>OX637295.1:13000000-13335103 GCA_951799445.1 Pseudisothecium myosuroides
TTGAGATTTTGAGATTTTTGAGCATGTTATGCATTTGATATGAATTTCTTTCATTTTTTCTTCAAAAATTCATGATGACTAGAATTTTTTACAAGAAAATCCAAAGTTTTTATGACATATACTACACTTGTGATTTCATCTCTGAAAAATAAAACCAATAAAACCAAAAAATTCCCTTGTAAAGAGCAAAGAAATGGAGGATATGAAGTGAAGAACTTTCAAGTTTGACTGAACTGTCATGGGCTCCATCCTTTAGGGGTTAATGAGTTATGTAGCAACAAAAGAATTTCAAACACATTTGAGATAAGGGTTATTCCTGACCATTCCTCAGCACTTGAGGCTTAAGGTTGAGCAACAATTTCTCAGAAGTAAATAGCTACAAATCTCAATATTTGACCCTATGAAGGCAGGTAGCAAGATGCCAGGAAGATCTTTCATGAAAGTGGGACTGTGTAGGTTAGCGAAGTACAAGACTCACTAAATACGTTTGTTTAGGGAGCACAATCAACAGAGCAATTGCTTGATGTGGCTCCCAAGTTGTACAATAGTGCTGGTCAAGCCAGCACGATTTTTCCTCAGCTTTTGGATCCCAAAGTTCAAGGCAGCACTATTGCACGCAACCGCACCGGGACAACCACCTTGTGACATACTTAAATAATTTCATAAATTCCATAAAGGAGACGATTGAGAAGTCAATGCTTGAGAAGTCAATGCTTGAGAAGTCTCAAGAGGTCACCCACCAGATACAACGAGCCTGTTACGAGCACCTGCGCACCAACGCGACAAGAACTTAGCGATTATAAGTTTAGTTCAGTTTGTAAAAACAATGCTAAACATCCAACGAATTGAACTTTCAAATTTTAAAGAGAACCAAAATCTGTACCTTAAATCGAACAAGATGAAACTAAAGAGACAGATAAGAATTTGTAATCAAGCAGCAAGTGTGGATCTCAGACTACACAAAGTTTCAGATAAATATTCTAAGGCCCCGCCCATACCAACCAAGCAGCGCCAATTAGCTCACTGGAATTAGTTGCTCAATGCTTGCACTTCCCACATTGTCTCGGCTAGCAATTTGGTGCTAAGTCCTGCTAACTAACTTGCAATGACTCTACATTCCTTATCAATGACTTAACTAACTTTAATCAATTAACTAACTTGCAATGAATTAACTCTAAGTTTAGAAAGTAAACTAATTGTGCTTGTAACAATGGTTTTAAGTGCCAAACCGACCCCCACCAATTCAGTGGCCACATTTAGCCAAACTCCTTGCAAGTGCAAGCACAGAAGAAATAACGTCCAGATGGCTAATGAACCTTAACACCGCGGATAGCTAATTGGCGCTCGTTGGTTGGGGCAGGGAGGGCCATGGTGAGCACTACAGACATCAGCTCTGTAATGAACTTAAGAATTCAAGGTTTAGGGTTTGGGGGTGTCAAAGAACCCTTCATTATTGGTACCTGAATCCGGAGCTGAGGATGGTGGTTAGAGCAGTTGCGGAAAAATTCCACAGCAGTTGGCAGTGATCGCAACACTGCACTTGATGGACCTAATACACTCCCAGGTTGCGGCTGGCCAGCCCAGGTGTTGTTCAAACTAGAAAGAAGCTCAACGTGGGGCTCTCGTCTTTCCTCCTGAGCAAGAGAAGCAACACCGGATCCACCTGCTCATTCACAGAAAATTCGGTCAAGTTGTGAACTGGCTCCAGCTGATGACCCAGTTCATTCAAAGTCAAAGTATATGAAAGACAAGAAAACAGGTATGAGGATAATTTAAAGTAATCTTATAGATCCTGCAATTGAACTGAACCAATTACTCAAGGAACAACATTCTTTCCGTTGTACATTCAGGGAGTTGTTTTTCAGCGTTGCAAGCAAAGTCTTTTCAAAACCTACGGGCCCAGGTACTGCAGAGTACTACCTGTAAGGTTCTTTTGCCATATGGATTCCCAATGCCGCTGCAACACTTGCTGCCACGTTGTATCTTGGGTAGCAGAAGGTATCAATTGGGGTGTATCTACGGATGTGTAGCTAGAATAAGGGGGCACAAAGAAAGCCGCATGGAGGGGGAACCCTGCGAATGAAGACCACCAACACTCAGTATGCTTCCAATTAAAAAAATTCCAACATACACTCATATGTTTCACATAGCAGCTAATTGAAATTAGCGAAACATACCATTTCGAGAACATAAGTTGACGACAGGTTGCAGGAGAACAACAGGATCACGCTTCGGCATGCAGTTGAATAAAAGAACCTATTATTTACATAAAACACAGCTCAGACAAGCCACAAGACTTCCATAAGACTCGAGGACATTGCTGAAAAACAAAATGTTGTCAATACCGCCTAAAAAATGTAGCCTTCAGAACAAAAATTAATACATTTTGGAGCAGGGAATGAATAGTGCAAAATCTTAGCCTTTATAAGACCAAGATTTCATGGTTCTGAAATAATCGATTTCATTGATCGTATTGAGAAAAATATAACCCAAGCATGGCCAAATTTTAATTCACCAGAATCAGTGAAGATTATTGCAAGTACTGGTCAAAAAAAAAAAAAAAATTGGACAAGAGAAAGTCGTCATAAGACCCACTCAAAAGTGCTAAAGAATCATGAAGCTCAATTTGGGTTCTTGGTCCTTGAGGGGCCAGTCTTTCTTACTTACCCTTCTCACCATAGTCTCTCTAGGATTCCACTTCTCTCCATCAGCATCCAGGATTGAAATATGAGAGCTGTTTCTCGGTTCTGGTGCTTTGGAACATTCTTCAGACTTTATTGCTGAACAAAACCAATGTGCACAAGCCTCCATGCTTTCAGGACTGTGAGCTCCATCCAAATAGAATGACAAGCGTCCTGATGGATCGTGAATCACTTCAGCTCTGCCTGCCCATTTGGTCAATTGGAGGCCTTTGACAAACGGCTCTGGCAATCGTCCACTGCTTAGAACCTGCCAAAACCCCTTTGTAAGCCGCTATCTTGCAACTGTGCCCAAAAAACGTTCCTAAAACACGTAAGAAAGTTTTACAAATAATTTGTGCAGTATTCTCCTCTGTAAGAATATTGAAAATTTTCAAATTATCTAAGATAACGTTATATAGGCTGAGATATAAAACAGAGCGGCGACAGGTACAAAAGACCGTAGAGTGACCTTCTGAAGACCATAAGTGAGCTCAGAGGGAGGCCTTTTCATCACCCACTGCTTGCACAATGCAACGGCTAAAGCTGCATTGATACGTTGGTGTTCACCACCCAATCCAAGTTGTAAATCTTGCAATCCATACGTTTCAAGTGGAGGAGCTTCCTCTAAAGTTATCTGCGAGCAGGTATGGGGAGAAATTAGAAATTTCTTACTAGGTCATGCATTGATATAAAGAGCAGGTAATCATTCCCAGAATAGTGGACACCCTTAATTCATAACCAATACATACAGCAAGTCATTCCAATCCTCATCCAGACCAACCTTATTGTACTCAGCCGCGATAGGGCAAACGATGCTCGGTGAACTACGACATCCTGCCAGAGAGTACTTAATTCCATCCTGATATTTTAAGAGACTCCACAGAACAAATGTTGGTAGAAGAACTTGCCAAAAAAACAGTAGAAAAGGACGGCGATAATTTACCCCTAGCTCACTAGCCCTCTTTTGAAGGGAACCCATTGCGTCTTCTTTTTGCGGAGCAGTGAAAGCTGGAACACCCGCCTTCATGCAAGAAGCTTAAGAATTAGGCTTGGATTTAAAAACAGCGACAACTGATTTCCCATGCTTCATAAACCAAACACATAAAAGCATAAGCAGCTTGATTGATTCACACCTGTGCTAGCATTGTAATTCTTAAATGTATTAATTTACCTAGAAGCAACTGAAACAAGTGGCTAATCGGAGGTGCCTCTACCCCAAATTGGGAGTATAATTTTCCTGTCTCTCCAGTACAACTCTCAGTGTGATCCTCACTCATTGAAAATTTCAAAAACCCAGTCTGACAATCTAAGAACGCCACAATTTCTATATCCACATGCCACAATTTAGTAGACGTAAGAAATTCAATCTTCATAATGATACACCCCAACGTGCTCCTACTACATTTGTAATACGTCTCATTTTCATCAGGTATAAGAAATATCGACATTTTCAAACTATTGCTTAGTCTCTCCCCTTAGGGTAGAGACAATAAATACCCAGTCAAAAACTCCCTACGTAGAGGTATCACAAAAGGACCGCACCGCATTACAACAAATCATGCCATACACAAAAGAGAAATAATTCAAGAAAGCATAATACCTTAAAGATGCCAGCTTTCTCCCATGCAATTTTCTCCAATGTGTTCCCTATATACAAAATGCATCCATTCAGAATTCAACATCTACAAGTAGAATTAAGTTTTGTTATGCAATAATCTTTTGAAATCATCCGGTTCTGCATTTCTAGCTGAACCAATCCATGGCTCACTTTCAAGAAAGCCATCTGAGCCTAATATAATCGTCCCTTCAAAAATACATGAAATATTGCAGTCGAGGCAAAAGCTTAAATACCGAGCAACTCCATATGGTCAAATCCAAGGGATGCGATGCCACAAGCCACCGGAGCCTTAACCTGGAACAGAAGGGTTTGCTTGCGGTAACAAACAATAAGCAATGTACAACATGAACTAGATAAATGCAGCAAACAACACACAGAATATACGACTCAGATACACGGAGAAGATAGGAGGGAAGTAAATATTTGCACTCAAAACCAGGTCTCAGCTGGATTAATTCTGCAAGTTATGTGCATTGAGGTATTTAATAGCAAATCATAGAACAAATTATTGAGCTTACAACATTGGTTGCGTCCAGACGGCCTCCAAGGCCTACTTCCAAGATTGCAACATCCACCTGCAAAGGGAGTAAATAAAAGGTTACCTGCCACTCGAGAAGGCAATAAAACGGGCCTCCAAGGCCTACTTCCAAAGTATAGAGGACCCTAGAATACGTATACAAACCCAAAGGTCATTGAGATCAACCTCAAGGGTACCCCTTTTCCGTAGAAAGTCAATTAGAACTTAAGCCCAACTACGTCCACGGCCCTAAAGCCGGGATCAGAGTCTTCATCCGCAAGGTCTTCAGGTCGAGTTTCCTTCTCTGGGTCCTCTATTCTACAACCTAGCCATTTCTGGCAACATTAAGTGACTAAACAAGATGAATAAAAACATGATCCAAACCCAAAGCTAGACCTTGAACTAACCTTTTCAGCAACGAAAATGCGGAGGCTCAACAGAGTGCAGAATCGAAAGAAGCCTGGTAACTTGTCGTTATCAGCCTGCAAAACCACCAATGACAGATAAATGATAGTTCATTGAACACAAAGGCAATCAAACCAAAGAGAGATAAAACGCGAGGCAAACAGTATGCAACTTCAAAACGAATAACAACCAAGAAAAAAGTCTGCAATAAACCTACAGAAACAGTCCCATCAGCAGTAATTACTTGGAATTCAAAAATTCCAGTTAAACGAAGCAAACTGACACTATACCTTGAGACGATCCCAACACCACCAAAAGTGATCAAGAAATATGTCCTTCGGTATCTCCTCACTGTCAAGCATATTTCCAAACTGAAGCATTACACGTTATAATACCATAACTGAGTCATTCACAACAAACATTGTAAGAGAAGTTCTCCCACCAGAAATAAAACAAAGATTTAATATCATCTTCCGACAATAGGATAAGAGCTTTTAAAACAAAGACATGATTTGGACGTATACGATCACCAAACATCGACCTGGATGTGGAACTATATATCCTGATGTACATCTACTCATTACTCAGTTCAGAATTGGAATAAGAATCTGTCAATCCCGTCCTAACATATCTTGATGCAGCAATGCAATTTGGATATATCAAAGATATTCTAACCCGCCATCAGGATTGAAGATTTCTTTCAAGTACATAAAAACTTAACACTGATCTTCTGAAGAGAAATGCAAACACTAACCCGTTCAACCGAAAGCGCTCACGAACATCAAGGAGATGAGGTGAAGTGAAGAGACCAGTTCGAAAGCCAGATTCCCTCAATATTCTTTCTGTGAATGCACACGTGGATCCCTGCACCACCATGAGCATATCATTTGATGACTATTACTTGCATTGCTCACAACAACAGTGGAATCTCTTTGATAGTGCAATACAAAGGGCTCCTTTCTCAGTGGCATTGAAAAGTTGAGCGCAAAAGCTCAAAGCTTTCGGTTACAAATGTAAATCGCATTATCATGGATAAAAACTCTGACTTTTGCATAGGGTGCATCATATCAAGCCTCATAAAAATAAGGTACCTTTCCTTTTGTTCCTGCAACGTGAATTACGCTCAGATTTGCCAGAGCATCCTCAAGTTCCAGTACCTGCTATCAACAAGCCTTCACAAATAAGCCCACACTCAACGAGAGAGTAGTTCTTTCAAATGGCAATCAAAGGATTCCACCCTAATGAACCCGTCCCTAGTTTCCAGCTAACAGGGATCCCAATCACAAAAACATGAGGGTATTATATTATTAATCCTCATAGCTATGTCAAGTCATAACCAAGTCCTTTGATGTCAACACCTGCTAAAACCTAGAGTCGAGAGAAAATTCCAAACCCAAGCGTCTCTAGTACGACTATTACGCTAAGTACTTGACTAGCCAGACATCGACCTGATGTGCAATTCTATCTCATTCTTCATAAACTTCTTAAGGTAGAGGAACCTAATAGAGATTACTGTAACACCTCAAACTTGAACACCATGAATATATTGTAAACAACCTTAACATAAACATAAATTCGTATCGGTATTAGGTCATCTCCCAACAAAACTTTGAAACATCAAAAGTTTTGCATACAGTCTCCAAATAACACATTTGTAGGAATCCTCTTGAAACCCTCTAGAAACACAAAAAGTTAAAATGATAAATAATGGTAACTACGCTCAGAATGTTACCTTACCTTCCGCACCTCAATTCACTAAACAAGCATTTCAACACGATCTCATGACCAATCCAACAAGTGCAGGGTGACAAAATTTAGACGACAACGATTTCCACTAGAAGCTGGGAAATTCATTGGCACCAGAAGAAAACGGACAGTTTCTCGTAAAGATTTTCTTGAACTTTCTTTAAAATATGAAGTTAGGCTGAGGAAAACTCCAACAGTCAGAGTGCGACCAATCCACCGAGTCCAGGGAGAAAATATTCTCAGGACAGCGATTTGTCCAGTAGAAGCTTTGAAATTATGTCAAAATGACCGACGAAAATGCAAAACTATTTTTTTAAGCTACAATGTGGAAACTACAACAGACAAGGAGAAACGAACCTCGACGCAATGGAAGAGGGCCTGGAAATGAGCGACGTAATTGAGCGCCCCGGTGGAAGGGCAAACCGGTGGCATGTCGGCCTTGCGCGTGATCAGCGTGTTCATCGCCACGATTGCATCCTTGAACGTCCTGGCACTCGGCTCCACCACAACTGCGCCGACATCCGCCATTCTCGCAATGCGCTTCTGAATCACAAAAATGATGGACACACACCACACCACGCCTCTCGCCCTCGCCTTACTTAGCTCTCACGGACGCCCCCGACCTTCCCCTGCTGTCGTCGTCACCGTTCAAAACTCTGTCGCGGAAGCACGAATTAACTCCTCTAATGAAAGAAGCTAAGATCTTGAAAAATGTGGTTTCCAAGTGATTCTAAACCGTCAAAGGCTAGGAAAAATTCGTAAAATGGAGAGAGAGGACTCAGGGAACGGGAGAGAAGAATGGTGCCATTGATGGCGCCCTCGCATTCGCGAATTGCGAGTAAAATCGGTCGCTCTGGCGTGCACAACGGCTGCTCCGTTCGTCTCTGCGGCCTCCACAGACAAAGGAAGGTTTGATCCGTGAGGAACTTGGGATTGGTAGATCTGGAATCGGGTCGTCTGATTCGTAGATTCTCCATGATTCGTAGATTCTCCAATATTCGTAGATTCTCCGCACGTAGATTGCGTACTGCAGTGATTTTTCATGTGAAGTTTGGCAATGACCTCTTGTTAACCCTTTGAAGGCAAATGGTTTTATGGAGTGAGAAAAAAAAAATTAACTCATAATATGAGAGAAATTCGACGTAAGTTAGGAAATGTACACCTAATTTTCACCCTCACCACCACGTTATCATCTCTGTAAATAACAACTTGTCAAATTTGTCAATGCCGTTGACTACAAGCGGTAGCTAATAAAAAATATCATTAAGATGAATTGAAAAACCTGCCCTACACCACCCTACTATAATATAGTAAGAAACAATGGAGTCTTCCTACCTGAAAAATAACAAAAGCAATGGAAAGAACTACTAAAACCATGATCACATATAATCTACGTATTAACCATATAAAGTAGACGTGCCAATGACTGCACAAGCAAAATTCAAATCCTTTTCCACAATGTTGTAGGAATTTGAAAGCTCTAAAATTTTGCACAACTATCAAATCTCATGTTAAGATTTTTTTTCTTTTTAAAATGTCCAAAAAGGAGTTTTGTTGCAAATCTAGTTGCAACTTAAAAGTAACAAGTTAAAAAATCCTTAAAAAATGACTTGCAGCCCTTCACCGCACACTGTGCGGTACCTGTGCCATATTAAAATCACATATTATCTACGTACTAACCATATAAGAAATCCATATATGAACGTCCACATCCATCGTGCGTTCCCGTTGTTTTGAACATCGTTCCCGATTTTTTTTTAAATTGCGGTAGATGCCCGATGTGTGTCCGGTTATACGCTGCGTATGGTCAATGGCGTGCTTACCTTATATATTGGTATAAAATATCTACACGCAACAACAATTGGCAAACATATCTACATGTATTATCATTACTAACCACATCCGCCTTAACATACTAGCCTTCCCCCAGATGTTAGAAAACCTTTCGCAATGGTTAGTAACAACCTTCTAAGGATGTTGCGGACCATTATTTTGGATATAATGGATGGTCAAACAATCTTTTTTCATTTTGAAGAATACATGATTTTCATCCAATATCTTGTATGCAAATTTATATTACTACTATATTCACATCATTGAATTAAGTTTAAGTTATATTACTTGTTTTTGATTTTATGGAATATACAACATAATTTGTCAAAAAAATAGTATATTTATGCACTATATTTTATGCTTTGAGTTTTTTCCCCTTAAAACTTGACTTTAACATTCAAGATTGTTTTTTTAGCAAAACTAGCAAAATAAAGCTTCTAAAGTACTGTATCTAATCCGTTTGAAAATTTTGAAAAAATCCTTAAAAATAGAATTTTATTGAATTTTGAAATTGAGGATCTATGACTTTGAAGTTTTGAAATATAGAAGGATAATGAATTGTTATTTATACTATGATTTTTTATATCACTATGCATGTAACTTCATCTTTGAAAATTAGACATAAAATAATTTACTCATAAATAGAAACAAAATGGAAGATACCAAGCAAAAGATTTTGAAATTTGACTACACGGTCATAGGCTTCCTTGGCTTACATAGTTAAGTTACTCTGGCTAAATAAGCATAAAAAAGATGCCAGAATAATCATTAAAAAACAAATTCATATAAACTACAAAAAGTCTATTGCCAAATACTCCCTTTGTCTCAAAATAAGACTAGTGTTTCCATTGTAAAATACAAAAGAAACAACAGTCTTATTTTGAGACAGAGGAACTACTACTACATTCTCAAAATACAACCCCAAAAAATACATAAAACTATCTTCAAAAACTTGTATACTCCCCTACTAGATTGAATATAAGATAAATATGATAAACTAATTACCAACCCACAAAAAATTGCAAATGTGGGTTGATAATTAGTTTACCATATTTAGTTACCCTCAACTCTCTTACATTGAGAGTGATTGAAATATGCAAATAACAAACTAAATCCAATCAACCAATAGTGCCATCATATGACAATCAACTAGACCACCACCCTCAATGCTCATGCGAAGTACCTCAATATACTTGCATGATCTCAAACGCTTTGTACTAGTTAATCCCTAAAGGCCCAAGGCCTTTTTTCTGCCAAAAACCCATCAAAATTGCCATTTCTATAGCAAGGAGTAAAAAAAAATGAAAAATGTCTTTTTTGCACATCTAACCATAGGATCTTACACCTAACTAGTATGAGAATGTGTGGAAAAAATTTCAAAATTTTTGACCGCTGAGATTGTAAGATATCTACGTTTAAAGTGGAAAAAACAAGTATTTCAGCACATTGCAGGACTAGATTTTTTGACTTTAAACATTTTTCACTTAAAATTTTTGCACTACAGAGTTTTGTGCTTCAAATCTTTATAGTGGAGAATTGAGTTGAGAGTCTAGGGAAAAAAATAATATTCAAAAAAACTTAATTATCATTCCTAAAAAATTTATTAAGTAGAAGTAGGTACGAGATAGAAGGAAAATCTAAAACATTAATACGGAGTATATTTTAGATGGAATTAAAATACACTAATCCCAATGGTGAGATTTTTCTAGCAAGTAAACTAAACCATGAGATTTTCATTTTTTTTTTAAATTGCAAAAGTAGCATTTAGAAATGAATCCTACAAGTGTTTTTTTTCAAGAAGATGCTCTAACTGCCCAAAAAACAAGAATGTCCATAACTTTCTCATAACAAATCCAAATGAAATGAATCAAAGCTTTCTAGATAGAAAAAAATATAATCTACAAGAAAAAAAATATTAAAAAAAAAAATCAATTTTTTGCCAAATTTTTCTTGTTGCCCGGACTGCCTAATTACGAAAAAAAGTAACATATTAGGCCATAACTTTTGACTTCTATTTCCAAATGTCCTGAAATTTAATGCATATGAAAGATATTCCTTGCGCCCACCTTCTATTAAATTTTTAGCTTAAAATATGGAAATCTCTAGTCACACGGACCTGCCCAAAATTTCTATACGGCCAAAAAACGCATGCCGGTCCTTTAGGGGTTAAAATCAGGTATGGATTGATAATTTGTTATTGAACCTTTTCCTTCAATCATGACTGCCCAAGCCATTTATTCAATTATTTTCAACTTTCTTAGATAAAGATATAAATTTTTTGTGGGTCCAAATTTATTTGATGTGAATTTAGACCACAAGATCATTCTCCTCCAATCATGACCGTCTAAGCCACCTATTCAGTTACCTTCAACTCTCTTTCAAGAGGGTACAAACTTTGTTGTGAGTCTAAAATTATTTTATGTCAATTAGATCACAAGATCACATGCTACGGATTGGTAACTGTCTATTATTAAATCTTTTACTCCAATCGTAACCGCCCAAGCCACCTATTTAATTTTCCTCAATTCTCTTTCAAGAGGGTACAAACTGTGTTGTATGCCGAAGATTATTTAATGTCAATTAGATCACAAGATCACAATCTACGAATTGGTATTCTATTATTGAACCTTTTACTCCAATTGTGACTGCCCGAGCCACCTATTCAATTAGCCTCAACTCTCTTTTAAGAGGGTCCATTTAAACTATGTTGTGGGCCCAAGATTATTTGATGTCAATTAGATCACAAGATCACAAGCTACGGATTGGTATTCTATTTTTGAATCTTTTATTCCTATCATGGCCGCTTGAGCCACCTATTCAGTTATCCTCAACTCTCTTTCAGGAGGGTACAAACTATGTTGTGGGCCCAAGATTATTTGAAGTCAATTAGATCATAAGATCCTGAGGTATAGATTGATAATCTATTTTTGAACCTTTTCCATCAATCATGACCACCTAAGCTATTTATTTGATTACCGTCTACTTTCTTTAAAGAAGATACAAACTTTGTATAGGTCCAACTTTATTCAATGTAAGTTTAAATCACATGATCCATAGGTATGAATTGATAGTCTTCCATAAAACCTTCTCCTTCAATCATAACCCAACTACCCATTTACTCATAAAGGTCTAGTGGGACCGTATATACAATCTTGTATTTTACTCTTAGAATTTGACCGCATATTTTACTTTTAGAATATTGAAAATGCTACCATACCTTGAGATTTGATTGACAGTCATTCAAGATAATACTTAAAAACCTAGTCAACGCAAAAAATTACGGATTTGACAATATACTAGACTCCACACTCAAAAACATATCTAACAAATTTCATGACACACTATATATCTATTCTTCTCACATTGCTATAAACATAAAAATACCACAATATTGAAAAAATAGTCTTACCATTTTTCTATACAAAAAATAAGACCCCATACTTCTCACTAACTATAAACAAATTTCTTTGAGGCAAACTATATGTATAAACTACAAACTATACCCCAACAAATTGCAATTGTTACTAGCTAGTTACAAGAAAGAATTCCAAATCTTGTAATATGATAGCCAAAAAGGTATTTGTGAAGAAAGATGCATAGCTTGGCAACTTCAAAACTAGTCTCTACACTTCAAGACATCAAACTAAAAGATGGAAAATTAATCAAATTATTTAGGCAAATGGCTGAATGGAAAAAATTGAAAATAAAATAACGATGAGTAGGAATTGGCATTAGAAATGAACTAGAAATAAATAAAAATGCAAATACAAACTAATTAGGAGATTGAATATAAAACACTAGGAGAAAGGGCCATTTTGATGCCCTTGCCAACTTTGGAAGAAACTATCTAAAGAACCATGACAACAATAGGGTTAAATTTTAGAGAGATGGTAGATTTTGAAGTTCAATTTTCAAAAAGCCTAGGCACACTAGAAGGCAATTGACAACAAAGATATGAACAGGTGGTCATTCTACTAGGAGTGGATTATCTGCCCTCTTGGTTGTAAGTGAATATGTTATCCACCTAAGTAAGAAAAGCATTATTTTTGATGAATTGAAGGCTTACGGGAGATTGTCCATGGGCCTTAAGTGTCTACAGACACTATTGCGAATTGAGCTCTTGGATTAGGTGGTGTTTGTGATGTACAGGATGTCTTAATGCATTAGTTGTGAGAATAAGTAGGTTGTAATCTCCCTTGCATAATCTACATGAAGGGCAAAGTCTTAATTTAATACATTGTGGCTATTAATTGGAGGGTCTAGGTTGTCACATTCTTCACCACACTCTTTAAGGGACTTTATGGCCATCATTGTCAAAAACCTTTGTAACACTTAAAAACAAACTTTATTCTACCACCCACCAACAAAATACTAAATTCTTCAATTTTTTTCCATCATTGACTACAAACAATAGACAAAAACAAACTTAGTATAAGGAATTATCAACTACAATACTTCATATAAAAGCCACTCAATTGACTTGATAATCATTGCCACATTGAATGGTTTTCAATAGATAGAATCTTGCCTATTTATGATATAGATACCACAAATCTCAACCTACAATTCCTACTACAATATTACAAACAGAAACAACACTCACACTTTTCAAACCTAATAAATACACACTTCCAGTAAAATTAAAGACGCCAAATACATCTTAACTCCACTACAACTACCACTCATTCCCATAAACATTAAAGAATGCAATCATAATTAAAAAAAATTAAAACATCAAACCCAATATTACACATCCAAGACTATAAATTAACCCATATGTATGACAAATTGGGCACATTCTTACTAACAATCTCCAAATCAAGACTATGGGAACAATACCAAGTCAATACCCAAACCTACATTGCATTAAAGCCTCCAATTCAATCCTTCCAAATAGAACTTGTTTGATTATATGAACAATACAAATATGAAAATGAAAAGAGTGTCTGTTCCATTGTAATTGAATTCACAAGGAACTTGCAAGCAATTCCCACTACGAAAATGGTGCAAAATTCTCATTGTAAAGAAGCAACCACTGGCAATTTTTTGACACCGAGAAAAGATCACCCAGAACTTATAGGGAAACTTGGTTGTGATGTGATGAAGTATGAATGAAAAGTTGATATATTAATGGATGAACGAAATGCGATTCTGGATGGATGAACAAGGATGATAATTTGCATTATGGATGGATTAGCATGCATTAAAAACAACCCTTTATGGATGGATGAGCATGGATTAAAAACAACATGAATGCAATTGCAGTTTTGATGGACAAAAGTATAGACAGAATTGATTGACATTTCAATTTTAGATGGATGAACATCCAGCAGTTTTAGCCAAGTGAACTCATGACTACGGAATGTGCATGCCAGTTCTGCAACTGCCAGGAGAACGATCACTATCACAGGCATTGACACAACTACAAAGACTAACTTCATCAGCTGTCTAGTTCTACAACATGGACGCTGCCAAATAAGTCTAAATCGGCCTTCTTCAAACTCCGATTCGGTCTCAAGCGGCACAATCAAATTTATTTATCTCTTTCCGGAACTTCCGTCGTCAAAAGCAACTGCTGGTGTTCCTTCACGCGCGTCCGTCGTCAATGAGGTCGGGATGAAAGCCTTGCATGTCAAAATGTATCGGCAACGGTTCATCTTCCGTACTGAGAGTTGGTAATCCTGCGCGCATGCAAGAGTGAAAAGAGTCAGTTGACAAAAGAATGAAAGCTTGTTATTCAAGCGTACTCCTAGCTTATTCACGGACTCCATTTCATTCAGGCCCTGATGTCGCCATTGCGAAGAACAACACAATTCTGCAGTCATCGTCAGACACAACGCCGAATCATTTGCGAAGTTCAAATGCAGGTGAGATCCTACATACAAATCAGAAGAGAGAAAATCTCTCCTTATAGGGCTTACAGAAGAGTGTGGTCCACTAATTTACAGCAAAGACCCAATACGCCCTAAGCTAAACTGAAATCTTGGCATCTAGGTGACGCCCTGCCACGGTTCCTTGTATTGGTGGCAACAAAAGGCAGTCCTCACCATATACTAAACTTGCATTCCCCCATCTGCATTGATTACATTGAACATTATAGAGCAGATAAGTAACAAATCGATCTGTCCTGATTAAAAACTAATCGCGAGATGACCATAAGCTAAGCATACTTCACGTTCAACAGCCAGTAGTAATTAAGTCCCCCCAAAGATGCTTCTTAAGTTCAAATATATGGCACTGAGATCTCACGATCTGCTACAGAGAGGCTCAGAAATCCTGAGAGATGTAATGTGATGTGCACACTACACTCTCCTGATAAAGTCATAACGCACATACTAAAGAAGGTTACACATAAAGAAACTACCTTATACAGTCGTGGCACTCCAACAAATATAGATCCAGACTCGTAGAACTAAATTACCTGATGCTGGGGGTTGAGCTTGTGCGCGCTTCATTTCCGCTCTCACTTGACGGCCCGGCCAACGCCCCAAACCTGCAGCTTTGCGGCGATTCTTGAAAAGAGTCACGCTAACTTGCAGTTTGTCAGCTTTGTCCTTCAAGCGCAAATGCGCATCGGACACCAAATCTGCAGAGGAGAGTTCAAATCTCCCAGCCCTCGATTCCTTGCCCACAATCGAAGTTCCTTCCCCCTCCACCTTGACGACCGCAGCTCTGGAAATGCTCGCAGAAGCTGGGTTACAATTCTGTTCTCTTATCTCTTTGCGCAGAATTCAAAGTGCCCTCTTGCATTCCTGCAAAACATAAGCATAAACGTTGTTAGATCGATTTGGCATATGCATCCCGACACTATTTTGGAACAGAGAACCAAAGCACAGTCCTAGCAAGAAATGCAGCTTCAATGAAAAAAAGAGCATATATTGTTCTAGCAATCAACTATGTGCACGGATATTACACAATACTCCACGGATGCAAGTACCTTAACCATCTTCCTGTACTTCTCGTAAGCTTGTCTGATTAGTGCTCCTGCATCAAAGTCGTGCTCGTTGTCTGCAGGTGGGGTGCTGGGCCTCATGACAGGCGCGGTGGCTTGCAGGCCTTGCGCTCGAGGGGAGGTGCTGGAAATGGTGGCGGAGACGGGGGTTCCTTGCGAAAGCTTCCCCCCGAGTGCTGGGTTGCAGTTCTGTTCTGCTTTCACTTGAACTGCCGGCCGCTGTGTTCTTGGTGGGCGCTGCAAATCCAAGCACAAACACTGTTAGAATGGGACTGAAATACTAGTCTGAAACCAAGCACGATTATTAATCAATGTTCCTCATATGAACCTGGATGACGGGGTAGAATGTCTCACCGAAGTGTCGTTCTCCTTGACACTCTCGGTGGAGGGTCGGAGCGCAGTCGCGGTGACTTGCTTGGCTTCCGCTCCAGGCAAGGTACCGCTGCGTGAAGAATACGTGAACCTCGGGGCTCTCAAACTGCATAGTGGTTCAGCCATCTCTGCAGTGTTTGAGTCACCGAACGCTGCAGAAACACAAACTCTGAAGAAAACTGGGTTGGGCTAGAGTGCTAGACAGTAGACACACAACTCCATCGGGCCCAGGCGGAGAGACGAAGAGAACGCTGGACACGTACGGGAGAGATGAAGGGTGAAAGCCGGGCGGGGCAGGAGGCAAAGTTTCCTCCGTTTGACGCAACCGTTTGAATGCCGACCGTGAAATTATTCTACTAGTCCCTAAGTTGTGAGTGAACGGAGTATTTGTAAGTCTAAGATGGAACTATGGAGCTTCTAAAGGGTCAAAGGGATTGACAAATCCTATTAGGAGTCCAAATTCTCTTTACATGCAAGTTTTTAGACATTGTATGAAGTAATTGTGAGTTTTTTTATTGTGGAAGGAAGCCAAACTATCACCAAGGTAGTCCGCTAAAATGAATTTGAGTTCATTAAGTAGACTAAGGTGCATTCTTATTTCTGCATGTCCTTAAAATTCTTTTTTTTAACGCTTTTAGTCTTGGACGTCCTCACAAGGTTAAAGTACTGAAAATAAACTGTGAACATATGATGGCCAAGTAATGTCAATTCTTCTCAATTCTTGGCCACTTTCAACTTACATCAGATACTTCAAACTATCAAATTAGAATTTGTCCCGTATGCACAACAATGTTGCAATTTACTATTTGTTGATTTGAGGCCTTTCAGTACGTCAACCAATCTAAACTACCGACTACCTTGTTGACCTTTCACATCAATCATGCTATCCAAATTATTAACTAGATTCACCTTTTGCATGAGATGAAAGGTCCAAGAGTCAAAAGTATCTAAAGATCATCTACTTTTCAAAGCAACACATCAGTACAAGGTCAGAGAGAATGTTTGCACTATCAATTCATTATGCACGTTTTAGATCACTTTCTAGATCAAGACATCAAACTTATAATTATACATAATCCTTGTAAAATTTAGACTAGGAATTTCAAAAAATTCCTTCTGCAGAAATAGATCATAGTTATAATCAAGAAAATTTAGTGAAGAAGTGACCATTGAATTCTATAATTAGTATCAAGAAATTCATATTTGGAATGCCAAATCTACAAAATCCCTATTTAGTGGTATTTTTATTTTAATGCCTGTTGCAGAAGCAAATAGTGTTGGTCAAAAGCAATTTGTTGCATGTATCATTCAAGCACTCTATGGGTTTCAATTAGTGATTTGAAGACATATTAGATCACTTGTTGTTCTATATTAGTTGTTAACCCCTAAAGGCCCAAGGCTTTTTTTCTGTGAAAAAATCATCAAAACTACCATTTCTAAAGCAAGGAGTAAAAAAAAATGAAAAATGTTTTTTTTTCAAATCTAACCGTAGGATCTTACACCTAACTAGTATGAGAATGTGTGGAAAAAATTTCAGAATTTTTGACCGCTCAGATTGCAAGATATCTGCATTTAAAGTAGAAAAAACAAGTATTTCAGCACATTGCGGGACTGGATTTTTTGACTTTAAACATTTTGCACTTAAAATTTTTGCACTACAGAGTCCTGTGCTTCAAATTTTTATAGTGGAGAATTGAGTTGAGAGTCTAGGGAAAAAAAAATATATATATTCAAAAAAACTTAATTATCATTCCTAAAAAATTTATTAAGTAGAAGTAGGTACGAGATAGAAGGAAAATCTAAAACATTAATATATTTTAGATGGAATTAAAATACACTAATTCCAATGGTGAGATTGTTCTAGCAAGTAAACTAAACCATGAGAATTCTTTTTTTTTTTTAAATTGCAAAAATAGCATTTAGAAATAAATCCTACAAGTTATTTTTTTCAAGAAGACGCTCTAACTGCCCGAAAAACAAGAATGTCTATAACTTTTTCGTAACAAATCCAAATGAAATGAATCAAAGCTTTCTAGATAGACAAAAATATAATCTACAAGAAAAAAAATATTTAAAAAAAAAAATCAAAATTTTGCCAAATTTTTCTTGCTGCCCAGACTGCCCAATTACAAAAAAAATATTATATTTGGCCATAACTTTTGACTCCTATTTCCAAATGTCATGAAATTTGGTGCATATGAAAGATATTCCTTGTCCCCACCTTCTATTAAAATTTCAGCTTAAAATATGAAAATCTCTAATCACACGGACCTGCCCAAAATATCTATACAGCCAAAAAACGCATGCCGGTCCTTTAGGGGTTAAGATAGCGGTCTGAATATTAGATGGTGACAATATTGTCGGCCCTACAAACTTGGGCTCGCTTGTTACCTTCTCTCTTCTTATTTTTCATCTATCTTGTATTTTCCTAAAATAATGTCTTAATAATGGACTTAATAAAATAATGAACTTAATACAATGAATGTATAAGACATGTGTGCATTAAATTAAATTTAAATTCCTTGAGGACTATTGAAGAAAGATGTATAAGTTTCCCTCTATTTTTATTTTTTGAAAAATTATAAATTTAGAAAATATATTGGCACCCTATACTTTACTACTATGGTTATAGAATTCTACGTCCCTTGACATTTAATAAAGTTTAGACAAAGGTATGAAAAAATAAAAAATAAAAATAAAATAAAAATAAAATTATTGCATTTTTTTATTAAAATATATTTTTTATTTTTACAAATAAATAAAAAATACTTGCATAATTCAATAAAAAAAATCCGCAAGCAATGAATTCATAAAAAGAAATACCCACAAAAATAGTGTGATTATAATTTTTCCTATTGATAAAGTTATAGAGGCTTAAATTTTTTGATAAAGGAATCTAGTTCAAACAATTATTTCTAAGTTAAATAAAATGAATTCATAAGAAAATCATAGGATTATAAATTATCCTACGTATTTTGGTACCTATAGAAGCAAATTTTTGCACATTGAATACTCTACCAAATATATCAATAGATCCAATCTTTTAATCCTAACTCATTGTTGAGTATCTATTGCATTTCCAAGAGTCTACTAAAATATCATTTATACCAAGTCTATTATTTATTTATTTTGCTTTTAGTCCGCCATGGTCTTCCAACCCTTTTAGAGATTTTATTACTAGTATAACTATATATATGCTCTATTGCATTCAAAAATCCTATTTTCAATATAAAATATGACTACAATTTTTTTTACATATTTACAAATGTAGAGTATTCCATTTTGCACCAAAGTAAATTTGTTCTTTGATAATAATGGAATTCCATTCCATTGACTAACACAGATTCTTTTAATCCCTAAAGTCCCATCGTCCCCTAAAGGGATAAAATGGATTTTAGGTAGGCTCCTACAGTTTTAATATTTGTCAAGATTTTTTGAATTTTTTGGGAAGATAGAAAAACACATTAGCTTTTTAGAAATATAATTTTTATTCAATTGGTGTTTAAGAGCAAAAGTTATGGTACAAAAAGTCCTTTTTAAGGTTCAACTAGCAATAAAAAAAACCTCAAAAATACTTAAAATTAAAAAATTAAATTCTTTTTTTGTGTATAGATCGTATTTTTTGTACATGGAAAGCTTTGATTCATTCCATTTGGATTTGTTATGTGAAAGTTATGGACAATTTTGTTTCTTGGGCAATCAAAGCATCTTCTTGAAAAAATGTAGAATTCATTTTTAAACTCAATTTTCACAATTTTCACAATTTTTTAGGTAGCAAGTAGAGATAGAAGAATTTCAGCCAAGAGAGTTGCAAAAAGCATGCAAATATTCTTTGAACTTGAGAGGCCTATAAATATAATGAAGGTCTACATGTCTAGCATTGAGGAATAGAAGAGTTATTTAGTATTGTTGCACTTAAGTGTAAGTCCCTAAGTTGTAACTTTGATCTCAAGATTCATTTTTTTGCTTTTACTTATTGATTATTAGTAGGATTTTTAGTTGAAAACCTCATATATAGAGTGCTCAAACTGTAATTGGTAAAGTCCCTACCAATATGGTGTTTTAATCCTAGAAGCTTAGATTGACAAAAACACTCCTATTTCTTTTCTTTAGAGCAAGTTAGGTATTTCAGAGGTTGATTAGGTATTTGAGAGATATTCAAGCCTTGGTGGAAAAACTAGTTGCAAGATTCCCAATATAATTTCTAATGGTCCAAACTCCATTTTTTGGCGATAAATCAATTTTGGGTAGCTCACTACAAATGGAATTTTTAGTTTTTTTTCTTTGAAATTTTCACACAACATGAGGACAAGGTTTTTCTTGAAGGCCAACGATTTTCATAATTTTTTACTATATGGTCAAAAAGTTGTTGTCTGATATATAATTCTTATCCTTTGAGCAGATTTAATAAATCATTTTTTTCAAATTCAAAAATTTGAAATTGGTTTGCTAGAATTATATATACAAAAAAAGATTTGAATCATTCCATTTTGATCAATGAGATGAAAGTTATGAGGAATTTTAGATTGCAGGCAGTTGCGGACTTTCTACTCTAAATTAAATTTTGAAATCATTTATGTAACTCAATTTTCAAAACTTTTGGTAAAATATTAAAAGCATAGGATGTGGATTGTTTATTACAAAATTGCAACCATTGGGATTGGAATGTTTCCCTTCCATAACTAAATTCTTAACAAATTTGTATTTTGAATCATTCCGAGAATCATTCTCTTCTTCTTTCTATTTACAATTTTTTTTCTATATATTGTACAATTCCAAAATGATCTGAAAATTTTCAAGCATGTACCCAACTTGCCTTGAAGAATGAATCCAAAGAAGCTCTACCATTTTGGACATGTTTTCTTACAAATGTGAGCTTGTGAAGTGCAGCTGCCCCATTTTTTGTAGGGCCAAAAAAAGGTTATTTGTCAACTCAAACTCTAATATCTTGCAAATAATTCCCGCAGTGGAAATTTTCCAAAAAAAATTTCACATCTTTTCAAACTAGTATACTATAAGATCCTACGGTTTTATGTATGTAAAACTATTTTTTTTTCTAAAATTTGGTACTTGTACTAGAAATGACAGTTTTGGAGCATTTTCGATGAAAACATAATCAAGGAACTTTAGGGGTTAATAATTTGTTGGTTTCTGTGAGCGTAAATGATCTAGGAGTAGGATTAGAGTTCCTTAGAGAGAATTTGGGCCTTCTAAAGCCAATGGCTTAATCCTTTTGTCATTTGGATCTTTTCTCCGAAAGTTAGGTAGGATGTAATAATAGTTAGTTTTGATTTTTTTCTAGTAATGAACAGTACTTAATGGTTAATTCTAGAAAGATGTAGAGGTTAGAACAAGGAGAGGGAGGCCTTGAAAAAAGTACAAAGGACCCACTTCCTACTCTCTCAAGTCACTTCCTTTTTGTTGTTTGCCAAATTTGTTGGCATTGTATTTATATGTTGGTGTTGACTAACTTGGCCATTTTGTTGTCTACTTTGTGTTTTGAATAGTTTTCCTCATTTACTTGTCTTTGTGAGTACTTCTTGAAAAGGGGAGGGGGGGGCCTTCAAGTATTGCCTATTGTATTTGCTTCTTGGGCCATTTGCCTACTAACATTTGTGTGTGTTTTTCACAATTTTCTTTGAGATTTTTGGATCATTGTCTTGTATTAACCGTTAAATTGCACTAGACCCTTGTGTAGGAATCCCTAATTCTTTAGAGAAATCCCCTTAAAGCTTTGACAATTTGACCTGCAAAATATGTAGTCAACGTTAGAGTTTTGTGGCATTTGGTGCCACATTTGACCAGTACTAAGGAGTTCACGGCAAAGCCTTGACTTTGTACATGACACTTTGGTCTCAAAGAACTAATCCCTCATTTGTGATATGTGAGTCTCTTGTTGTCAAACAATTCTTACAGTGGAGCCTTCCCTCTATATGTATTGACTAGAGTATCTACTAGTTTAATTGCCATTTGTTCATTTGAACACGGCAAAGTTTGGCATTAATTATACTAACCCATGTCCATCTTTCCATAGACGTGTCCTCTTAGTTATTTGGGGTCAATTTAATGCTGTTTTTTGAGTAAAAAGTCCAATCACTTGGGGACAGATCAGTCACTTAAAAACAAGCGGGAATAGTCCTTTCACCGATACAGCCCAGTCACTCGAGAACAGACCGCTCACTGCAAACAATCCAATCACTTAAAAGGGTCGCAGTTGGGGAGGAGGAGAGAGGGGTCGCAGACTCGCAGTTGGGAGGTACTGAGGTAGCTAGATTGGGGCTTACATAAGGATGGAGGTTTATAAGTTGCCCACTGAAACTGAATTTTGAGGAGGTCAAAACTTCTTGAAATATTTTTCAGTAAGTTTTCCTTGAAAGACAAGTGGAATTGGCATCTAACTCAAGTAGTTTCATATTTTTTGGAGCTTTGTGCAATTAGTTATGAAATTTTGAAATTGAAACAACATACCATCCCCTCAAATGTACATTGTTTGTGCATTGTTGAAGGCTACAAATATGCAACATGTACAAATACTATACATTTCAAGAGGTGGGCGATTTTAGAGGTTGAGGGCTTTTGGAACTTCCTCCTTTAGCATCCAGCCTATCTCAAACCACATCATTAAATCAAACAACTCGGGCGCTTAATTTTTCTATAGATCCCAACTTGGGTACTGAACTCCTAAAGTCCCTAGGCCATTTTTCTATCAAAAAAACACTCAAAAAAACCATTTTTGTTGCGTTTGCCCTAAAAAAGTAATTTTTTTTCGTAGAATCTAACTTTAGGATTTTGTACTTGATTTGTCTTAGATCATGCGGTAAAAATTTATGATGTTTGACTCTACAGATTGGAAGATATTAGCTTTCAAAGTTGGAAAAAAAGTTTTTTTTTAATGTTGTCTTGCAATTTTAGATGACTTTGACCGCCATTTGTGGAAATTTTGTGTACTACAGACTTTGAATTAGATGTTGAAGACTGAATTGAAAGTTGAGGAATTTTTTTAAAAACACAAACACTTGATTTTCATCCTTTAAAAAATTGTTAAATAGAAGTAGGTCTAAAATTGAACAAAAAACTAAATTATTAATAGCTCTGAGATGGACTTGAAAGACAATAGTCCCAACCATGAGATTGTTCTAGCAAGCTTATTTAACCTCGTCCAACAATATTATGGGAAAATTGTGAAAATTGCATTCAAAAATGAATTCTAAAAGCTATTTTTTGAAGAAGATGCTTACATTGCTCGAAAAACAAGTTCAATTGTCCATAACTTTCTCATCAATAGTCCAAATATAATGAATCAAAGTTTTACATGTAGAAAAAATGTAATGTTTGAGGAAATTTTTAAAAATTATTATTATTTTGACTTTTTGTGATTTTTTTGTACTACATGTCAACCTCCTTTTTTCTGCTTATCGTGCCACAACTTTTGCTCCCAAGCACCTATTGAAATAAAAATTACGTTCCTAGGAAGCTTATGTGTTTTTCTAGCTTTGCAAAAAGTTTCAAAAAATTACAATGAATATTTAAACCGTATGAGCCTACCCAAAGTCGCATTTTAGCTTGTGTAGGGCCAATGGGGACTTTAGGGGTTAATTTCTCTCTTGATGAGTTGAGCCCACTATTGGAGTCCCTAATTTCTCATAGTGGCTAAGTAAGCTAGGAGTGTAGATGGAAATTTAGAAGAAGATGGTATGGAAGATTTTTCAAGTAAGTCCATGATGTCAATCTTCAAAAGTATCTAATATTTATCTTTAATTCACTATTCAAAAAGTGGTCCATGATTGTCCATTCAATCATGGAACTAGAATATTAATTGATTGTCAATGAAATCCATTGCATTGTGATAGTATTTATACTTGACCTATGTTTATTCTCCACATCAAATTTACATTAATGCCAATATTTCCACATGATTTCCACTAACAAGCATATTGGAAGGAGGCAATGTGCTAAAACCCTATAAACTTGGTGAGAGCAACCAAAGGTTCTAGTTTTATTTTAAAGATGTAAAACACAGTGGTTCCAAAATAAATTTCAAAATTTTTGTTTAGAGAAGATCATTGGAATATAATTGAAACAATCTCCAAAAGATTACAAAGTGTGTTTACAACATTATACAATATTAATTAGTCTTCAATAAGAATCATGCTCACATTTGTGATTTTGTCAACTATGGAATGGCAAGCATTTAATTTTTGAATTTCAAACTAATTTTGTTTTTACTAGTTGTGCCCACAAGATCCTAAGGGTGGAGACACAATGCTCCCACGTGGATATTAATAAACACTTTTGTTTTTTTGACAAGCAGTCTCACTATTTTCTTTGTTGCAGAGGATTAGCACAATAATTCGTTCTTCAAATAATGGATAAAAATTGTTATCATTGGACAATGCACCAATTTTTTTCTCATATTTTGGATTAGAGAAAAATCAAGTGGAACTTCTGATTTTATAAATTCTAAATTGAATAAAAAAAGAATCTAACCACTAGACTTTCTATTAGTTTATTATTTAATTTAAAAATTGCAAGACCAATTTACTTTATCAACATCAAGATAGATGGACCAAATCCTTGAGATTTGATTGAAAATTGTATGACATAGCACTTAAAAACTTATCCATGCTAAAAATAGAAGACCTAAGGATATGCCAAATTTTGTACTCAATAATATAACTAACAAATTCCATGGCCTACTATATTTATTCTTCTTACATAGCAATAAACATAAAAGAATTCTACAAAATTGAAGAATAGTCTTATTGTTTTTTTCTACAAAAAACAAGACCACACATTTTTTACTAACTATAGACCAATTACTTTGACACAAACTACATGTACAAACTATATTCCATCAAATTGCAATTCATACTAGCTAGTTTTGGGGAAGAATTCTAAATCTTACAAAACAGCCAAGAAAGCATTTGCAAAAAAAGATGCACATATCGACAACTTCATATACTGATCTTGGCATTTGAAGATGCCAAATTCACATTACAAACTCACATCATATACTTCACATAGATTTCAAAAATGTCCTTGGTTCCATAAACCACCCAAGACTATTAGCAATCATGAGCAATTTGAAAACCCACAAGATGTAGTAAACCTAGATGGTAACTTATACAACAACTCCACCACTATATTCACAAGTGAATACATTATGACAACTAAACTAGTACCCATATTGAAGGATAACATACAAAGAAATACACTTAGTCTAAATCTATTTATAATATTTATAGAACCACTTCTTTAATGGCTACAAAGAGATAATCTAGGATATACCTTCAACACATCAAATGAACAATAGACTTATCCACATCTCAAGACTTCGCTACTTTAGCTATAAATTTTAAATTCATACAACCACAATTGCATGAAATAGACAAATTTTGCCAATGGGCATGCATAGAGTAAGGGATACTAGGCAAATGTGCAAGAATTAGATGTCCATATAAACCAAAATCAAAACTTAAAACATTTATAGCTTATATTCAATCCCATAATATAAAATACAAAGAACAAATCATCTCTATACTCCATTAGCATGAATCAGATCTATATTTTGGAATCCAAATCATACCTTCACTAAACAAGAATCTACAAAAAGACACAACTATGGATAAATTAATCAAACTTTGTAAACTACTAATAAAAATTAAAGCTCTACAACCATGTAATATTAACTACAAATAACTAATGCAATACTAAGCACAAAAATAGCATATAGCCTTTTTACATGGTCCCTCAATCCATGGCATCCATCAACAAACTTGATAAGAAGATCTTAGCCCTCAAAAAAACAATTTCCACAAAGTACATTGACATAACATAACAATACCACTCCTTTATAATCAATTTGGACTAGAAGCCTTCTCAATCAAATTACTTCTTTTATTTGTATTGGAAATCAATTATGAGAGGCATTAAATGACCTTGGAGACCTTGGAATCATTTATTGAGGAATTACATACTTTACTCTAGCCCAAAATAATAGATCTCAATAATTATCACTCCTAATTGAAGCAGCATATTTCCACTCACTACTTTCTTGCACTTTCTACCTCTTCAAGAAAGAAGCATCAATACAACTCCAAAGCCTACATCCAACATTTTCTTATCTATATCCCGAGTGGAGTAACTATGGTCTACAAAAACAACCAATTTTCTTAACCTTACAATAGTAAACTTGTACAAATACCAAAATGAATAACTACACTACAATATAACTAGTATTGATCAAATTACTATGCAAAATGTCACACATCTTGTGTCAACTAATGGCTTCACCAAAATATATGGTCATCTTACATTAAATATGAAAATGAGCATTACAAATAGCTATTCAACTCTTTTGCCAAACACAATGCAATACTAATTGTTACTACCCATGCAATCATCACATTGTTAAACTTAGATTCCTTTCAAATCTAATAAAGTTGTGATCACAACAATCTTCAAACAAATGAAATATATATATAAACACACACACCACAGATGTGAGCCACCACATGTATCACAATTTAGAAGTAGGAAAATTAAGATAATTTGGTTGAAATTATGAGTTAGAAACTAGTAGTACAAATAAATAAGTCATAACCACAAATTAACAAGTTTTTGTAAGGTACCAATGCAAATTTAGGACAATAAGTGAAAGTTAGAAAATTCAATTATGTGAGAACTATGAGGAAATTGTATAGAAAATTGGGACTTTTAAATGAAAAAGACATTAAGTAAAAATTAAAAAAATTAATCTAATTAATTCTACAAATGGGCAAATGGGAAAAATTGAAAACAAAATACAATGAGTAGGAATTGGCATTAGAAATGAACTAGAAATCAAAAAACACAAATGCAAACTAATTAGGAGATTGAGAATGAAACACTAAGACAAAAGACCATCTTGACGCCCTTGCCAACTTTGGAGGACGATATCTAAAGAACTGTGACAACAATGGGGCTAAAATTTAAAGAGATGGTAGATCTTGAAATTGAATTTTCAAAAAGTCTAATGTGCCTAGAAGGCAATCAATAACAAAGATATGGCGGTCATCCTACTAGGAGTGGATTTAGCTGCCCTCTTGGTTGTGAGTGAATATGTTATCCACCTTGAGACAAATATTCTTTTTGATGAATTGAAGGCAAATTGCCCATGGGCCTTCACCCCCAAAGGACCGGCATGCGTTTTTTGGCTGTATAGAAATTTTGGGCAGGTACGCGTGACTAAAGATTTCCATATTTTAAGCTGAAATTTTAATAGAAGGTGGGTGCGAGGAATATCTTTCATAAGCACTAAATTTTAGGACATTTGGAAATAGGAGTCAAAAGTTATGGCCAAATATGTTACTTTTTTTCGTAACTAGGCAGTCTGGGCAACAAAATTCTTTTGGCAAACATTTGATTTTTTTTTTTTAAATATTTTTTTTCTTATAGATTATATTTTTGTCTCTCTAGAAATCTTTGATTCATTTCATTTGGATTTTTTATGAGAAAGTTATGGACATTCTTGTTTTTCGGGTAGTTAGAGCATCTTCTTGAAAAAATAACTTGTAGGATTCATTTCTAAATGCTATTTTTGCAATTTTTCAAAAAAAAAAACTCTCATGGTTTAGTTTACTTGCTAGAACAATCTCACCATTGGGATTAGTGTATTTTAATTCCATCTAAAATATATTAATATTTGAGATTTTCCTTCTATCTCATACCTACTTCTACTTAATAAATTTTTTAGGAATGATACTTAAGTTTTTTTGAATATATTTTTTTTCTTTAGACTCTCAACTCAATTCTCCACTATAAAGATTTGAAGCTCAAAACTTTGTAGTGCAAAAATTTTAAGTTAAAAATGTTCAAAGTCAAAAAATCTAGTCCCGCAATGTGCTGAAATACCTGTTTTTTCCACTTTAAACAAAGATATCTTCCAATTTGGCGGTCAAAAATTCTGAAATTTTTTCCACACATTCTCATACTAGTTAGGTGAAAGATCATACGGTTGGATGTGCAAAAAAAACATTTTTCAATTTTTTTTACTCCTTCCTATAGAAATGGCAGTTTTGAGTGTTTTTTGGTAGAAAAAAGGCCTTGGGCCTGTAGGGGTTAAGTGTCTACAAACACTATTCCAAATTAAGCTCTCGGATTAGGTAGTGTTTGTGATTTATAGGATGTTTTAATGCATTGGTTTTGAGATTAATTGTAGATTGTAATCTTCCTTGCATAGTCTACATGCAAGGCAAAGTCTTAATTCAATACATTGTGGCTACTAATTAGAGGGTCTAGGTTGTCACATCTCCCACTAAACTCTTTAAGGGATTTTATAGCCATCATTTTTAAAAACCTTCATAACACTTAAAAACAAGCTTTATTCTACCACCTATCAACATTATACAAAATTCTCCAATTTATTCCATCACTAACTACAAATAATAGACAAAAAAAACTTACTAAAGGGAATTATCAAATACAACACACTATCAAATACAACACGGGAAAAAATCACCGGGAACTTACAGGAAAACTTTGTTTGTGATGTGATGAAGTATAAATGAAAAACTGTTTAATGGATGAATGAAATTGTGATCTTGGATGGATGAACATAGACGAAAACATGCATTATAGATGGATGAAATTGCAATCCTGGGTGGATGCACATGGATGAAAGTTTGCATTGTGGATGGATGAAATTAAAATCTTGGGTGAATGAACATGATAAAAAACATAACCTTTATGGATGAATGCAATTGCAATTTTGGATGGACGAAAGTGTATGACACAACTGATTCACATTCCAATTTAACATGGATGAACATCCAGCAGTTTCAGCCAACTCAACGGAATGTGCATGCCCGTTCTGCAACTGCCAGGAGAACGATCACAGGCATTGACACAACTACAAAGACTAACTTCATCAGCTACAACATGGACGCTGCCAAATAAGTCTAAATCGGCCTTCTTCAAACTCCGATTCGGTCTCAAGCGGCACCATCAAATTTATTTATCTCTTTCCGGAAGAAACTAAACTTCAAAAGCAACTGCTGGTGTTCCTTCACGTCCGTCGTCAATGAGGTCGGGATGAAAGCCTTGCATGCCAAAATGTATTGGCAACGGTTCATCTTCTGTACTGAGAGTTGGTAATCCTGCAAGCAAGAGCTCAGTTGACAAAAGAATGAAAGCTTATTATTCGAGCATACTCCTAGCTTATTCACGGACTCCATCTCATTCAGGCCCTGATGTCGCCTTTGAGAAGAACAACACAATTTTGCAGTTGTCATCAGACATACTTAACGCCGAACCATTTGGGAAGTTCAAATGCAGGTGAGATCCTACACACAAATCAGGAGAGAGAAAATCTCTCCTTATAGGGCTTACAGGAGAGTTTCTGTCGTCCACTAATTTACAGCAAAGACCCGAAATACCCTAAGCTCAACTGAAATCTTGGCATCTAGGTGACGCCCTGCCACGGTTCCTTATATTGGTGGCAACAAAAGGCAGTCCTCACCATGTACTGAACTTGCATTCCCCCATTCGCACTGATAACATTGAATACATTGAACATTATAGAGCAGATAAGTAACAATTCGATCTGTCCTGATAAAAACTAATCGCGAGGTGACCATAAGCTAAGCATACTTCACGTTCAACAGTGCTCAAACAGTAATTAAGTCTCCAAAAAGATGCTTCTTAAGTTCAAATATAAGGCACTGAGAGCTCACGACCTGCTACAGAGAGGCTCAGAAATCCTGAGCGAAGTAATGTGATGTGCATACTACACTATCCTGATAAAGTCATAACGCACATACCAAGGAAGGTCACACATAGAAACTACCTTATACAGTCGTGGCACTCCAACAAATATACATCCAGACTCGTAGAATTCAATTACCTCACTGAGCTTGTGCGCGCTTCATTTCCGCTCGCACTCGACGGCCCGGCCAACGCCCCAAACCTGCAGCTTTGCGGCGATTCTTCAAAAGCGTCACGCTAACTTGCAGTTTGTCAGCTTTGTTCTTCAGCGTCAAATGTGCATCCGACACCAAATCCGCATGGGAGAGTTTGAATCTCCCAGCCCTCAGTTCGTTGCCCGCAATCGAAGTTCCTTCCCCTTCCACCTTGACGACCGCAGCTGTAGAACATCTCGCAGAAGCTGGGTTACGATTCTGTTCTCTTTTCATTTTTCGCAGAATTCGAAGTGCCCTCTTGCATTCCTGCAAAACATAAGCAGAAACGATGTTAGATTTGGCATACGCATCCCGACACTATTTGGGAACAGAGAACCAAAGCACAGTCCTGGCAAGAAATGCAGCTTGAATGGAAAAAAGAGCATATATTGTTCTTGCAATCAACTTTGTGCACGGATATTACACAATGCTCCACGGATGCAGGTACCTCTCTCATCCTCCTGCTCTTCTCGCAAGCTTGTCTCATTCGTGCTCCTGCATCAAAGTCGTGCTTGTTGTCTGCAGGTGGGGTGCTGGGCCACATGGCAGGCGCGGTCCCGGGCGCGGTGGCTTGCAGGCCTTCCGCTCCAGGGGAGGTGCTGGAAATGGTGGCGGAGACGGGGGTTCCTTGCGAAAGCTTCTCCCCGAGTGCTGGGCTGCAGTTCTGTTCTGCTTTCACTTGAACTGCCGGCCGCTGTGTTCTTGGTGGGCGCTGCAAAACCAAACAGAAGCACTGTTAGAATGGGACTGAAATACTAGTCTGAAACCAAGCACGATCATAAAACAATGTTCCTCATCTGAACCTGGACGACGGGGGTAGAATTGAATGTCTCATTACTGAAGTGTTGCTCCCGGTGGAGGGTCAGAGCGCTGTAGTGGTGACTTCCGCTCCAGGCAAGGTACCGCGGAAGCAGGAAGAATTGTTCACCACTGTACACTCACAGTACTCCCAGAATATGGGTTCCGCCATCTCGATCTGCAGGTGTTGTTTTTACGACCGAACGCTGCAAGCAAATGAACTCTAACAAAAACAAAGCTGTTAACTCTAGACACGCAACTCGGTCGTGATACAGGGCGAAGAGATGAAGTCACTGGAAGCCCACAACTCGGAGATGCACTTGGTCGGGAGAGACGAAGGGCGGAAAACGGGTAGGGCAGAGGGAAAAGTTTCGTCCCTTTCGTTGTACGATTGTTTTGATGCAACCATTGATGCTTTGAAATTTCTGTAGTCACTAAATTGTATTTAGACTATTTATATTTCTATGGAGTTTGGTTTCTCTATTTGTAGGGTCGAAGTGTTTGGGGAATCTCCTTAAGAGTCGAAAGGGGACTCCAAATGTTCTTTGCCGCAAGCAATTCTTAGACATCGTGTAAAGTAGCGGTGAATTTTCAATTGCGGAAAGAAGCCATCCTATCACTGAGGTAGTCCGCTAAAATGTATTTGAATTCATTGAGTAGACTGAGGTGCATTCTTCTTTTTGCAGGTCCTTGAAATTCTTTTGTTCAAAGTTTTTAGTCTTGGATGTCCTCACAAGGTTAAAGTACTGAAACTAAACTGTGAACACATGATAGGCAAGTAGTGTCAATTCTTCTCAATTGTTGGCCACTTTCAACCTACATCAGATACTTCAAACTATCAAATTAGAATTTATCCCTTGCAACAATATTTCAAGTTTTCAGCTCACTATCTGTTGACTTGAGGCCTTTCAGTACGTCAACCAATCCAAACTACCGACTACCAATTGACCTTTCACATCATGCTATCCAAATTATCAATCGGATTCACTTTTTGCATGAGACGCATGGTCTGAGACTCAAAAGGATCTAACGATCATCTACTTTTCAAAGCAACACGTCAACACAAGGTCAACGAGTTAGAACTATCAAATCATAATGCTCGTTTTAGAATTTAGACTAGGAATTTCAAAAAATACTCTCTTTGCAATACTTAGTGAAGGAGTGACCTGTGAACTCTACAATTAGTATCAAGAGATTCATGTTTGGAATGCCATTAGAAACCTACAAAATTCCTATTGAGTGTTATTTTGATTTGATATCTATTGCAAAAACAAATAGCATTGGTCAAAAGTAATTTGTTGCATGTATCATTCAAGCACTCTATGGGTTTCAATTGACAATTTGTAGGCATATTAGCTCACTTGTTGTTCTATAGTTGTTAAAATAGCAGTTTGAATATTGGATAGTAATAGTATTGTCAACCTTAGAAATACGGGCTTGCTTGTTACCTTCTCTTTTTATTTTTTATATCTATATTATATATTCCTAAAATCCATGTAGATAAAAATACAATCTATACCAAAAAAATTTAATCTAAAAAAAATAAAAAATTTGAGTTTTTTTCTACCCGTCGAACTAAAAAACAAGCTTTGTGTGCCATAACTTTTGCTCCTAGACACCACTTGTATAAAAATTATATTTTTAAAAAGCTAGTGTGTTTTTCTATCATTAAAAAATAATTCATAAAATCACAACAAATATTGAGACCATAAGAGCCGCCCTGGGTACGCAATTCATGTATTATACACAGGGGTCAGCGACATTAAGACGACTTAGAGAATGGCTTTTGTAAAAACTATATCAAATTGAAAAGACCCAAAAGTTAAGTGAAGACCAAATTTATTTATATTAATGTTGAAAATGTTGAACTGCATACATATTAGAAAAAAACTCAATATAAGTATGAAGAATTAAAACACCTATGCATAGATTTCAAAATCCTATACAAAAAGTTCACTCCAATTAAAATTAAATTTTTATTAGAAAGCCCCAAAAGTTGGGTAGCTTGTCTAATAATATATGTATTAAAAAATTTATATAATTAATTTTTTAATGCTATTATTGTCTCCAAAAAATATTCATTTCATATATATATAATTATATTTATGGGCAATTTCATTAAAATGACGGTATTATTTTAAAATGGCATGAAAATAGTTCAAAACAGCCATTCTGAAATCTATATCTGTCCTAGATGGTGAAAATGGCACACTGTCAAAGTGGCACTTTGAATACCGCCATTGTAATGAAATTGTCTATATTTTTGGATTCCTTGTTCAAAGGGCTACAAGAATATTCTACATTAAAACAAATTACATCCCTTGAGATTGGACTAAAGTGCATTATAAGTGATTATAATCAAGGTCATATAATATAGGAGTTGCGTATCTAGGGAGCCTGCCCGGCCAAAATCCATTTTGTCCCTTGAAGGAAGAAAAAGACTTTAGGCATTAAAAGAACCCGTGTTAGCCAGTGGAACAGAATTCCAATATTATCAAAGAACAAATTTACTTTGGTACAAAATGGGATACTCTTCATATGTAAATATATAAGAAAAAATTGTAGTCATATTATATATTGAAAATAGGATCTTTAAATGCAATAGTGCATATAGGTAATTATAGTAGTAATAAAATCTCTAAGGGTTAAAAGACCATGGCAAACTAAAAGCAAACTAAATAAATAATAGGCTTGGTATGGATGGTATTTTAGTAGAGTTTTGGAAATGCAATAGAAAATCAACAATGAGTTAGGATTGGAAGATTGATCCTAATAATATATTTATTAGAATATTCAATATGCATAAATTTGCTTCTATAGGTACCAAAATATATAGGATAGTACATATTCTTATGATTTTCTTATGATTTGATTTGACCTAGGGACCAAGGCAAGGAATAGTTGTTTGAGCTAGATTCTTATATCAAGAAATCAAAACCACTATGATTTTATTAATAGATTATTAATAGAAGATAAGTAAAAAAATTATGATCACATTCTTTTTGTGGCTATTTCTTTTTATACATTCATTGCTTGTGGATTTTATTTATTGAATTATGCAAATATTTTTTATTTTTTTGTGAAAATAAAAAACATATTCTTATAAAAAGTTGCAAGAAAGTTTTTGTTTTTGTTTTGTTCTTTCATACTTTTCTCTAGACATCACTAAATGTCAAGGGATGCATTAGTTGATGGAATTGTGTAATCATAGTACTATAGTAGCAAAGTATAGGGTGCCAATATATTTTCTAAATTTATAATTTTCCAAAAAATGATTTAGAGGAAAACTAATATATCTTTCTTCAATAGTCCTCAAGGAATTAAAATTTACTTCAATGCACACATGCCTTATACATTCATTGTACCAAATGATTTATTCCATTTGGATTTGTTATGTGAAAGTTATGGACAATCTTGTTTTTCAGGCAATCAAATTAAAGCATCTTTTTGAAAAAATAACTTGTAGGATGCATTTCTGAACTCAATTTTCACAATTTCTCAAAAGAAAAAGTTTCTTACAAGGTTAAAATCTTTTGCTAGAACAATTTTACCATTGAAATAAGTGAATTTCAATTTCATCTTAGAGCTATTATTGGTTTAGTTTTCCCTTCAATCCTAAACCTATTTCTACTTAAATAAAAACTAAGTGTACTTTTAAAAATTTATTTTCATAGACTCTCAACTCAATTTTTCATCATACAAAATTAGTTAATTAAAATTAAATAGAGCAAAAACAATTAAGTTAAAAAGGTTCAAAGACAAAAAAAAGTGGTTGAGCAAGATGCAAAAAAACATATTTTCCTTATTTTAAATGCAAATATCTTGCAATCTACACAGTCAAAGTTTTGAAATTTCTTCCATACATTTTTACACTAGTCTAGTACAAAAACTTTTGGTTAGCTATGCACAAAAAACATTTTTAAATTTTTTTCCTCTTTGCTATAGAAATGGGAGTTTTGAATGGTTTTTGATGAAAAAGACTTGGGAACTTTAGAGATTAAATATCAAATAACCATCTAGTTCAGCATAGGACAAATAGGTGGTGTGGAAGATTTTTCAAGTAAGTCCATGATGTCAATCTTCAAAAACATCTAATGTTTGTCTTAACTCACTATTCAAAAAATGGTCCCAGTTGTCCATTCACTCATGGAACAAAAGTATTGTTTGATTGTCAATCAAATTCATTGCATTGTGATTGTGTTAGTACTTGAGCAATATTTCTTATCCACATCAAATTTACACAAACATCAATAGTCTTATATGATTTCCACTTATAAGAATATTGGGAGAAGGTAATGTGCTAAAACCTCATAAACTTGGTGGGAGCAACTAAGGTACTAGTTTATGTAGAAGATGTAAATCAAAGTATTTCCAAAATAAACCTCAGAAATTTGGTTAAGAAAACATCATAGAAACATACTTAAAATAATCTCCAAAATATACCAAAGTGTCTTTATTATACCATTCAATAGTCTTCAATAAGAATCATGGTCACATTTGTAATCTTGTCAATTATAGAATGACAAGCATTTATTTTTTGAATTTCAAAGGTAATTTTGTTTTCACTAGTTCTGCACACTTTATTATAAAGATGGAAATACAATGCTCCTCGCAATGCTCATGGATAGTGATAAACAGTTTTGTTTTTTTGACAAGTAATCCGACTAGTTTCTTTGACGCACAAGATAAGCACAATAAATTGTCCTTCAAATGATGGATAAAAATTGGCGTGAATGGACAATGCACCAATTTTCTTACATATTTTGGAATAGAAAAAAATCAAATGGAAATTTTGGTTTTGTAAATTCCAAATTCAATCCAAGAAAAATGATCCAACAACTAGACTTCATAGTTTCTTGTTTGCTGGTTATCAACCAAGATTTGGCAAACAACAAAAAAGGTAGCAAGTAGAGAATGATGTAAGAATTTTAGTCAACAAAAATGAATCATGAAAAAAGCATGCAAGTATTCTTTGAACTTGAGAGGCCTATTAATATAATGAAGGTCTACATGTCTAGCATTTAGTAATAGAAGAGTTATTTAGTGTTGTTGCACATAAGTGTAAGTTTCTAAGTTGAAACTTTGATCTCAGGATTCTTTTTTTTGCTTTTACTTATTAATAGTAGGATTTATAGTTGGAAATTTCATATATAGAGTGCTCAAACTGTAATTGGTAAAGTCTCTATCAAAATGGTGTTTTAATCCTAGAAGCTTAGACTGACAAAAACACTCCTATTTCTTTTTCTTAGGACAAGGTAGGTATTTTAGAGGTTGATTAGGCATTTGAGAACTATTCAAGCCTTGGTAGCAAAAGTAGTTGCAAGAATCCCATATAACCCCTAAAGGTCCAAGTTCCATTTTTTGGCAAAAGAGTGATTTTGGACAGCTAACAACAAATGGAATTCTCAGATTTTTTTCTTTGGAATTTTCTCACAACATGGAGATGAGGTTTTCTTGTTTAAGGCCAACGATTTTCATAACTTTTGACTACATGGTTAAAAAGTTATTGTCTGATATGTAGTTTTTATCCTTGTTTATATAGTCCGGGCAGATTATAAAAATCACTTTTCTCAACAACAAAAACTTGAAATTGGTTTTTTAGATTTATATATACATGGAAAGCTTTGAATCATTTCATTTTGATCAATGAGATGAAAATTATGAGGATTTTTAGTTTGCGGGTAGTTATGGATTATCTACTCTAAATTAAATTTTGAAGTCATTTATATAACTCAATTTTTTGCTATTTAAAAAAAAAATTAAAATCATAGGATGTAGATTGTTTATTACAGCACTGCAAGCATTGGAATTGGAATGTTTCCATTCCATAACAAAATTCTTAACAAGCTAGTATTTTGAATCATTCCCTACTTCTTTCTACATACTATTTTTTTCCTATACATTGTACAATTCCAAATGATCTAAAGTTTTTCAAGCATGTAGCCAACTTGCCTTGAAGAATGAATCGAAAGAAGCACCATTTTGGACATTGTTTCATACAAATGTGAGCTTGTGAAGTGCAGCTGCCCTGATTTTTGCAGGGCTAGAAAAAGGATTAAACTCAAACTCAAATGTCAACTCAAACTCTAATATCTTGCAATCCACAGGGGGGAAATTTCTAAAATTTTCTCTACATCTTTTCAAACCAGCGTACTATAAGATCCTATGATTACATGTGTCCAAAAATGTGTTTTTTTCTAAAATTTGGTACTTGTACTAGAAATGACAATTTTGGAGCCCTTTTGGTGAAAACAAAGTCAAGAAACTGTAGGGATTAATAATTTGTTGGTTTTGTGAGTGTAAATGATCTAGGAGTAGGATTAGAGGGATTTGATAGCTAATTTTGACCTTCTAAAGCCAATCTCTCAATCATTTTGTCATTTGAACCTTTTTTTCAAAATTAGGTAGGATGTAACAATAGTTAGTTTTGATTTTTTTTCTAGTAATGAACAGTACTTAACGATTAATTCTAGGAAGATCTAGAGCTTAGAACAAAGAGATGGAGGCCTTGAAAAAAGTATAAACGACCACTCTCTATTTACTCAAGTCACTTCTTTTTTGTTGTTTGCCAAATTGGTTGGCATTATGTTTATATGTTGGTATTGACTAACTTGGCCGTTTTGTTGTCTACTTTGTGTTTTGAATTTCTTTTACTCATTTACTTGTCTTTGTGGGCACTTCTTGAAGGGTGTATGGGTGTGAGCTGCTCTTCAAGGCCTGTCACCTAGTCAACGTTAGAGTTTTTTGACATTGGTGCCACATTTGTTGTCCATTACTAACCAATAGCAAAGCCTTGACTTTGTACATGATACTTTGGTCTTAATGTACATAATCCCTCATTTGTGGTTTGTGAGTCTCTTGTTGGCAAATAGGTCTTGCAGCGGAGCCTTGGCTCTATATATGTATTAATTAAAGTATCTATTAGTTCAATTGCCATTTGTTCACATTTTACCACGAAAAAGTTTTGCGTTTACTAACCCATGTCCATTTTTCCGTAGACGTGACCTCTTAGTTGTTGGGGTCAAGTTATTAATGCTGAATTTTGCCGCTAACAGTCCAATCACAGCCCAGTCAAATGGGAACAAGCGAGTCACTTGGGAATAGTCCTGTCACCGGGACAGCCCGGTCACTCCAAACAATCCAAACAATTCAATCACTTGAAAGCCGGTCACGGTTGGGGAGAGGAGAGAGGGGTCGCAGTTGGGAGGTACTGAGGTAGCTCTTACATAAGGAAGGAGGTTTATATTCAGTTGCCCACTTAAGAGATGAAACTGAATTTTGGGGAGGTGAAACTTCTTGAAATATTTTTCAGTAAATTTTTCTTGAAAGACAAGTGGAATTGGCATCTAACCCAAGTCATTTCATATTTTTTGGAGCTTTGTGCAATTAGTTATGAAAATTTGAAGTTGAAATGGCATAGGGCTCTAAAATTGCCCACCCTTGTTCCTCAAATGTACACTGTTTGTGCATTGTTGAAGGCTACAAAAAAGCTAGATGTACAAATACTGTACATTTTAAGAAGTGGGCGATTTTAGAGGCTGAGCACTTTTGGAACCTCGTGCTTTACTATCCGGTCTATCTCAAACCACATCATTAAATTAGACAACTCGGGTGCTTCATTTTTTTGTAGATGAGTTCGAGGCCCAACTAGGGTGCTTAACTCCTAAAGTCCCAAGGCCATTTATCTATCAAAAAAACACTCAAAACTACCATTTTTGTTGCGTTTGCCCTAAAAAAACAAAAAAATAATTTTTGGAGAATCTAACCTTAAGACCTTGTGCTTGACTTGTCTCTAATCATATGGTAAACATTTCATGAAGTTTATTCATAAATATTGGAAGATATTAGCTTTCAAAGTTGGAAAAAAAGTTTTTTTTGAATGTTGTCTTGCAATTTTAGATGATTTTCACCACCATTTGTGGAAATTTTTTGTGTACTACACACTTTGAAATTAGATGGTGAAGATTGAGTTGAAAGTCTACGAATGTTTTTTAAAAGCCACACACTTGATTTTCATTCTTTAAAAAATTGTTAAATAGAAGTAGGTCTAAAATTGACAAAAAAAATAAATTATTAATAGCTCTGACATGGAATTGAAAGACAATAGTTCCAACCATGAGATTGTTCTAGCAAGCTTAATTAACCTTGTCCAACAATATTTTGCAAAAATTGTAAAAATTGCATTCAAAAATGAATCCTAAAAGTTATATTTTGAAGAAGATGCTTAGATTGCTTGAAATACAAATTTGTCCATAACTTTCTCATCAATAGTCCAAATGTAATGGAGAAAAGCTTACATGTAGAAAAAATGTAATGTTTGAGGAAATTTTTTAAAATTATTATTATTTAGACTACTAGTGATTTTTTTTGTGCTACCCGTTGACCTCGTTTTTTGGCTTATTGTGGCACAACTTTTGCTCCCGAGCATCTATTGAAATAAAAATTACATTCCTAAGAAGCTTACGTGTTTTTCTATCTTTATAAAAAGTTTCAAAAAATTACAATGAATATTCAATCCGTATGAGCCTACCCAAAGTCGCATTTTGGCTTGTGTAGGGCCAATGGGACTTTAGGGGTTAATTTCTCTCTTGATGAATTGAGCCCACTATTGGAGTGCCTAATTGCTAAGCAAGCTAGGAGTATAGATGGAAATTTAGGATAAAATGGTACGGAAGATTTTTCAAGTAAGTCCATGATGTCAATCTTCAAAAGCATCTAATGTTTTTCTTTAATTCACTATTCAAAAAGTGGTCCATGATTGTCCATTTAATTATGGAACAAGAACATTAATTGATTGCCAATGAAATTCATTGCATGGAGATAGTATTTATACTTGACCAATGTTTATTCTCCACATCAAATTTACATTAATACCAGTATTTCCACATGATTTCCACTTACAAGCATATTGGAAGGAGGCAATGTGCTAAAACCCTATAAACTTGGTGAGAGCAACTAAAGGTTCTAGTTTTTTTCTTAAAGATGTAAAACAAAGTGGTTCCAAAATAAACTTCAAAATTTTTGTTTAGAGAAGATCACTGGAATATACTTGAAACAATCTCCAAAAGATTATAAAGTGTGTTTACAATATTATACAATATTAGTCTTCAATAAGAATCACGCTCACATTTGTGATTTTGTCAACTATGGAATGGCAAGCATTTATTTTTTGAATTTCAAACTAATTTTGTCCTCACTAGTTGTGCCCACAAGATCCTAAGGGTGGAGACACAATGCTCCCATGTGGATATTAATAAAAACTTTTGTTTTTTTGACAAGCAATCTCACTATTTTCTTTGTTGCAGAGGATTAGCACAATAATTTGTTCTTCAAATAATGGACCAAAATTGTTATCATTGGACAATGCACCAATTGTTATTATTTCTTTCATACTTTGGATTAGAGAAAAATCAAGTGGAACTCGTGATTTTATAAATTCTAAATTGCATAAAAAAAAAATCTAACCACTAGACTTTCTACTAGTATATTTGAAAACACACTTTTTCACTTCATGTAATTTTTATTTCATACAATAGAATTACATTAATCTAATTCTTTGTATTTTCCAATTTGTAATGAACTAGGACTCAATGTTGATCTTTAATTTCTTTAAGCTTTCTAAGTCTTGGCTTGACTTTGTGAGACAAGATCTTTTATTCTTGAATCTCTTATTTCTTTGGACTTGTTTTCTCTTTAAGCTCTTTGTCTTTGTTGTAAGTCTTTTATGTCTTTTTGTCTTTTATTTGTTGTATCGCTTGAAAGTTGGTCTTTGGAAAGTCTTTCTTGTATTGTTGATCTTTGGAAAGTCAATCTTTGTTGGTCTTTGGAAAGTCTTTCTTGTATTGTTGATCTTTTGGAAAGTCTTTGTTGATGTTAAATAAGATGTTTATACAATGGAAAAATTCCCTTTATATAGTTTCCCGCGGTCATAGGGGATAATTAAATTAACCCTAACCGTTTGGTCTTGGGAATAGGTCCTAAGACTATTCCTTCTAAAATTGCCTAACTAACTTTTCCTAACTAATTCCTTCCTAGAATTCACCTAGTAACTCTATTTACTACATGAGTGAAATTGCCGTTTTGGTTGTCCTCGCCTGTACTGAAATGGTCTTTTGTGAAATTAATAGCTTACAAAGTAGAATAATTTTCCTGTTAATACTTGGTCCATCTTATCTTCTAAAGTATATAATTTAGGATTATGTATTCTTAAATCCAATAAATCATGTTTTACTAATTTTTATCAACAATCGAAAGTGCTTCATAAATACAAGAACCAATACAATTTATCAACTTCGTAAATTAATGATTCTTGTACATTAACATGTTTGTACATATAAGTGTTTTCAATTATTGTAGGCTAGTATATTTTATCCTCTAATTCAATTATTTTGAGATTTCTATAGTATTAATAATTATTGTGTGAAGCCTAAAGTAGGTTAATTAATAATAAAGTCTATATGAGGTTAACATTTATCCCCCTCCTCTTAATGAATCATGTCCTCATGATTCACACAAAGTATTTATATTCTCTAGGATCTTGAGTAGGTAATTCCATATTAGGATAAATTGTCGTAAAACCAAATTGTTTGTAATTCAGAATGTGGTCTTATGCATCTGTTCCAAACTTTCAATGAAATTGCCTTTTTGTAATGAAATTGGGAAGTTGGCGTGATATTTTCTCATAGAATTCATCCATTCCTCCTTTATTTTTTTAAAGAATAGTTTGTCAAAATTAATTAGGTCTAGAAGACCATCTTGGAAGTTATAATAATATTTTGTGAAACATTGGTTTATAGCCTTTCGTTGTTGTTCCCCTCCTTTGATTTTTGGCTTTAATGATGTTATTATTGAATCGTTGTCAAAAAATGATTTATGGTGATTGATCATCATGTGGTAAGACCTTACCATATAACGTATTACATAACAAACTGGTGCAGCCGATATAGTTTCGATAACTCCATCTTCTATGTATAAGTCCCCCATATGCCATATGAAAATTAGTAATTCTTTTAAGCTTGGGTTGGCTTGTTTCCAAATGTTATGAAAGTCTTTATGTTGTATTTGTGTTCTTGATGTCAAATGGGAAAGCCCATTAATCCCCAATGTTATTTTTTGTGTAACCTCATAGTGTTGTTTTAATGAAACCGGTGGATAAGTGTAGTTTTGTATACTTTGTAAGATATCCCTAAAGAAGTTCCTTTGTCTTGTTTCTTGTACTTGGGTTGTCCTAGGTTGTTGTACATATGATGATGCCTCCTCTATGATTTTGGGAATTAATTCTTGGTTTGCTAATGTTGCTTGTTTGTCCTGATTTGAATTTTTAATTTGTTGTAATGTAATTTTTGTAATCTCATGGAAAGCCTCTTCCGCACAAAGAGCCATTTGAAGTCATTTTACCTCTAATTTTAATTGTCGATTTTCTTCATATAAGTCCAAGTTGTGATTATTTTTAAATTTTTGCTCTTTTATCTGAATTGAATTATGCTTGATGTATTTTTGAGAATTCTTTTCTTGAAGAAATTCCGGTATTTCTTTCCATGATTGGTTCGCTCTTTGTGTTTCGGTAATTATAATGTCTTTTTCTTTTTGTCTCTTGGTATGATGATCCGTTGGATTCTTTTATCCTTTTGTAGTTTTGATATTAGGGTTTAACAACCCTAATTTGATTTGTGTGCTTGGATTGTCAGAAACAACCGTTGTGGTATCGGGAAGTTCCGATTTTTGTTCCGTTGTGTCATCGGAGAGGGTTTGATACTGGTTGGAAAGGGTTGCTGCTGGGGATCTGCTCTTCTCCGTTGCTCCCTCGTCTTCTGCTTGCTTGGCGTCGTCCTTCGCTGTGGATGTTGTGTCTGCTGCTCTCAAATGTCGCCCTGCCGAAGTTGCTCCTTGCGTGGCTGCCTCCTCTTTGTCTGTGCCGCTGTCGTCCCCTGGCTGCTCCCCGCTTCTCCCTGAGTCCGAGTGCAGACCCCTTGCCGACAGCCTTCGCTCACCCTTGCAGTTTCTCTTGCCTTCGTCGTTGCAGCCGGTTGTGCTTGCCTTGCGATCGTTGCCGTCAACGTCTTCTTCTTATGCCCTGCTCCTCCCTGCTCGTGAAGGTTGGGCTGCCGTTGGTGCTTCTGAACCCCTCCGCGCGCGTGCCTGCGCCACTGAAACCCTCGCCGCCGCCGTGATGCCTTCTTCCCTGGTCGTTTCATCTGCCTCCGTCGGAGCCCTTGCTGCCGCAGCCACTGCTTCCGTCGGCGCTGCAAGTCGGGGCGCCGTTGCTGATGGTAAACTCCTCCGCAAGCCTAGCTTCATCGGAATCTTCGGCGCCGCTATCCTCCCTCCTGCCGCTTCTCTTGTTCTGGTTGTACATCGCGCTCCCGTCTCTGCCTCCTTCTCGCGCTGGTGTCTCGCGCTGGTGTTGTCCTTCTTCTCTTTCGCTGGCTCTTCTTCCTTGCGCTGGTGTTCTTGCGCCGCAGATCGCACTAGTTCGTTGTCTTTGTGCTCGGCGGGTCTCTTGGTACTTTCAACTGCCTTGTTCTTGTTATTAAGCTGTTGATGGTTTGCTACGGCTCTCTCTAGCGCCGCCTTCTTGCATTTTGTATTTTTATTTGTCGTGTAGTGTTGTGAAGCATTGTTCTTTTCCGTTACAGTGGCAGCAGTCTTTGGGGCAATGAGAGTATTATCTTGCTTCTTTCTCTTATGGTGATGACGCTGTTCTTCGTTTTCTAGCACAGCTCGTTTGTTCCCAGCCTTTATTGTTGCTTGTCCTGCTTGTGATGTGAGAGTTGGAATCGGGTCAGGGGTTGTATGCAAAGACGCCACAACAAAAGTCGAGGCAGTAGCTATAGCAGGAGTTGTAGCAGCAGTGTTGCTGGTTGTTGCCTTGTTGCTATCTTCAGAGAGTATTGGTGCGTGGTTCTCAACCTCTTTATTGTTGATTGTCTTTCCGTTGTGATCCTTCTGATTGTGGCCTCTTATTGTTTCGTTGTTGTTGGTGCCTGGGTTCTTTTTGTTGTCTTCAGTGGACCTCCAGTTTTTGTTTGCAGTGGTTAGAGGTTCTTTCACTCCTTTGATCTTCTTTTGCTGATGGTGAGCTTCTCTTGTTCGTATTTGGTTACCTTGAAGTGTTTTTGATGTCTTTTGAATTTCAAATACCTCATCTTTTGTTTCTTCTTCAGTTGTTTCTAAGTTAAGATTTGTTGGTGCAGGTGACTTGTTTATTAGTACAGCACCAGCCAATACCTCAGGCAACTTAAGTGGTAGTATTTGATTTTTTAGTGTTTTTTATTTTTTATTTTGTGGTAGAATTTGCTCAGGTAGTGGTGAAAGTAGTTGTCTTTTCCTTAGTGCAGGAGTTATATAATTTTGGATGTCTTCAGCCAAAGCTAAATCATTTGTGGCTGATAATAATAAACTCATATGTGCTTCTATTCTTGTATGAATGAGTACTGGTTTTGGCCCTTGTATTTCTAATCTTATTCGTTGCAACTCATAATGGAATTGAATTTTGAAATTTTCTATCCAATCTATTGCTGAACCTTGCATTGCTTGTTGTGCTAATTGAATTATTGAATATGAAACCTCCCCTGTTTTTTTGCTTAAGATTAAAAGCAGATCCTAAAAATTTTAGGATTGTTTTTGTCTCTTGATTTGCACACATGGTTGATGTAATAATGGATGTTTTGGCATTGCATGTTTTTGTAATTTCTAAGTGATTACGACATGGTTTATTAGTCATGGTTGGGATATTTTTAAGATGAAAGATGTTAGAAAAAACATCCCTGTAATTTTGTGGTATTACTTCATAAATCTGCCCTTGTAAAATACTGGTCTTTGCTCCTTCTTGTAATTGTAGTAGCACCTTTTTCACCATTTCCTTCAAAATCTTTTCATTCCATTGGACTTGAACCGCAAAGTTTAGTAAACCTATATTTTTTAGAATGTCTTTTTCTATGGCTGTTAACCCATTCTTTGGTAAGATTATTGGCTGAAATACAAACTCTATTCCCTCCATGATTTTAAATACTATTGTAATGAAAAGGTTGGGTGTATTTGATGGCAATTGAAAACAATAAGATGAAGAGAGCTGAAATAAGTTCCACTTCCAGGGATATAACTTCCCTAAGGAAGTTATTACAACTTCCTTTTTATCTTGAACTCCTAAAAGGGAATTCATACTAATATTAAGTTTATATATCATAGTTACATTCCCACTAGGTGTGAAATGCCGTGACTCATTATTTGTGTTTTTATCACCATAGACATGTTTCGGATTCTTTTCCAAATCTTTTTTGGTCATATCTTTATCTTTAAAATTCTTTCTTTTTAATAATTGCCTTTTTTGAGAGTTAGTATTTATTTTATTCTTTTGTATTTGGCACTCAGATTGTAATATAATTTTTATATAATTTAGTCCAATATTTATAGGTTCTTTGTAATAAGATTTTATTCTTTGAACCGGTAAACACATTTCTTCGCCATTCGTTTTTATGACCTTTATTGTTTGATTAGGATAAATTGCTTTTATCACGGCAGGTCCTACCCATTCATCTTCGATTTCATTTTCCATAACCTTTAACCATAATACTTTTTGACCCTTTTGGTATTGGTTGATATCTTCCACCGTGAAAATTTGTTGTAATATTTTTCCAAGTTGTTGTGTGGTTGGTGATGTTTTAGGATTTGTATTGTTTTTCTTTAGACATGTTTGTCTCTTATATGCAGTATGACAATATGTGCAACATTTTCGTTCTCCTAGTGGTTTCTTATTTGATTCTTCCATATTTCCTTTTACATCATCTTTTGTATTTGTCTTTGTTTGATTGGTTGGGCTTTTACTTTTATTGTCTTGGATCATAGATAGAAAAACATTGTGAATTGGATCGGTCATTCCTTCTTCCATGATATATGGTTGTAATTTATTGATATTTATCCAAACGGTCAGTCCTGTGGTCTCATATAAGTCGACTGTTCCATTAGAATAGACAATTTTTATTTCATAAGGCCCGAACCATTTATTTACAAATTTTCCTCTTTTCTTCTTAATAGTAGGTTTTAACCATAGGACATTTTGTCCTATTTGATAACTTTTTGTTGATTCTGATACATATGGCGTATCATTACTGAATCTTCCATTGTTGGACATATTTTTCGGGAATTGGGAATTTGAACATTTCCCAATCCCGTATGTGTTGTGAGGTGTTTGTTGGTTTCTTCGATTTAAATGGTTGGATTTGTCATGACGAGACTTCCTCATTAATTGCATTTTAGTTATGTAATTTTCAGCCTCAATTTGTCGTAAATCCATTTGTTCTAGTTGTTGCATTCGGTGTGCCAACATTGCATACACCGCTAAAACCTTTTGATGTCCTTGTGGTTGAGTTTCTAAGTATTTGATGGGAAGTAATGCCTCTGTCCCATATACTAGTAAGAAGGGCGTATGGCGAGTAGTTACTTTGTATGCTGTTCGATATGCCCATAGTGCCGAGAATAGTTTCTGATCCCAATTTGTCTGATTGGCATTCACTATTTTTGTAAGTATAGCTTTTAATACTTTGTTTGTCGACTCTGCCTGTCCATTGCCTTGTGGGTAATAGGGAGTTGATTTCCGATGTTGAATCATAAACTCGGTGGTAAGAAGTTGAATTGTTGGATTGAGGAAGTGAGTCCCCTGGTCGCTTATCAATTCTATTGGACATCCTTACCGAGTAATTATTTCCTCATACAAAAATCTAGCTGTAGAGTGGGCACTATTGTCTTTTAGTGCTCGTGCTTCCACCCATTTGGAGGTATAATCAGTTGCTGTGATTATATATCTGTTAGCTGTGGTTCTTGCTAGTGGGTGTATTGGCCCAATAAAGTCAATTCCCCACCTCTGAAAAATCTCAAGTGGTAAAACAGGGTGTAAGGGATTTTTCCCTTTTCTGGGTCTACTACTATTTTTTTGGCAAATGTCACACTTTTTGCAATAGTTGTGTACATCTTTTCGTAAATCAAGCCACCAATACAAGGCCGTTAACACTTTATGTAATGTTATAGTGGAGGAGAAATGTCCTCCAGCTAGACCCCCATGGGCTTCAGCAACAATTGCCTTGGTCATTGGTCCTGCGACACATATTCTAGGTAAGGAATCTGAACATGTTTTTATCAATCTTCCTAGTTCGTCTAGATGATAAGGCCGACTTCGTATCGCTATTTGACGACGAATGTTGAGAGGTATATCCATCGGTATTCTTCCAGTTTTGAGGTAATCAATCATTGGTCTTCTCCAATCATGAAATGGATACATTACAAGAAATTTCAGCCCTCGAAGGGGCCGCGAGTTTTAACCCCCCTGAGTGCAATTACAGAAAAAAATCAAATAAAAAATTATTTGATTTCGGGTGCTGATGTGGCACTACTTGTGCCACGTCAGACTTTTTTATTTTTTTAATATTTTTTTAATATTTTTTTTATTTTTTAATATTTTTTTATAAAAAAAAAAAAATTTAAAAAAAAAAAAAAAAATTTAATAAAAAAATTATTTTTTTAATGTTCTGTAATTGCACCACAGGGGTGCCGAAAATGATCTGTTAACAACCTCTTTCAGGGCTGAAACTTCTTGTAATGAGTTTCGTCTTGTTGAGGTGAAACTTGTACCATGAACAAGTTTGCATCTGGAAATGAGTCGGGTATTCCATTAGCTGCTTCACCATTGTTGATTCTTGAAAGATGATCAACTACCACATGTTGTCTGCCTGGCTTATGTATAATTTCAAAATCGTACTCTTGAAGCAGCAGCATCCATCAAGCTATTCTTCCAGATACGATGGTTCTATTGACTAGGTGTAGTAGGGCCTCATGGTCTACATAGAATATAAAATGGTTAGCCAATAAGTAATGACGGAACTTATGCAATGAGTAAATCATGGCTAGAGCCTCCCGTTCCGTCGTTGAATAGTTCCTTTCAGCTTGGTTGAGTAACCGACTTGCGTAGAATATGGGTGAATCAGCTTTTCCATCAATGTTTTGCGCCAAAACACTACCAATGGCCTCGTTGGATGCATCGCAATGCACATGAAACTCTTTGTCCCAGTCAGGAGTCCTTAAGATTGGAGTCTCGTTTAATTTTCTTTTAATCAGTTCAAATGCTTCTTGACACTTCTCATCCCAAAGAAACTTGACAGTTGACTTGGTGAGATTGGTCAAAGGATGTGTGATTCTTGCAAAATCCTTAATGAATCTCCGATGGTAACTAGCTGATCCCAGGAACTGACGTACACCCTTCATGTTAGTGGGTGGTGAAAGCGTTTGAATGGCTTTAATCTTTCCAAGATCTACGAGTATTCCTTCTTTGCAGATGATATGTCCAAGTAATGTACTCGAGCTTACTGCAAATGAGCATTTTTTTGGATTTAGACTAATCCTAGTTTCGCGACACCTTCCTAAACACTTTCGAAGATGTTCCAGGTGCATGGCTTTATTGCCATATACAATAAAGTCATCTAGGAATACTTGCATGAATATATTTAGAAATTCAGCAAATGCTTGCATGATTGCTCTTTGAAAAGTTGCTGGAGCACATTTTAATCCAAATGGCATTACGCGGTAGGCAAATGGTCTCCACTCCGTAATGAAACAGGTCTTGAGTTGATCCTGTAAAGCCATGAGGATTTGATTGTATCTATTGAATCCATCCAGCGTGGAGTACATTTCATGTCTTGCCGCAGCTTCCAATACTTGGTCAGTGAATGGTAGTGGAAAGGGATCCATCTTTGTGACCCCGTTTAATTTCCGGTAATCTACACATACTCGAAGCTTGCCATTTTTCTTTGGGACGATCACAATGGGTGATAACCATTTAGTTTCCTTGATTGGGTAAATGAATCCTACTTTTAGCAACTTATCAATTTCTTCTTTGACTTTGGCTGCATATTTCGGATTCATTCGATACATAGCTTGTCTTACTGGATATGCATTAGGCGTGAGCTCAATGCGATGTTCACATACATGCGCTGGTATTCCCTTAAGGTCTTCATAACTCCACGCAAACACATCCTTGAACTCTTGTAGGAATTCGACCAGTTCTTCCTTGAATTCTAATTCAAGATTCTTGCAGATGCGTACATTGTAGGGTTTCTCTGCCGTACCCAAGTTAACTTCCTGTACTTGGTCTTTATCCTCTATAGTCCACTTGGCGATGTCTTTGCCTCGAACTGATACCGATGCTGGAGTATCATCAACAGTGAGTGTGCCCTCCTTTTGGTCATAGAAATGGGCCGGGTATTTGAGGGATGTATCTGTTACCCTGTCATCATCTGGCCTCTTCTTTTTTCCTATTTTTGAGAGTGGATTTGCCATGGATAGTAATTCTGGTTCAACCACTTGACATTCATAAGAGAACATTTCTTTGAGCCCGGTCAGCTTAATGTCTGCAATAGGTTGGAGAGATGGTACGGCTTGGTATACTATTTGTTCTTCCTTATCCGTTAATCTCCCTTCCCAGTCATAGCTTTCAATTTGAACTGGTCTCTTTGAGGGTGGTGGACATGGAATCCGTCTAGTGCTAATTTTCTTCTCTTTTGTTTTATACACCAATGTAATGGTATCCTTTGCCCAATCCTGCCTTATATTTGCTTGTTTAAGCCAGGGTCTGCCAAGTAACATGGTATAACTACCAGATTTGGACTCCATCTTCATCACCATAGCTGTGATGTTATATCGGAAACCTCCTATTTCAATTCGGAGATCTTGTATGATTCCTAATGGTGTCACTTTTCGTTGGTCTGCCATTTTAATAGTAAATGGGGCTAGTTCTAGTTTCCGGTATCCCAATTTTTGGCAGAGTTCTTCAGTAATAATGTTTACTCCAGAACCTCCATCTAATAATACATTGTGTATGGTGTAATGCTTGATGCGAGCTGTTATTACTGACATCTCTATATCAAAATCTAGTGTTTTGATGTGGCATACCTCTGATGGTCTCTCTGGTGTCCAATTTGTTGATAGAAAAGCCCCCAGTACTTGTTGTTTACAATATGGAGCTAACTCTAAAAGTTGTCCAACGGTGATGTTGGCTTTGGTTTGCTTTAGTACTTCATGTACAATTTTAGCTTGCTTTATTTCTTTATCCCCATAAGATTTGCTCTGACTATGGTCTGAGACTAATTTTTGTTTTCTAGTCCTTTTTGGTTCTTCTTCCTCAGTTGTTGGCCTTTCCTCTTGTTCTAAAGACACTGGTTGTTCTTCCTGAGGTGTTTCTCCTAACTCTTCTTGTAATCTTCGGACATCTTGGGTCACTTCTTGGTGTACCCTTCGTTCGTCCTCCCATTCTTTAGATGCTCGTTCCCGGAGTTCTCCAAACTCCACTGCTTCTGGCTGTCCTTCCTCAACCTCATTTTCACTGTCACTATTTTTGCTATTGCTACTTGAAGATCCTTCTTGATTTCGTTGTTTTTGTGCCCTTGTCATTATATAGACATCTGGAGCTACCATATTGGAGGCAATTGTTGGTTTTTCAGCCCTCGGTATTCCTCCAACCTCTTCTTGGTGTCGTTTCCAGAGAAAACATTCTCTCTTCATATGCCCTTTCTTATGGCAATAATAACATTCATTGGGATGACCTTCCCTTTGTTCCATACCCGAATAGGTACGTCTTGACTCATCTCTAAATCTCCTATCTTCAAATCTAGGTCTATATCGATCCTCAGATTGATTTGCCTGTCTGTTATAGTCGTTTCTACCCCCGTTGTATGGGTTATCTCTTCCTCCATATCCTCCCCGATATGGGTATCTTTCTTGCCTATAGTTCCGTGATTCATAATAATTGCTTCTAGGCAGCCCTTGTCCTTGATCTCGATTCCCAGGTTCCCTTCCGTTCTCAGCCTTTCTCATGTTCCACTGAGGTTGAATTTGATTCACTGCCGGGTTTTCCTCTTGGTATCGTCGATTGTACATGCATTCATTGGTGCGATGTGTGTTTGTATTACAAATTGTACAATACTTTGTTTGACATTCTGTAGGCAAATGTCCTTCATTGCGGAAAATTTTGCAAATTACTCCCTTATGAAATTTTTGTTGGTTTGCTGATAGTTGAGCTATCTCTTCTTATAGCTCTTTTAAGATATCCTTTTCCTTGAACTTTTTATTTTTGTTTTTCTTCTTTCTCCTCTCCTTTTCATCTTCTGAGTCACTACTTGATTCGTTCGAATCTGTGTCAGAATCTTCTTTTCTTTTTGGATGAAACCCTAACTCTAATTTCCTTGCAAATGCTAATGCATTTTCTAAAGTATCTGTAGGTAGCATAAGGATATACTTTGCATATTCTTTGCGTAGGCCGTTGAGAAACCAAGTTTTCTTAAATTGGTCAGGTGGAGATGGGTTGAGCTTACTTGAGGATAGCATCATTCTTTCAAAGAATTCTTCCACATCTTCATACTTTTCCTGCTTGAGATGTGATAAACTATCAATCACTTCCCCGTCCGTTTTCTTCTCACGGAATCGGTGAATGAAAGCGGTCTTTAATTCTCCCATGTCTCGAAGTGACCTACTGGAAACTGGGCATACCATTCCAGGGCCTTTTTCTTCAAACATACCGGAAAAAGATCTAATCGTCCATTCTCATCTTGGTTTGCAGAACAAATATGAGTGAATTCCTTGATAAAGATGTCTAGGTACCCCTTACCCTTGAGTTTGGGTAACTGTGTCTTAATCCTTCTCTCCATTGCTATTTGTAGTAATCTCCTGGGTTGAACGTTGATTTCTTGTGTGATTGGGGTTTGTATTGATTGTACTGGTTCTTCTAAGGTCTTTATGCGTATGGGTGTAAGTGGTCTTGCTAACTGATCTGAAAGTTTGTATTCTTGTGTTATAAGTGCTGAATTGTTCAGAAATTTTGTGTTACTTGTCGATGTTTCCGAGTCCTCTGGTGTAGTAACTTCTATTCCTTGTTTTGTTTTTAGGTCTATATCGGTGTCACTTTCATCTTTTGACTCCTCATAGTCACTTCCTCTATAGGCTGCGGAAAATCTCTTCCATTTATCAGTTCTTGTTTTTCCTTGTTTTCTTTCTTCTTTCCGTTTTCTTTGTTTATTTTCTAATTCTTGATCTTCCTTAACTTTTTGAAGTCAAAAAATGTGTTTTATTTCCGCTTCTTTTTCTCTTTTAGTATTTGGGGAATTTGGTTCTTCACTCACTGTTTGAATACATCCCGTTCAATCTTTAATTTATCTTTGATAGTATTTTCTTATGTAGTCGCGTTAGTCTTTTGCAATGCTTTTTGTGTTGCTTGACCATTGTCGTCGAGTCCCCAGCATGGTCGCCAAATGAAAACACACTTTTTCACTTCATGTAATTTTTATTTCATACAATAGAATTACATTAATCTAATTCTATGTATTTTCCAATTTGTAATGAACTAGGACTCAATGTTGATCTTTAATTTCTTTAAGCTTTCTAAGTCTTGGCTTGACTTTGTGAGACAAGATCTTTTATTCTTGAATCTCTTATTTCTTTGGACTTGTTTTCTCTTTAAGCTCTTTGTCTTTGTTGTAAGTCTTTTATGTCTTTTTGTCTTTTATTTGTTGTATCGCTTGAAAGTTGGTCTTTGGAAAGTCTTTCTTGTATTGTTGATCTTTTGGAAAGTCTTTGTTGATGTTAAATAAGATGTTTATACAATGGAAAAATTCCCTTTATATAGTTTCCCGCGGTCATAGGGGATAATTAAATTAACCCTAACCGTTTGGTCTTGGGAATAGGTCCTAAGACTATTCCTTCTAAAATTGCCTAACTAACTTTTCCTAACTAATTCCTTCCTAGAATTCACCTAGTAACTCTATTTACTACATGAGTGAAATTGCCGTTTTGGTTGTCCTCGCCTGTACTGAAATGGTCTTTTGTGAAATTAATAGCTTACAAAGTAGAATAATTTTCCTGTTAATACTTGGTCCATCTTATCTTCTAAAGTATATAATTTAGGATTATGTATTCTTAAATCCAATAAATCATGTTTTACTAATTTTTATCAACAATCGAAAGTGCTTCATAAATACAAGAACCAATACAATTTATCAACTTCGTAAATTAATGATTCTTGTACATTAACATGTTTGTACATATAAGTGTTTTCAATTATTGTAGGCTAGTATATTTTATCCTCTAATTCAATTATTTTGAGATTTCTATAGTATTAATAATTATTGTGTGAAGCCTAAAGTAGGTTAATTAATAGTAAAGTCTATACGAGGTTAACAATATTATTTAATTTAAAAATTGCAAGACCAATTTACTTTATCAACATCAAGATAGATGGACCAAATCCTTGAGGTTTGATTGAAAATTGTATGACATAGCACTTAAAAAAAACTTATCTATGCTAAAAATAGAAGACCTAAGGATATGCCAAATTCCATACTCAAAAATATAACTAACAAATTCCATGTCCTACTATATCTAATCTTCTTATATAGCAATAAACATACAAGAAGTCCACAAAATTGAAAAATAGTCTCATTGTTTTTTCCTACAAAAAACATGACCACACATTTTTTACTAACTATAGACCAATTTTTTTGATACAAACTATATGTACAAACTATACTCCATCAAATTGCAATTCATACTAGCTAGTTTTGGGGAAGAATTCTAAATCTTACAAAACAGCCAAGAAAGCATTTGCAAAAAAAGATGCACATATCGACAACTTCATATACTAATCTTGGCATTTGAAGATGCCAAATTCACATTACAAACTCACATCATATACTTCACATAGATTTCAAAAATGTCCTTGATTCCATAAACCACATAAGACTACTAGCAATCATGAGCAATTTGAAAACCCACAAGATGTAATAAACTTAGATGGTAACTTATACAGCAACTCCACCACTGTATTCACAAGTGAATACATTATGACAACTAAACTAATACCCATATTGAAGGATAACATACAAGCAAACACACTTAGTCTAAATCTAGTTATAATATTTATAGAATACTTCTTTAATGGCCACAAAGAGATAATCTAGGATATACCTTCAACACATCAAATGAACAATAGACTTATCCACATCTCAAGACTTCGCTACTTTAGCTATAAATTTTAAATTCATACAACCACAATTGCATGAAATAGACAAATTTTGCCAATGGGCATGCATAGAGTAAGGGATACTAAGCAAATGTGCAAGAATTAGATGTCCATATAAACCAAAATCAAAACTTAAAACATTTATAGCTTCTGTTCAATCCCATAATATCAAATACAAAGAACAAATCATCTCTATATTCCATTAGCATGAATCATATCTATATCTTGGAATCCAAATGATACCTTCACTAAACAAAAATTTACAAAAAGACGCAACTATGAATAAATTAATCAAACTTTGTAAACTACTAATAAAAATTAAAGCTCTGCAACCATGTAATATTAACTACAAATAACTAATGCTATACTATGCACGAAAATAGCATATAGCCTTTTTACATGGTCCCTTAGTCCATGTCATCCATCAACAAACTTGATAAGAAGATCTTAGCCCTCAAAAAAACAATTTCCACAAAGTACATTGACATAACATTACAATACCACTCCTTTATAATTAATTTGGACTAGAAGCCTTCTCAATCAAATTACTTATTTATTTGTATTGGAAATCAATTATGAGAGGCATTAAATGACCTTGGAGACCTTGGAATCATTTATTGAGGAATTACATACTTTACTCTAGCCCAAAATAATAGATCCCAATAATTACCACTCCTAATTGAAGCAACATATTTCCACTCACTACTTTCTTGCACCTCCTACCTCTTCATGAAAGAAGCATCAATAGTATTGGCTTTTTTTTTCATTTTTGAAGAAGTGCCATAGTGGCAATATAAAATGTTATAGTGGTGCTCCAAATTGCAACATTCATCCACTTATTGGATGTAAAGTATGGCTTTCATCCACAATTAGGCAATTTCATCTTATATATTTTTTAATTTTAAAGTTGTCTGGCGATTTCATCCAATTTTTTTGGCATTTTTTATAACCTTTTTTAGCCAGATTTTTTTTTTGGTGCAATCTCGCACCAAAAAGCCAAAAAAAAAAGCCCTGATTCAATACAACTCCAAAGCCTACATCCAACATTTTCTTATTTATATCTCCAGTGGAGCAACTACGGTCTACAAAAACAACCAATTTCCTTAACCTTACAATAGTAAACTTGTACAAATACCAAAATGAATAACTACACTACAATATAACTAGTATTTATCAAATTACTATGCAAAATGTCACACATCTTGTGTCAACTAATGACTACACCAAAATATATGGTCATCTTACATTAAATATGAAAATGAACGCTACAAATAGCCTTTCAACTCTTTTGCCAAACACAATGCAATACTAATTGTTACTACATATGCAATCATCACATTGTTAAACTTAGATTCCTTTCAAATCTAATAAAGTTGTGATCACAACAATCTTCAAACAAATGAAATATATATATAAACACACCCACACCCACCATAGATGTGAGCCACCACATTGTATCACAATTTAGAAGTAGGAAAACTAAGATAATTTGGTTGAAATTACGAGTTAGAAACTAGTAGTACAAATAAATAAGTCATAACCGCAAATTAACAAGCTTTTTGTAAGGTACCAATGCAAATTTAGGACAATAACTGAAAGTTAGAAAATCCAATTATGTGAGAACTATGAGGAAATTGTATGGAAAATTGGGACTTTTAAATGAAAAAGACATTAAGTAAAAATTAAAAAATTAATCTAATTAATTAGGCAAATGGGCAAATGGGAAAAATTGAAAACAAAATACAATGAGTAGGAATTGGCATTAGAAATGAACTAGAAATCAAAAAACACAAATGCAAACTAATTAGGAGATTGAGAGTGAAACACTAGGACAAAAGACCATCTTGACGCCCTTGCCAACTTTGGAGGACAATATATAAAGAATTGTGACAACAATGGGGCTAAACTTTAAAGAGATGGTAGATCTTGAAGTTGAATTAAGTCTAGGCACACTAGAAGGCAATCAATAACAAAGATATGGCGGTCATTCTACTAGGAGTGGATTAGCTGCCCTCTTGGTTGTGAGTGAATATGTTATCCACCTTGAGACAAATATTCTTTTTGATGAATTGAAGGCAAATTGCCCATGGGCCTTAAGTGTCTACAGACACTATTCCAAATTGAGCTCTTAGATTAGGTGGTGTTTGTGATTTATAGGATGTTTTAATGCATTAGTTTTGAGATTACCTCTAGATTGTAATCTTCCTTGCATAGTCTACATGCAAGGCAAAGTCTTAATTCAATACATTGTGGCTACTAATTAGAGGGTCTAGGTTGTCACATCTCCCACTAAACTCTTTAAGGGATTTTATAGCCACCATTTATAAAAACCTTCATAACACTTAAAAACAAGCTTTATTCTACCACCTATCAACATTATACAAAATTCTCCAATTTATTCCATCACTAACTACAAATAATAGACAAAAAAAAACTTACTAAAGGGAATTATCAAATACAACACGGGAAAAAATCACCGGGAACTTACAGGAAAACTTCGTTTGTGATGTGATGAAGTATAAATGAAAAACTATTTAATGGATGAATGAAATTGTGATCTTGGATGGATGAACATAGACGAAAACATGCATTATAGATGGATGAAATTGCAATCCTGGGTGGATGCACATGGATGAAAGTTTGCATTGTGGACGGATGAAATTAAAATCTTAGGTGAATGAACATGGATAAAAAACATAACCTTTATGGATGAATGCAATTGCAATTTTGGATGGACGAAAGTGTATGACACAACTGATTCACATTCCAATTTAACATGGATGAACATCCAGCAGTTTCAGCCAACTCAACGGAATGTGCATGCCCGTTCTGCAACTGCCAGGAGAACGATCACAGGCATTGACACAACTACAAAGACTAACTTCATCAGCTACAACATGGACGCTGCCAAATAAGTCTAAATCGGCCTTCTTCAAACTCCGATTCGGTCTCAAGCGGCACCATCAAATTTATTTATCTCTTTCCGGAAGAAACTAAACTTCAAAAGCAACTGCTGGTGTTCCTTCACGTCCGTCGTCAATGAGGTCGGGATGAAAGCCTTGCATGCCAAAATGTATTGGCAACGGTTCATCTTCTGTACTGAGAGTTGGTAATCCTGCAAGCAAGAGCTCAGTTGACAAAAGAATGAAAGCTTATTATTCGAGCATACTCCTAGCTTATTCACGGACTCCATCTCATTCAGGCCCTGATGTCGCCTTTGAGAAGAACAACACAATTTTGCAGTTGTCATCAGACATACTTAACGCCGAACCATTTGGGAAGTTCAAATGCAGGTGAGATCCTACACACAAATCAGGAGAGAGAAAATCTCTCCTTATAGGGCTTACAGGAGAGTTTCTGTCGTCCACTAATTTACAGCAAAGACCCGAAATACCCTAAGCTCAACTGAAATCTTGGCATCTAGGTGACGCCCTGCCACGGTTCCTTATATTGGTGGCAACAAAAGGCAGTCCTCACCATGTACTGAACTTGCATTCCCCCATTCGCACTGATAACATTGAATACATTGAACATTATAGAGCAGATAAGTAACAATTCGATCTGTCCTGATAAAAACTAATCGCGAGGTGACCATAAGCTAAGCATACTTCACGTTCAACAGTGCTCAAACAGTAATTAAGTCTCCAAAAAGATGCTTCTTAAGTTCAAATATAAGGCACTGAGAGCTCACGACCTGCTACAGAGAGGCTCAGAAATCCTGAGCGAAGTAATGTGATGTGCATACTACACTATCCTGATAAAGTCATAACGCACATACCAAGGAAGGTCACACATAGAAACTACCTTATACAGTCGTGGCACTCCAACAAATATACATCCAGACTCGTAGAATTCAATTACCTCACTGAGCTTGTGCGCGCTTCATTTCCGCTCGCACTCGACGGCCCGGCCAACGCCCCAAACCTGCAGCTTTGCGGCGATTCTTCAAAAGCGTCACGCTAACTTGCAGTTTGTCAGCTTTGTTCTTCAGCGTCAAATGTGCATCCGACACCAAATCCGCATGGGAGAGTTTGAATCTCCCAGCCCTCAGTTCGTTGCCCGCAATCGAAGTTCCTTCCCCTTCCACCTTGACGACCGCAGCTGTAGAACATCTCGCAGAAGCTGGGTTACGATTCTGTTCTCTTTTCATTTTTCGCAGAATTCGAAGTGCCCTCTTGCATTCCTGCAAAACATAAGCAGAAACGATGTTAGATTTGGCATACGCATCCCGACACTATTTGGGAACAGAGAACCAAAGCACAGTCCTGGCAAGAAATGCAGCTTGAATGGAAAAAAGAGCATATATTGTTCTTGCAATCAACTTTGTGCACGGATATTACACAATGCTCCACGGATGCAGGTACCTCTCTCATCCTCCTGCTCTTCTCGCAAGCTTGTCTCATTCGTGCTCCTGCATCAAAGTCGTGCTTGTTGTCTGCAGGTGGGGTGCTGGGCCACATGGCAGGCGCGGTCCCGGGCGCGGTGGCTTGCAGGCCTTCCGCTCCAGGGGAGGTGCTGGAAATGGTGGCGGAGACGGGGGTTCCTTGCGAAAGCTTCTCCCCGAGTGCTGGGCTGCAGTTCTGTTCTGCTTTCACTTGAACTGCCGGCCGCTGTGTTCTTGGTGGGCGCTGCAAAACCAAGCAGAAGCACTGTTAGAATGGGACTGAAATACTAGTCTGAAACCAAGCACGATCATAAAACAATGTTCCTCATCTGAACCTGGACGACGGGGGTAGAATTGAGTGTCTCAATACCGAAGTGTTGCTCCCGGTGGAGGGTCGGAGCGGTGTAGAGGTGACTTCCGCTCCAGGCAAGGTACCGCTGAAGGAAGAATTGTTCACCACTGTACACTCACAGTACTCCCAGAATATGGGTTCCGCCATCTCGATCTGCAGGTATTGTTTTTACAACCGAACGCTGCAAGCAAATGAACTCTAACGAAAACAAAATGAACTCTAACTCTAGACATGCAACTCGGTAGTGATACAGGGCGGAGAGATGAAGTCACTGGAAGCCCTCAACTCTGAAGATGAACTTGGTCGGGACAGACGAAGGGCGGAAAACGGGCAGGGCAGAGGGAAAAGTTTCGTCCCTTTCCTTGTTGTACGTTTGTTTTGATGCAACCATTGATGCCTTGAAATTTTTCTAGTCACTAAATTGTACTAACTTTAGACTATTTATACTTCAATGTTGTAACTATGGAGTTTTGTTTCTCTATTTGTAGGGTCGAAGTGTTTGGGGATTCTCCTTAAGAGTCGAAACGGGACTCCAAATGTTCTTTGCATGCAATTCTTAGACATCGTATAAAGTAGCGGTGAATTTTCAATTGTGGAAGGAAGCCATCCTATCACCAAGGTAGCCCGCTAAAATGTATTTGAATTCATTGAGTAGACTGGGGTGCATTCTTCTTTTTGCAAGTCCTTGAAATTCTTTTGTTCAAAGCTTTTAGTCTTGGAGGTCCTCACGAGATTAAAGTATTGAAAATAAACTTTGAACATATGATGGCCAAGTAGTGTCAATTCATCTCAAATCTTGGCCACTTTCAAGGTACATCAGATACTTTGAACTATCAAGTTAGAATTTGTCCCCTGCAACTATATTCGAAGTTTCCAGCTCACTATCTGTTGACTTGAGGCCTTTGAGTATGTCAACCAATCCAAACTACCGACTACCAATTGACCTTTCACATCATGCTATCCAAATTATTGATCGGATTAACCTTTTGCATGAGACGCAAGGTCTGAGACTCAAAACTATCTAACGATCATCTACTTTTCAAAGCAACAAATCAATACAAGGTCAAACCGTCAGAGAGTTAGAACTATCAAATCATAATGCTCGTTTTAGAATTTAGACTAGGAATTTCAAAAATTTCTTTCTACAGAGATAGAGATAGAGAATCTGATAGTTACAATTAAGAAAACTTAGTAAAAAAGTGACCTGTGAATTCTATAATTAGTATCAAGAGATTCACGTTTGGAATGCCATTAGAAACCTATAAAATTCCTATTGAGTGGTATTTTGATTTGATGCCTGTTGCAAAAGCAAATAGTATTGGTCAAAGGCAATTTGTTGCATGTATCATTCAAACACTCTATGGGTTTCAATTGGCAATTTGTAGACGTATTAGCTCACTTGTTGTTCTCTAGTTGTTAAAATAGCGGTTTGAATATTAGATGGTGACAATAGTGTCAACTCTAGAAATTTGGGCTTGCTTATTACCTTCTCTCTTTATTTTTTCAACCTATCTTACAAATATTTTTCTAAAATAATGTTTGGACTTGGTACAATGAATGTATAAGACATGTGTACATCAAAGTAAATTTAAATTACTTGAGGACTATTGAAGAAAGATGTATTAGTTTTCCTCTAAATTTTTTTTTTTGAAAATTTATAAATTTAGAAAATGTATTGGCACCCTATACTTTGCTACTATATTACTATGGTTATACGATTCCATCAACTAATGCATCCATTGACATTTAGTAAAGTCTAGACAAAGGTATGAAAGAACAAAACAAAAACAACAACTTTTATGCAACTTTTTTATTTAAAAAAAAAATAACAAATATTTGCACAATTCAAAAAAAATCCACAAGCAATGATTTCAAGAAAAGAAACACCCACAAAAATAGTATGATCATAATTCTAACTTTTCTTTTTTTAATAAAGTTATAGACGTTTTAATTTCTTGGTATAAGAATTTAGCTCAAACAACTATTCCTAGATCAAATCAAATCATAAGGAAATTGTAGGAATATATACTATCCTATATATATTGGTACCTATAGAAGCAAATTTATGCATATTGAATACTCTATCAAATATATCGTAAGGATCAATCTTCCAATCCTAACTCATTGTTGATTATATATTGCATTTCCAAAACTCTACTATAGTACCATCCATACCAAATCTATTATTTATTTATTTTGCTTTTAGTCCACCATGGTCTTCCAACCCTTTTAGAGATTTTATTACTACTATAACCACATATATACACTATTGCATACAAAGATCCTATTCTCAATGTAGAATATGACTACAAATGTTTTTGGATATATTTACATATGAAGAGTATCCCATTTTGCACCAAAGTAAAATTGTTCTTTGATAATATTGGAATTCCATTCCATTGGCTAATACGGGTTTTTTTAACCCCTAGAGTTCCTTTGTTCCCTCCTCGGTTCCCTCGAGGGACAAAATAGATTTTGAGTAGGCTCTTACGGTGTCAATATTTTTTGTGATTTTATGAATTTTTTGTAATGATAGAAAAACACATTAGCTTTCTAGAAATATAATTTTTATTCAATTGGTGTCCACCACCAAAAGTTATCGCACAAAAAGCCCTTTTTTTTTAGTTTGACGCGCAAAGAAAAATCCTCAAAAAAACTTTATTTTTTATTTTTATTTTTTTTGTATAGATTATATTTTTATCTACGAGGAAAGCTTTGATTCATTCCATTTGGATTTGTTATGTGAAAATTATGGACAATCTTATTTTTCAAGCAATTAGTGCATCTTCTTGAAAAAATAACTTATAGGATTCATTTTTGAACTCAATTCTTACAATTTAAAAAAAAACATTCTTACAAGATTAAGGTCTTTTGCTAGAACAATCTTACCATTGAAATTAATGAATTTCAATTCCATCTTCGAGCTATTATTGGTTTAGTTTTCCCTTCAATCCTAAAACTACTTCTACTTTAGATAAAAACTAAGTGTATTTTTAAAATTTTATTTTCCTAGACTTTCAACTCAATTTTTCATCATATAAAATTAGTAATTAAAATTAAATAGAGCAAAAAAAATTAAGTTAAGAAGGCTCAAAGACAAAAAAAAGTGGTTGAGCAAGATGCAAAAAAAACGTATTTCCCTTACTTTAAATGCAAATATCATGCAATCTACAAGGTCAAAGTTTTTGAAATTTCTTTCATACATTTTTGCACTAGTCTAGTACAAATTTTTTTTTTTTTCTCGAAACAACCAAACAATTTCCATTAATAAAGGAAACAGTACACATAACCAAAGGAAATACCCTCGGTGGAATTTTTTACATTTTCAAAGACATATTTTGCACTATTTTCATCATTTTTTTGGAGTAGAGGCAAGAGAAGCAGAGTAAGTACAAAATCTTTTGGTTAGATAAGCAAAAAAAACATTTTTTTAATTTTATTTCCTCTTTGCTATAGAAATGGCATTTTTGAATGTTTTTTTGATGAAAATGACTTGGAGACTTTAAAGGTTAAATATAGAATAACCATCTAGTTTAGCATAGGGCAAATGGGTGGTGTGGAAGATTTTGCAAGTCATTCCATGATGTCAATCTTCAAAAGCATCTAATGTTTGTCTTAACTTACTATTCAGAAAATGTTCTAAATTGTCCATTCAATTATGGAACAAAAATATTATTTGATTGTCAATCAAATTCAATGCATTGTGATGATATTAGTACTTGAGCAAAAAAAAATTTCCACATCAAATTTCCATAAACATCAATAGTTTCACATGATTTCCACTTACAAGCATATTAAGAGAAGGTAATGTGCTAAAATTTTATATACCTAGTGGGAGCAATCCGAGGTTCTAGTTTATTTAGTAGATGAAAATAAAAGTAGTTCCAAAATAAACCTCAAAATTTGGTATAGAAAACATCATAGGAAAATATTTAAAATAATCTCCAAAACATTCCAAAGTGTCTTTATAATACTATTCAATAGTCTTCAATAAGAATCATGGTCACATTTGTGGTTTTGTCAACTATGGAATGGCAAGCATTTATTTTTTGAATTTCAAAGTAATTTTGTTTTCACTAGTTGTGTGCACTTTGTCCTAAAGGTGGAAACACAACGCTCCTCGTAATGCTCATGGATAGTGATAAACACTTTTGCTTTTTTGACAAGTGATCTTATTATTTTCTTTGGTGCAAAGGATTAGCACAATAAATTGTCCTTAAAATGATGGATAAAAATTGGCCTGAATGGACAATATTCAAGTTTTTTTTATATAATTTTGAATAGAAAATAATCAAATGAAAATTGTGGTTTCATAAATTCCAAATTCAATGCAACAAAAAAGAATCTAACAACTAGACTTCATAGTTTATTATTTAGTTTAAACAATGCAAAATCATTTTAGTGTATCAATTCATCAAGCTCGATGGACCAAGGTTTCAACTTCTTTAAGATTTTCAAGATTTCAAATAGTGGCATTCATATTGCCACAACAACTAATTTCATGGCTTTGATGTGAAGCAAAGCACTACACTTGTGCTTTGAATGGCACAAAATTTATCACACAAAAATGTATGGCTAAAAGATTTCCTTCATGCAGATTTTATAAACTGAAGTGGTAGAGTTTGAGATCCCTTATCAAAATGCAAACCTAAAATACATGAACTTGTCTAAATTTTAGACATGTTCTTTGTAAAATTATGAAGGAGATAAGAATTTTTCCCATTGTTATTGTGCAATTAACAAGTGGCTTTTGATTTTGCCTTTATTATGATAGATTTTATTTCAAGTTTACTTTTAACTGATGTTTAATTTTGAAATCTCTTTGTTTCTTTACGTATTTTCTTTGTACAAAAGGTATAACTTTAAGCAAATCTTGATTACCAACCAAGATTTGGCAAACAAAAAAAGGAAGCAATCTAAAGCTGGAAGAGTTGAAATCAACAAAATTGAATTATAAAAAAAGCACGCAAGTATTTTCTGAACTTCAAAGGCCTATTAATATAATGAAGGCAACATGTTTAGCATTTAGGAAGAGAAGAGTTATTTAGTGTTGTTCTACGTAAGCGTGAGTAGGCTCTAAGTTGTAGCTTTAATCTCAAGATTCTTTTTTTTGCTTTTGCTTATTAATAATAGGATTTGTAGTTTAAAATCTATATAAAGAATATTCAAACTGTTATTGATAATTGCTAAAGTCTCTACCAATATGGTGTTTTAACCCTAGAAGCTTAAAGTGCCAAAAACACTTCTTTTTCTTTCTTTTAGGGCGAGTTAGGTATTTTAGAGGATAATTAGGCATTTGAGAGATGTTCAAGCCTTGTTGGCAAAAGTAATTGCAAGATTTCCAATATAATCCTCAAAAGGTCCAAGCTCCGTTTTTGGCAACATAGCCATTTTGGGCAAGTTACAACAAATGGAGTATATAGTTTTATTCTTTGGAATCTTCTCACAACATACAAATGAGGTTCTTCATTAAGGCCAACAATTTTTATAATTTTTGACTACATGGTTAAAAAGTTATTGTCTAATATGTAATTTTTATCCTTGTTTAGGTAGTTGAGATAGATAAAAAATTGCTTTTTTTAGAAACAAAAATTTGAAATTGGATTTTTAGATTTATATATATGTGGAAAGCTTTGAATCATTCCATTTTGATCAATCAAAAGTAAGTTGTGAGAATTCTAAAATAAAATTTGAAGTCATTTATTTAACTCAATTTTCAATATTTTTGGAAAAAAATTAAAATCATAGGATGGAGATTGTTTAATAGAACATTGCAACTATTGGGATTGGCATTTTTCAATTCCATAACTAAATTCTTAACCATTTTCTATTTTGAATCATTCTCTACTTCTTTCTACTTACTTTTTTTTTTCTATATATTGTACAATTTCAAATGATCTTAAATTTTTAAAGCATGTAGCCAACTTGCCTTGAAGAATGAATCTAAAGAAGCACTACCATTTTGGACATTTTTTCATACAAATGTGAGCTTGTGAAGTGCAGCTGTCCTGTTTTTTGCAAGGCCTGAAAAAGGATTTTTGTCAAATCAAACGCTAATATCTTGCAATCTCCACATTGCAATCTAACAATCTTGGTGGAATTTTTTTGGAGTTTTTTCCACATCTTTTTGAACCAGCGTACTATAAGATCCTATAGTTTTATGTGTGCAAAATTGTTTTTTTTCTAAAATTTGGTATATGCACTAGAAATGACATTTTTGGAGCATTTATGGTGAAAACATAGTTAACAATTTGTTGGTTTTTGTGAGTGTAAATGATCTAGGAGTATGTGTTGAGGAATTTGATAGCTAACTTTGGCCTTCCTAAGCCAATCGCTCAATCCTTTTGTCATTTGAATTTTTTTCCAAAAGTTAGATACGATGCAATAATAGTTAGTTTTGATTTTTTTCTAGTAATGAACTGTAATTAACGGTTAATTCTAGAAAGATGTAGAGGTTAGAACAAGGGGAGGGAGGCCTTGAAAAAAAATACAAAGGACCCACTTTCTACTCTCTCAAGTCACTTCTTTTTTGTTGTTTGCCAAGTTCATTGGCATTGTGTTTATATGTTGGTGTTGACCAACTTGGCCATTTTGTTGTCTACTTTGTGTTTTGAATAGTTTTACTCATTTACTTGTCTTTGTGAGCACTTAAAGAGGGGGAAGGGGGGGGAGGGCTTTTTGAGGTTTGCCTATTGTGTTTGCTTCTTGGGCCATTTGCCTACTTACATTCTTGTGATTTTTTCTTGATTTTCTCTAAGATTTTTGGATCATTGCCTTGTGCTAACCATTTTGCACTAGCTCCTTATGTAGGAACCAGGGCTTTTTCAACTTTTATGAAGTGCCAAAGTGGCAATATAAAATGTTAAAGTGGTGCTCCAAATTTCAGCATTCATCCACATATAGGATAGAAAATATCACATTAGTATATTTCACATGTCTACAATTCTATTTTCATTCACAGTCTAGCGATTTCATCCAAGTTTTTTTTTCAATTCCAAGTTTTTTGGCAAAAAAATTCATAGTTTTTCGTCATTTTTTAGCCAAATTAATTTTTTTGGGGTGCAATCTGGCACTAGAAAGCCAAAATAAAAAGCCTTGGCAGAAACTCCCATTTCTTTAGCTAAATCCCCTTAGAACCTTGACGGCTTGACCTGCAAAACACCTAGTCAACGTTAGAGCTTTTTGGCATCTGGTGCCACATTTGTTGTCCATTACTAACCAATAGCAAAGCCTTGACTTCGTACACGACACTTTAGTCTCAAAGTATTGAATCCCTCATTTGTGGTATGTGAGTCTCTTGTTGTCAAACAGGTCTTGCAGCAAAGCCTTCCATCTAGATGTATTGATTAAAGTATCTATTAGTTTGATTGCCATTCGTTCATTTTACCACGGCATAGTTCCGCGTTTACTAACCCACGTCCATTTTTCCATAGATGTGACCTCTTAGTTGTTGGGGTCAAGTTATTAATGCTGAATTTTGCCGCTAACAGTCCAATCACAGCCCAGTCAAATGGAAACAAGCAAGTCACTTGGGAATAGTCCTGTCACCGGGACAACCCAGTCAGAGGAGAGAGGGGTTGCAGTTGGGAGGTACAGAGAGAGAGAACGGTAAGGTAGTCTGTTCTTCCGAACCGACCGTTTAAGAGCTGATTACCAATTCGGGGAAGCTAAACTCTTTGAAACAATTTTGCGTAAATTTTGGTAAGAAGAAAAATGGCATTGGCCTCTAACGCAAGTGGTTTCATATTTTTTGGACTTTTGTGGAATTAGTAACGAGTTTTTGAAGTTCAAACATGGTGGTCACTAAAAACAACCACCTCTTGAAGTGTACACTGTTGGTACATTGAAGAAAGTAGAATGTACCTCTGTGTCATGATCGCTTTTAGAGCTCGGTTGTTTTTTCGAGCGCAGTCGATTTTAGAGTAGAGTACCTTAGCTAGATTGGGGTATACATACCATCTGGCCTATCTCAAACCACATCATCAAATCAAAAAACTTGGGTACTTAATTTTTCTCTAGATGAGCTAGAGGTCCAACTAAGGTGCTTCACCCTTGTAGTCCCAAAGCCATTTTTTTTGTTTAAAAACATTCAAAACTACTATTTTTGTTGCGTTTGCTTAATCCTAAAGGACCGGTGTTCCTTCGGGGGACAAATGTGTTTTTGGGTAGGTACTTACGGGCTGAAATTTTCTCCTGATTTTTTGAAACTTTTTCTGGAGGTAGAAAAGCTGATTATCTTTGTGGGATTGTAATTTTTTTCACAATCGGTGCCCGGGAACAACAGTTATGACCAAATAAGCTCAAAACAGGGGACGGGGGGCAGCCCAAGCAGCAAAAAAAATTTTGCAAAAATTTGAATTTTTTTTTATACATTTTTTTTCTCATAGATTTTATTTTTGCCTATTTGGAAAGCTTTGATTCATTTCATTTGGATTTGTTATGAGAAAGTTATGGACATTCTTGTTTTTCGGGCGGTTAGAGCATCATCTTGAAAAAATAACTTGTAGGATTCATTTTTGAATGCAATTTTTCAAATTTTTCAAATTTTGTTATTGCATGGTTTAGTTTACTTGCTAGAACAATCTCACCATTGGAATTAGTGCATTTTAATTCCATCTAAAATATATGAATATTTTAGATTTTCCTTCTATCTTATACCTACTTCTACTTAACATTTTTTTAAGAATGATAATTAAATTTTATTTATTTATTTATTTATTTATTTATTTCCTAGACTCTCAACTCAACTCTCCACTACCATACGCATAGGGCAGTTTTGGCACTTTCCTGACGAAAGTGTTTACTTTTTCTAATTCGACAATTCGGCACTTTCATTTAGATTTCTTGACTTTGGACACTTTGCTGTTTTTAATTTTTCAACGCTCCTAATTTTGGATGGATTCTTTCTATTGATGCATGAATGTGTGTTTTTTCTTAAAATTTTCTCAAGAATAATTTTTGGATATTCAAAATTAGCAACAATGAAATTTTTTAGATTTTCAGAAATCACTACCCAATTTTCTAAATTTTCGGCATTTTCCAAATTTTCTCGAGTTATTTACAAAACTGACCTATGCATACGGTATAAAGATTTAAAGCTCAAAACTTTGCAGTGCAAAAATTTTAAGTTAAAAATGTTCAAAGTCAAAAAATCCAGTCCCGCAATGTGCTGAAAAACTTTTTTTCCACTTTAAACGCAAATATCTTGCAATCTGTGCAGTTAAAAATTCTGAAATTTTTTCCACACTTTTTCATACTAGTTAGGTGTAAGATCCTACGGTTAGATGTGGAAAAAAAAAACAGTTTAATTTTTTCTTAACTCTTTGCTATAGAAATGGCAGTTTTCAATGTTTTGGGCAGAAAAAAGGCCTCAGTCCTTTAGGGGTTAAGAAAAAAACAAAAAAAAAAAACCATTTTTCTTAAAATCTAACCGTAGGATCTTGTACTTGACTTGTCTTAAGAAAATTTACTCAAGTAGAGATTGAAGGAAAGCCATATATTGTTTTGCGTTAAATTTGCCTTATTTGAAACACAAGACAATTGTATTAGTTTCAATATTATTCTACATACAGTTACGTAATTATGTTAAATATGCATTATTTTAATTAAACCTAGTTGTGTTAGTTTTGTGTTGGATTTAACACAAAGTGACAAAACCATCATATGGAGTGTTTAGATTTCTTTTAGTAAATGTAAGCTTAAGATTTCCTTTGAAGTAATCACTTGAAAAAAAATTGAATATGATTTTGGTGAAGATTGTTGATCTTGACGTCATTGGAACAATCAATTGTCATACTTCACATCTTGACTTATTTCTTGATTGAGTGTTTGTGAACTAGACAATGGTAACAATAGGTGTTTTACTTCATTTTGCAGACCCAATGAAATTGGCTTATTAACAATTCTTCATCTCCATCAATCTTATAAGCTAAATGTCTGAAGTTTGATGCATATGTGGAGGCAAAGCAAGACTCTTGCATAAAGAATAGATCTTAGTTATTGCCCAACATATCTTTCTATGTTCTCCAAAGCCTATGAAAGGTCTCCTAAAAACCTATAGAAGTTGTTTAAAATTGGATATCTTTTCTCAAATCTCAACTAAAAAAACAAACCAGGATAAAACTTATTTAATGAGTAAGGTGCTAGCTGAGGCCACTTGCAACTTATTTGTTTATGCCACTAAGATTGGAGAAAAGTTATGTGTTGAACAAGGTTCACAAATCCTTGAAACTTTGATTGTGAACCATCAAACTTTTTAGGAAGGATGATTCTTGGTCCTTTGAACATCAAAGTGCTTGGATTGAGATTTTGAGCAAATGAACTCTCTATATGAGTTGGACTGTGCAACATAGGTTTAGGCATTCCAATTGGTTCTTGATTAGTGAACATTGAGCTTTGTAACAAAATCTTTAATACAATTTGTCCTCATTCACAATGCTTCAATGATTTTTAGAACAATATCTAATTTTAAATAAGCCAATTTGACCAAACTAACATCTTCACTTCTTAACATGATAGTTCACTTAGAAGAATTACAAGAAATATCTCTAGAAGGACTAAAATCAATTTAGAAATGGGTAATCTACAGTCTCTAAATGTTTTTAAAAAAATTCAAAAAGAGGGGTAATCTGCACTTAATCAAGAAAGTCAAGTCTAATATTATTTTAGTAATAAACCCAAATAATAAACATTTCAACTTTGGTTGTTTTGAAATACAAAGATAAGATCTAAATTAAATCCAAAATTTTCAATACCTTTAGAATTTTAAATACTCATAATATTTGAAGAAATAGACCAAATTTTGTTTCTTAAAGCAAAGGTGGTAAAGGACTTTAATGAAAATCTATATACTAATTTTCAAACCAATATAACACCCTATTTGTATACCATGATAAGAAATTCCATACAGAATCCTATTAATGTAGTCTCAACAAATTGTTATAAACAGTATAAACACAAGATAACTTGAAGACTACCAAGACAATATCAGATTTTAAATTTCAAGAAAGAGTTTAAGAGTGTAGTTAGAGCAAGAAACTAGAAGTGCAAGAGATGTGTTGTCGAGGCTAAGGATCACCTTAGCCTCAACAACCCTTTGCACTACTACCTAGAGAATTCTTTTAGAATCTTCTTTTGTCTAGAAAGCTCTTTAAGAAGCTTATTCTATCTACAAAACTCCTGAAGATGTTTCTCCTATCTATGAAGCATACTAAGAGGCTTCCTGTTATTTATAAGTTTTGTCCTATTCCCTAAGTGCTCAAGTGACCATTTTTTAGTCATAGCTGACTTCGGGCAGCATTTTCGGGCAAAAGAAATTCAATTTTTATATTCAAAACTAAGATTTCTATAGTTAAACAAAATTATAAAGGAAATAGCACAAAGTATTTAGAATTTGCCTAGTATTGAAAAATTTACTATTTGGAAATAATATTGATGTTTTCATTACTAGATCTTATACTTTTATTTACAAATCAATAGAAACCTTAATTTTGACCAATCAAAAAAATTCAAATCCTAAAGATAAAAATTGTATTTTTGGTGAATTTTTTGAATTTATGTCTTCAAAATTCATTTGAAGAAAATTTAAAAATAATTTTATAATTTTGACTGTACTTTTTACTTATTGTGTTTCACAGTATCCTTGTTGATAAAACTTCAAAAAAAGTTATAGAACTTATCTTTTATAATACATTCATAATTTTTTCAAACCCCTTTGGCTTTTAGGAGTTAAAGAACTTTCTATTATTTCTAAAAGGTTTTAATCCCTCAAAGCCCAGGGGACCAAAAGTGTCTTCACATAGTTTCAAGTCCAATCCAAAGTGCTGTAACTTTTGCATCCAATGTCCAAATTCCAAATAAAACTTGTTCAAAAATTTGTGCTCTTTTTTTGGTTTGTGTAGTAAATTTTTAATCAATCCAAAATAAACTGATTTTTTGGGATTCATTCAAAGTTTTTAGGTTGAATTTGAGTTCACCAAACTACATTTTGATGGTTGCAACTTTGTGGCCTTGTATTTCCTTCATACAATGTTTGTTTTCAATCAAAATTTGTTGGGTTATGTTTCCAATGCAGCCTTGTTATTGTGGTAAAAAATTCATACTGATCCAAGTTGTTCTAAATGTTTAGAAGCAATTCAAAGTTCAAAATCCAGACATTTTTGGATTACAATGAACTTCAGTAGCTTGTTTCTTCTTCATACAATGTCCGTTTTCCAATAGCTTTTTTCATAAAAATTGTGCATACTAGTCTAGTTTGTGTGGCTAAAATTTCATATCAATGCAAGAAGTTATAAATGACTAAGAAGTATTTTAGTAGAAGGAGGTTCAACCTTAGATATGTTTTTGGCAACTTTTCTTATTATTTTTTGGCATTTCAAAGCCATTTTGCACACACAATGAGTCAATCAAATAATATTTTTTTTCACCAATGTGTTTGTACATTGGTTTTGAATCACTTTATAGTCTAAAATTTTTTCTTATGAAAAGGTTTAGAAATTGAATTTTACCTCAAAATGGGTTAGGAAAATTTAAGCATCCTCTTTCAACACTAAAACATTATAATCTTGCTATCTATGTGGCCAAATGACTCCAAATTTGATTCACATCATCTACAACATATACAGTACAAGATTACTATATCTTAGTATAGGTGTTGTAGATGGTTGAGATTTCTATACCTTAGTGACATTTAGACCTATTACATTTCAAAAGCAATGATGTTTTAAACCCAAAAAGACCAGCCTTGATTTTTTAGGGCTTTTAGGTGGTCAAGACTGACCCTTTCACTCTTGTCAATCTCACATTTGTATTCAATTTTCCTTCAAGTGCAATATCCTCTAAGAACAAAGAATCAAACATTGTCAATGATATTGAGGCTTGCATGTCTAGAATTGATCTAAGAGGTTAATGACAGTTTTAAATTGGATAAATCCATCCCCTCAAATCAATGTTCATTCTATATATTTTAAAATTCATCTTGAATGGTGAGTTAAAAAAAAAATCCTTCCTAAAATTTGAAAACTCTCTTGGTAACATTGCCTAGGAATATGGGCGCAAGTTTGGAAAGCACGACTTCTAATCATCTTGTATCTCAAACTTTGGAATGAAAAGTGCATAATTAATATTTGAATTTACCTCCAATTATTCTTATCTTTTTACATAAGTAATTTTGATTGGTGGAAAATTCTTCTAAAAATATTTTTTTCTGTAAATAGCACCTTTTCATAATAAATGATGGAATACTTCTTGCTTCGAATGCATTAGGAAACTTAATTGCCATTAATTGGAAGTTAATTAGTATAGTGAATTGCCTAAGGTGTAAACAAGTACCATGTGCCTAAATTCAACACTTTTTCTATCTATAGATTTATACATTAAATTAATTAGTTTATTTTGTTTGTTACGATGAGATCTCCTAGACCGTGCATCTCTCAATCATGTTTATGGTACCATTAGAAAGCTCTCTACAAGGAGGGGTGCACACACTTTGTTTTGTGGTGTTTGTACATACACTGCAAAAGTTATAGATTTTTGAGTTATTTTTGGATCTTCAGTTATCCTAAATTATGGATCTTTTGGACGGTACGTCACTTGGTTGCATTCTTTGTATTGTTAGAAAGCTCTATGTAAGGAAGGATGCATAGACTTTTGCAATGGACCAAAGGCACAAGACTACACTAGGTTACAATGGAGTATTCATGCACTAGTAGAGATGGCCTACAACGCTTAACGGCATATAAAAACTTCACCAATACGACAAAATTGGGCCCTACAAACCCATATTTAAGCCATAAAATTTTCAAGTAAGAACCTCTAAAGTTTTCTTTTGAAAAATGTCACACCTAGATATTATCACCTTCATACTTCAGATTGAGATTTGGGCTCATTGGTTGCTTGGGATTGGATTTGGAAAAAAACAAATAAAGTTACAAAACTAAAATAGTGAACTTTAACAATCACAACTTCAAGTTAAGAATCTTTTGGAAGGAAAAATTACTTACAAAGGCCATTGGTTTAGATCACCATTGCAATGAAATGTTTTTCTTTAAAAATTTCCAAATACATTTCAATTATATTTATGTTAACCAATATGAAACTAATTTAATGGGGTGACTTTACTATATGTATATCATAATCTTTGAAACTTAGTAATGCATGAAAATATTCAAACAACACACATTTATTAGTCTGTTGGTTTCCTCCTGAAAGGACGACGCCCGATCAAGATTATTCCATTCTAATTATGGAAGCCATTCGAACCCCTTTTGGTCAAAACCCATTGTGCAACAATGATCCTAGATCCCTATATGACTGGAAATAAGAACCGGTGCACTTGCCAAGTTGCCATAAGTTATGCAAATCGTCAGCACCAACACGTTGATATACATCAAGATTGACATTATTTTGAGAAATATTTGGTCACTTCAGAACAATTGGGAAAACTCTGATCCAGCATGTCGCACGGCCGGTTGATCAATTCGCAGAACACATGGAAGTTAGAAAGTCGTTGATTACCGCTAGATTAGTAGTAAATGCAACCAATACCACCACAGAAATGTATGCAGGTCACGTATAAATATTTCTCACTCAAACAGCAGAATGATCAAAAGCCAAGTCTTCCACGAGCAAAGATAGCGTCAAAAGATGTCAGAGACCTCCCTTTGGATAAAAAAGGAATTGAGAGATAAAGGTTCTCGAACTCTTGAAACAGACCACATACAGACAACGAATGTGACCGAGGACTTGTTTGCACGAGCTCTCCAAATTTTGAAGTTCGATGCTAGAAAGCCGGATTGGCTTTAATAATGTCAAGTTCAGAGGCATGCTATGGTACATGTAGAGGAAAGCCACAGTATCCATACGACACTAAAGACAGTGAAGTCGAGCAGTACGACCAGACCTGTAACTTCACACGTCCAGCCGCTGGAATGCACTTCACCAGGGCACAAAAGCCTTCCTTATTGGTAGGTGCTCAGCTCGTATCCGGACCCTGGGAGATCACCATTGCTTCTTGCCTTTCTTCTTCTTGCCTCGGGTTTTTGTGGCTGATCCTGGCTTCGCAGGGGAGCCCTTTGCAGGAACGCCCCCAGGAAATGGAACACCGCCATTCAGGTCATTAAAATTGCTTGAGCCCATAGCATTTTGCAGCCATTCAAAAAATTCTTGTTCTGTCATATCAGGAGGAAATGGAGAAAATGGGAAACCGTCCGGAGCCATGGATGGTCCCTTCGCAGACCTAGCTGGTCGTGTGCTACTCTTTCCGATTCCGGACGTGTTCACTTGAAACGTCGGCTTGTGTGTATTTGGTGGGCACTTCAGTCCCTGCCAAATGCAATCAGAAATGTTGTTAAGATTTGGGATTTAATATTAATATTAAAATTGGCATCATTTTGAAACTGAGAACCGAGATTCATTGGAGCACATATCTAGCAATCGACTTGAATGACGATATTAGATCTTGTATCCGTAATTACAACATAATGCTCAGCAATATTATGGCTAAAATTTGGTGACGAGAAGGTTTCAAACTTCATGTGGTAAGCCACATTTAACGAAAGTCTACTTTCTCTCACAAAGGCGATAACACTAATATTGTGCACATGTTTAAATCAACTTCAGGTTCAAAGGCCGCATGCTCAAGACAAGCTGCTTTCACAAATCTACGAAGAATGTTCCCACCTAAAATGTTCCCAAAATAATTCAGAGAATGAATATCAAACCTGACAAAGAACCCACTCCGTCACTTCATACACCAAGCCATCAGCACAAGCGTAGGCATGAGGACTATCGATCTGCACGAAACACCAGATCTAAAGCATTAGCAATTCAATTAGTGAATAAATAGGATGCAGGCCCTGAATCGAGCAACTTGACTTGATGGTTAATTTTTTTAAGTAATACGAACCTTTTGAAAGATTCCAAAGAAGAACGCTTGGCCAGTCTGTTCAACCCAACCATCACCATCCTTAGCTGGATGATGATCTTGGCACTCCTGCACGAACGATGCCAACTTCAGTATCCCATTTCAGAGCGCATGCACTCAAACGTCATGGATAGCGCGAAGTGACCCTAGTCGAGACATCGAGTAATTAGATAGCTCAGTGAGTACAGAAACCACTTTTCGCCAGGCTGCAGTCCACTGTCGCTGCTTGTTTAGTGTGGTTGCAAAAGATCCCCTTTTCCAAATTTCCATTATATTGGACTCCAGAATCGAATGCCTAAGGCACGATTAATCTTACCTGACACCATCTTGCCCGAAGCTTAGTCTTGTTGGTCGAAATCCACGCATGATTATTCCCACATTTTCTACATGAGATTCTACGAGAATTTGCTGGCAAGTCCTCGTCTCCATCATCTTCCGAATGCCTACATCCACAATCAGGGGTACCGTTTCTTCCATTCTGCACAAAGGAAAGTAAATAAAGGATATCAGACAAGATGGAATCAACGTTTAATACTGGTTATGATGCGTCGATATCCATGAACACAATAGATACAAAGATCTCAATGTAAAGATAGATAAGATACTGCAAGTATACTTTTTGGAATTTTAAATCCTTGGGATACATAAATCATAAATTTGTTAAAAACGTGAGCTGTCGAGAATACAAGAAAAGAATTACCCCATGCACATGATGTCTTCGAATAGTCATAAGTAAATCTTCTCGACGCAACTCTTCATCATAGGTTTTCTTTTTAATTGCATCCAACAGAACCTGGCGATCATCATGAAATTCCCCACGGTTAGAGATCATGATACAATTCCATATAAAGAGAAACTCAAGAACGAGTTCACATGAATGAAATATAGCTACAATTAGAGTTGAGCTCCGAAGTGTACAGCACAGTCAGACCTTCACAACTGAAATGAATTAGTACCTCATAAGCATTCTGCAAACGCTTGAAAGCTTCTTCAGCTTGGTCATTCCCTCCATTCTTGTCAGGATGAACTAACATTGCCTGCAAAATGAACATGCCTCAGCAGCTTGTAAAAACGAGAAAACAAAGAGATAAGGAACCGACGCCATGGAGGCAATTTTCAGGGAATTCATTATCTCTCAAACCACCAAATTACATCAACAAATCTAATTACCGCAACACAAAGCGCAAAGATGTAAGCCTAATTTTGAACAATAGTGCATATCCGACAGCAGTAGAAAGACGTCCAAGAAATGATAGTAGAGAGGACATACTTTTACAAAAAGTTCATTATCAGGTGTGTTTGGCAATACATTGCAACAACCACAAGGGGAAATTTGGGATGCAGCTTGGCAGATAAGCTTCGTACCTTCTTCCTATATTCTCGTTTAAGACTCGATACATCAAATATTTCATATCGGGCGAACCCAAGTACAGCGTAGTGGTCATTACAACCCAGGACACGGGTCACCTCTTCCTCAGCTGACAATGGGTCACCTTCATTCACTCCGCTGGTAGAAGCACCTGTGCTTGAACGAGCACTGTCTACATTACCCTGGAAAGAGTCTGTGAAAGGCACACTATGATCTGCAGACCTTCCATTAAATGATTTCTGCTGAAAAGGCGGAACATACTCTGTCTTGGTTTGCGTGAACTTTTCCTCCTTTTCCACAGTGCTAAGGAAATAAAACGCCAGATCCGAGGATATGAACGCTAGAGCGATAGAAAGCAGTAGTCCAAGCCAACCACCGTAACCTTTCATGGAATAAACAGCATACGTCATAGTGGTAAAAACTGCAAGTCGGCTCCGCTTTAATGCTAGAAGAGTACCTGGAACAGGGGCATACAATCGGTTAGGAGTGTCATCAACAGATTAAACAGACATATTTATGACGGAACCGAGACTAGAAACACAGACCGTCGGACTCCGGCTTAGTATTCTCGATGCGAATATACGGGAGTCGAAAATGATAAGCGGTCATTTTCACGGAGGAAAAACAAAGTCATTGTAAGCAATACTGAAATGATTTTCAGAAACATTTCCCTCTGAAATACATGATATTAGCAAAAAACAAATCCTCGATTTAAATACAGCCATGGTCAACAAGGCCTCTCACAAACTGTTACAATTATGTGAGATGATGAGTAGAGTGAGTAGATTGTCACCTCCAACGATAACTACAGCCCCTGTCAACCAGAAACTTCCGTAAAGCCATAGCACCGCCATACCAGAAAGGCCCAAGAGCACAAATGCCGGGGTGTACCCCACAAAAAATATAGCTCCTGCTGCCAGCCCCTGCAACATTAGCCATCTCTCCATCAATACTCCATACTAGAAGAGTAAAAGAAGTAGTCACTCAAGTGAAGCGAATGAAAGGTGATACAGCTCATGGTTCTGATGAGGAAGGAAAGTATTACCAGAACTATGATCAAATTGAGTAACCCCGAAAGTCGGACGAAACTAAGGATCGAACACCAGAGCAGAAGAAAATGCGCAGCCGATCCCAACCGGAACAAAGAAGCAAAGCCTCGAATCGCAGCCTCTAAACCCATAAGACTGAGCATTAGTGTCACCCTCATGATCAGTGACAACCACGCTCGCACCAATGGCCAATGCTGTTTTACCCTCACCTCCACTCTCACACGCAATTGCAAAACATAATCTCTGACAGCCAACATCGCAGGCTCCTGCTTCTCCACCCACTGTTTGGCCCATGCAGCCCAATTGCCAGCCAACTCGCCATTCGGCTTCTCCTCGTCCTTCTCTTGCACAGGCTCTATCTTCTCTTCCAGAGCTTCCTCCCTCTCTCCTCCGCCTCTGTTTCGGCCCGGCTGGCTCTTCGTCCGCTGCATGCTCGGCAACCCCGCTGCCCGTATGGTTTCCGAGCTCTTATCCTTCCCACTGCTGTCTCGACTATTTCGTCCACTCTCCTTCCCGACATTCCTGCCTCCACGTCCAGACCCTTTCGAGCCCTTCCCCTTACTGCCCCCTGTTCTCAAACCCTCCGTGGGGTTTGCCTTCTCCTTCCTCCATTCCGTCCGCGGAGAAGACGTACTATTCTCTCGATTCAATTCCTCGTTCTTTCCGCCTTCCTTCTTCTCCACCCGGGGAGAAGCATCACTACTCTCTCGCTTCAATTCCGCCTTCATTCCGCCGACACGAGGAGGAAACCCCTCCTTTTCCCCCTGCCGTCCACATTCCGAGGTGCTCGCCTCCTCTCCGCAATTCCCCTCGGACCGCATTGCCTCCGTTCGCCCCTCGAACATAGCATCAACATGACCGCCCTCCTTCGCAACCTCCACATTCTGCTCCTGCTGAGGCTCCATGTCCACCCACGTCCCTCCGCCGAGTCCCAATTAGGGTTTACGAAACACGCAGTCTCCGACATGCGCTTCCATTCCGCGAACCCGCCATGGACCAAAGCTCCTCTCCCTGACTCCGATCACCAAACCCTAACCATCACCATCACCACCATCACCACCATCACCAAACCCTACACAGTACCACCTCCCAATTGCAATCTAGACGTGATCTCACCACAACACCATCGCTTCACCGACCGATCACACCATCGGCGCTGCGACCAAGCGCCACTCGAATTGCGCAAAATACCACGAGAAAAAACACCAATCGGCTTCACTTGATGCGCGCTTGAGCGAAACTGGAACTAAGTTAAACCCCGGCCAGGCCACGATTGGCACATGAGGAATGCCACCAATGCAGAGCAGGAAAGAGGCGATGAAGAGAAGAGATGCGACACGTTGGGCACACGGTGTGTCTGCGAGGGGCCTCGGGAATGGCGAGGGCCGGGGGCCGGGGGTGCTGTTGCAATTCGTGAACTGCACGGGACACGACGTGAAACCCTAATCTGGCCTTGGGAGCACGACAGTACAGCCACAAGCCTTGACCCTCCACAATAGAACTCTCGAGTAACTTCGAAGAAGGACCCGGTAGCCCTCGTGTTACGCCAGCCAGGGAGGAATGGAAAAATTTGCTCCTACCCTAGTACCCTACGATAGGGTCAGATTTGTTAAAAAATAATTCAAAAAACAATTAAATATGGCATCGAATGAAATTTTTCAGAAATTGTAATGTGGCAGAAATTTTAATAGTGTAAAAATATTAATGAAAATAAATTTAATCCTCAGAAATATCACAAAGGCAAAGCTATGAGTACTACTAAAGCTGGAGTACAGTAGAACCTCTCTTAGTGCATAATATGCAATAAGAGAGGTTCGAGGGTGGGGCCAATTTCAAGTATTTAATTTAGGAAGTAGTGTAGTTAGAACTCACGTTAGTCAAGTGCCATTACTACAATTATACAACTACATAAAACCTCTCTTAGTGCATAGTGCCAACACTATGCACTGAGAGAGGTTCTACTATATTATTAAACATCCTTATAATAAAGAGATATCTATTTTTCAAAGTTAGGTCATATGGCACTTCACATTGAATTCTTCATAGATCATATTATTGTTACTTAATAGGCGGTGTTTTTTTAATATGAAAGATGTGCTTATGGATGTTCTTTACATATCTATGCAATTGGATTAAAAAAAATTCATCACCAATTGCTTTCAAGAAAATATTATGTAAAACCATAAAGATTAACTTTATCAATCCACCAAAAATGAATTTTGCTTTTTTGAAACTGAAATTTTGTATGCTTGATTGGAATTGCATGAGGATTGAATGAGTGATAATTATGCTTACCAAAATATACCAATTATATTGCACATTGTACAAAAAAATGTGAATGGCTCAAATTGGCCAGTTGTAAGATTACAGTACCCGACTATACATTCTTCACTACTAATGCACCTCTACATGTACTACTTTTTAGTACCAATCTTGAGATAGATTTGCAGTATTTTGTACTTAAATCATATAATCCTAAGGCCATTTTTTTGGGTCAAAAATGACTCAAAACTGCCAATTCTGTTGTATTCATCTAAGAAAATTGATTTTTTTTTTTTAGAATCTAACCCTAGGATCTTATACTTCACTTGTCTCAAATCATGTGGTAAAAATTTCATGAAGTTTGACTGCATAGATTGAAATATATAAGCATTCAAAGTTAAATTTTTTTTTTTTGACGGTCTGTGACTTGCAATTTCAGATGACTTTGACTGCCATTTGTGGAAAAAATTTGCACTAAAAATTTTGAATTTAATATTTTTTGTGTTGAATAATTGAGTTGAGAGTCTAGGAAAAAAAATTAAAAAAACAAACACTTGAGTTTTATTCTTTGAAAAATTGTTAAGTGGAAATAGGTCTAAGGTCAAAAGAAAAACTAAACTGTTAATAGCTCTTAGATGGGATTGAAATACTATAATCCCAATGGTGTGATTGTTTTAGCAATAAAACTTAATCATGTCAAACAATTTTGTTGGAAAAATTGTGAAAATTGCATTCAAAAATGAATCCTATAAGTTATTTTTCAAAAAGATGCTCTAACTGCCTAAAAAATAAGATTGTCCATAACTTTTATATAACAATTCCAAATGGAATGAATCAAAGCTTCCCATATAGATAAAATTACAATCTATGAAAAATAAATTTTCAAAAATTTTCAAAAATTAAAAAATAGTGCAAGGAGGCTTTTGCTTGCTGCACTGAAAAAGGACCTTTTGTGCCATAACTTTTGTTCCTAGGCTCCAATTGAAATAAGTTACCCAATGGCACTCTTTGTATCTCAGAGATTTGTAATTTTTGGTAAGCTTTACCATTGGAGGGATCTCTGACATACTTGGGGAGCAAAAGGGAACCTTGCAATGAAGGTTAACAATGTTATGTAAATTATTTGAGAATTCTTTTTCATAAAGGTAATAACTATTATAAGAATTTAAAATTTTTTCATTTAGTCCTTTGAAACCACGTGCATTTGGGTCTTCTAAAATCCTATTATAAACAACTTGTTTTTTTTTTGCAATTTGGTAGACATTTACACCAAAATAATGAACCATATACCACGCCCTTGGAACACAAATAGTATTGAAAGGGCAGCAAATTTCCAAATGGTAAAACTTACCAAAAAAAAAATTCTTGTATGAAATCGGCAGATTGTAGATGAAAATAGAATTATGGATATGTGATATGGGCTAATGTGATATTTTCTATCCAATATGTGGATGAATGTTGAGATTTGGAGCACTACTATAACATTTGTTATCGTCACTTTGGCACTTCATAAAAAATGAAAAAAAAAAACCCTGGATTATCAACAATTCGTCCGAGCAACGAAATCTCCTGCGGTGAACTGTCGTCCTCAAAAGCAACGAACGGACGAGACTGAGTGTCGTCCGTCGGCTCTTCACCGCCCTCTAGCGACCTTCTTTTACTCGTTCTCGCAGCGTGAAGCCTAGAATCTCCTTCGCACCATCAGAGTAGTGTTCTGTCGCTGCGGTTCTCCTCTTAGTCTTAGTTAGACTTGATTTCGTTGCTTCCGAACAATTTAGAGCAATTTTGGAGCGTCTTGGAGCAACTTTGGAGCAACTTGAAGCAGTTCGGTGCATTGCTGTCGCGATTCAGGTTAGGGTTTACTGCGCGGTTGGACAATTTGCTTTGTTGTTGTTTTTCAGGATTTTTGTCTGCAGTTGCGGGGCGATCGTTATCTTTTGGTTGAGACCGAGTATGAAGTTGAAATTGTTGATCTGTTTTGTAGCGTTTGAGTTTGTATAGAAAGGTCGTCCATTCGGAAGCGTGCTCTTGAAGCTTGTACATGTCGTCCTTTTGCTGTTGTTTTCTGTGAATAACTTAGGGTTTGTCTCCTGTTTCACCAAATCGGTATCGTAGTTCTCTAGATTATACGAAGTTGTTGCATTAGAGGTTTTGCATTAGAGATATCGCTTAGGATTCTTCTTGTCAGTGGCTGACGAAGAATTTCAAGTTTCTCTTATTGCTGCTAGGGTTCGTTATTTTTTGGTGGAGATTGAGTATGAATTTAAAATTGTCAATGAGTGTTTTTTTTAGCGTTGAGCTGGTTTAGAAAGGCTGTCAATTTGTGAGCCTACTCTTGAAGCTTGTACATGTCCGTCCTTTTGCTGTCGTTTTCTGTGGACATCTATTTAGGTTTTTTATCTTGTTTCACCAATATCATGGTTCTCCGCATTATACGAAGTGGTTGCATTGAAGGTCTTCTGTAGATATCGCAAAGGATCCATACTGTGAGTTCTCGTAAGTGGCGCGTGAAGGATTTTTTTATCTCTTTTATCTGACAATGCTTATCTGACCTTCTGAATACTTTTTGCGAATTCAATCGTGTGAGGTTTCTTGCTTAAGGTCGGTTGTGTGAAAAGAGTCGATTGCACACACAACTTCTTTCTGACTTCATCGTGGTCGGGGTTGGGATTCTTACTATGACTCAGCTGAAATATTCTCCTTGTGCGATGTGTCGACAAATGTCTCAGGTGTGAGGAGCGGGTTTTGTACTCCATTCAAGCACAATGACGACGTCCAAGAGATTATCTGAAATCAAGAGTGCGAAATTCCAGAAGAACGTCCTCAAGCGAGGGCAAGTGCCCGAATCTTCTGTGAAGAAGTCCAATAACTATCCAGTGGGACCTATAGTTCTGGGCCTCTTTATTTTTGTTGTCGTTGGCTCTGCCATCCTTCAGATCTTCCGAACTGCAACAAGTGGTGGCCTTTTCTAGTTAGCCAGGCCCTAAGTAGGGTATCAAAGTACCACGAGTTCCACGAGAGAGAACCTACTTAGATGGCAATTACGATCCAAATTCACATAGCCCTCTTTGACTGTGAAAGTGAGTTTTGTCAATTCGAATCTTTAATTACCATCTTGCAGGAGCGCTTTTCATTATGTTGCTATGGTGACTAGGTGGTTTGTTTCTCCGTTTGGTTGAGTGAACTAAATCAGTCCATGCAGCTATAGGGTTTATGCTTTTATTAGACAAAGATGATATAACACTGAACATTTGGATGAGTCTGAACACTGAAGTAGGATATCCTATTGAATTGGGTTTGCAGTGCTGTTATAACTTATAAGTGATAGCCACTTATTTTGTACGAATTGTGAATCTGCATGGTGGTGTTGTCGTGGTCATCGAGTGTGATGTGCACATATGATTGTAATTTGCATAGTAATGACTTGATTGGTTGTTCTCTTGCATATCTTGAATGAAACCATTGCATGCATACCAGTGCTCTGAAATTTGATTTCTGAAAGACAGTACAGGTAGTGCAAATTTATACTAACCTGTAGGGATATGTACAATTTTTGCTACATGGTGAAATTTTTTCTAAAATACAGTTGGCAATGGAGTTTTCAACTCTGAAGTGAAGTGGTTACATTTCTAGTTTTCCATACATAAGAGAAGTCTACGATGACAAATGACTTGTGAATCAAAAGTACTCTCATTTTATTCCTCTATCCCACTAAAAAACTCCAAACTAAAAAACTCCAAATTAGACATTGTGTGTGTACCACCAAAAAGGTTGCATTTATTGATTTTGATTGTTGATAATTGAGCAAGCCAGGTGGAACAGAAGGAGAGAGATATGTATGTGACTTGAATTCCACATCGCTTGCTCAAACAATCAAAATCAACACATGAGGTAGTTCAGTAGTCAAAATCAGTACATGAAGAGGTTTAGTGGTTAAAATCAATACACAAAGCGGTTTAGTCGTACATGCATTGTGTCTAAATTGGAAGTTTACAGTGGGATGGAGGGAATATTTTCTTGGTTGACATTTTGCCAATTTTAGAAGTCTATGTATCAAAGAAGTTCTAGTTTAAAAACTGGAAGTAGCATTTGGTACCAATCATTTTATAGTTTCTGACCCTTTGAGGAATTAGTTATAAATTTTGAAGTTGGAATCACATAAGGTGGAAGTACCCAAAACCATCAAAATAAGGAATTCAGCATACTTCCAAGCACCATTTCAAAAAACTAATATTTTGTGGTGTTAGCGAGAGAAAATCATGAATTTTCAAAATACAAATTAGATTTTTCCCAAAACCGTCAAATAAGGAATTCAGCATACTTGTAGGCACCATTTCAAAAAACTAATATTTTTGTAGTGTTAGCGAGAGAAAATCATGATTTTCAAAATACAAATTAGATTTTTCGGACTTGGCATGTATTTTTTATGAATTTTCAAAGTTGCAGTCCTCTAGACCATTGGAACCGTCCTGTAGGTGGATCCAAATCTGAATTCTGACAAATTCAGCACTTATCCAATCACAATGAAGAGAAGAAAAAACTTTATGATACATGTCAAAGACCATTCAATGGAAGTTTAGGGATAGTTTAATATCCATCTAGGAACAAAGATTAGATACAGGGACGCTTTTGGGTATTATAAGAAAAATAGGGCCTCAAAAAGGCTTCCAAACTCACTCACTTCACCAAAAAACCAAAGAAAAAATCAAGAAAGGACAATCCTAGCTGGTCAAAGTTTGACCAATAGGTACTGAAATTATTAGTTTTTACAAAATAATCAAATTAAAAAAAAATCAATAGGCAACGTCAATGCTATTATAGTTTTGTGCCCCTTTTCAGGCCCCCTTTTTCTTGTAATAGTGTCCATTTCTTGATATGTTCAATATTGGTGCATTGACAAATACAACTGGTGCATTGAAGAAAGCAATATGTACTTTGTATTAGAGAATGTTTTTAGAGCATCAGCTATTTTAGGATCTCCTATTTTATTTCAAGATTTAGGGCAACAAAGGGGAGTGAAGGCAATGCAAAAAGGCATTGAAGGAGAGAGAGGGTTGATCGACTCCAAGGTAAGGGATCCAAGAGAATGGCAAATTACATAGATAGCCTATAATGAAATCCAACTATTCAATGACCTTGTGTATGGGGATTGACTTGGTCCCCCACCTACCAAATTTTGGCAATAGAAACCTATAGTCATTATTAAGCAACCCTCAAAATTTTAAGTTGAAATTATAGTTCATTAGAAACCACTTGTTCGCACGTGGTTTGTAGTAAAATACTAGGTGCCCCCCCCCCGAGTTTTTATATTGACCTCTAAAGGACAAAAAACTCTCATCGAGATTTTTGGAAGGTTTAGGTAGATTATACAAAGTCATTTTTGAACAATTGAAAGTGAAATTTTTACCAAACATACGTGCTTACATTGACTTTGTGAAAATATAATTTTTTTTCAATTGGATGCATGATTAAAAACTATGGGGCTCAAAAGTTTAGATGTAGCTTGGGCAACATGCTAATAGAGAGGGCAAGCAATTGAGCAAGCAATCAAACAAGTTGTCAAGCTTTTTTCATTAACTTTGAATGCTTACATCTTGCAATATACTGTGATTCTTTAAATATTTTCTACACTTACAAAAATTTCCAAAGCTGATTGAAAAATTAAAGATTTTTAGCAAAATTTGGACGTATTGTAGTACAAGTAATACAATTGCATAAAATAAAATTTTAAAATATTTTTAAAAATTTTTGGTTTAAGAAAAATTTAATCAAATTTAATAGTGAAAAAAAAACTTTTAATAAATGTAATTTTTTTTCAGGTTCTGTAGTAAATGAAATGACTCCAAATTTTTATTGTTTTATAATTTATTCCAACAATCTCCAAAAAATTATAGAAAATTTGAAAAGTGCATAAAATATTTATGTCTAAATTTTATGGATTCATATTTTAGTTAGTAATTATTCATTCAAATAAAATGTAAATTCGTAAACTTTTCTTAATACAAAAGCCCTTAAAGAATTCTCAATCGACTTATTAAAGTTTTAAAAAAAACTTTTAAGTGCATTAGAAGATTTTTTGTACTAAGAAATTTTATAAATTTTATTTAAATCAAAAATCGTTATAAAACTTTTGAAAATTTATTTATGCCTGTTACTTTCTCGGTTACTTGTACCTCAACAGGTACAATTTAAAAAATACATATATAATTTCTCAATTAATTAATTAATTAACTGGTTCAATTTATTTGATTTTTTTAATCTAATTAGTTTGGTAATTTTTTGAAGTGTATGAAAACTTATGAGAGAAACTATATGAAGTTGAATGGAATTAAAGTTTTCTCTAGACATTCTCATAATACTAAAGAAAAATAATGTGTGGTTAGAAATAGAAAAAAAAAAAAAAAAAAATTCTCAATTTTTATTAGCTCAAATTTTCTTGGGAGTTCATGAGATTTTTTAATTTTTTTTGTACTTGATTTCAAAAAAGAAAGGGTTGTGTTGACCATTGTGATTTTGATATATCCAAAAAATGAATTCTCCAAAGACAATTGAAACTTTGCTCATGTAGTTGATTATTTTGGACATTTTTTCAATGCATGATGATTTTTGGTATGTTAAGAAACCTTAGTTATCATTGAAAATTGACATGAAAATAGCCAACTTAACAACTATCCAGTGGTCCAAATTTCTAAAGTTGGATAATGCATCTTTCTCCACAAAGTTGAGTAAAACTAAGTTGATCCTATTGGGCATGGCCCAAAATTTCTTTGCTTTTAATTTGAAATGTTATAAGCTCGCAATCTATGAAGTCAAATGGTTTGAATTTTTTCCACACATTCCTACAATAGTCTAATACAAATTTATATGCTATAAGTTCTTAAAATTTATTTTATATATATTTCAATTATGCTTAAGGCATTAGAAAGTGGTAGTTTAGACACTTTTTGTGAAACCACCCCCAATATTTTAGAGGTTAGTTTGCTATTTTTTTTCTCAATAAGAAGTAGATGAAATTCAATAAGAAATACTATTAGGTGAAATCATCAAAATTTAACTTTGTTGTAAAATAAAAATATATAATAAATGAAAAATAATTTCTATTTCAAAATTGTTGGATGACATTGGATTCAAATCAACCAATCAAGCAATTTTTAGCCTCAGCGTTTAAGGGTTAATCATCTCTAGGCCATAGAAGTCTCAAAATTGTTGGCTATCTTCAATGAATTTTATAATTCTTGGAGAATATTGCATATTGAAGTAAATTGTCACCAATTGGATACAAATGTGAGATTGGCAAGACAAAGCAATCTTAACTTTTGTAACCCCATCACCACAAGTAATTTTTGAATTTTATTTTTTTACATGTAACACTAAATAATCACAATGCTAGTAACTCCATATTCCCTTGTCCAATTTTGGTATCTGGATTGCAAAATCAAGTAAAAGGATTCTAAAGCACCTCCTTAACTTTTGCAAATCCATCACCACAAGTATTTTCTTAATGTCATTTTTTAATTATATATTACACTAAATAATTACAATGTTACTAACTCTATGTTTTCGTATTATCATGTTACCATGTGCAATTTAGGTGCCTAGATTGTAAAATAAAAAATGTCAAGGTGTAGTAAAAGAAGACTGTATTTGAGTGTCAATAGAGTTAAAGATTTTTACTATACACTCAATTAGGAGATTGTGTCTAATTTATAGTTTTTCAAAAATGAGACATTGGTCAAATTTCAAAATTCGTATATTGGATGTTTTAACCCCTAAATGCCCAAGGCCTGTTTTGAGCTTCTAGGCTTTTGCTCTAAATTGAACAAAAAGACAAAATTTGCTAAATTGTATCAATTTTTTTTGAATTGTAACTGTACAAATTCAAACTAGACATGTTAGAGGTCACATAGGAAAAGAAAACACAACAATATAATCACTTATGAATTGAAAGATTATAATGTTTGAACATGAGGGTGTTAAAACTAAGAAATTCTTTCAACCCTTTTTTCACATATCAAATCTAAAAAGTTGGTCACCAAAAAATTATGAGGTTAAAGGGCCTAACATGCATAACCCCAATCAATTTACGGTTTTTCAAAATCTATTGTACAATTTTTTTAAATGAATTTCTAAGGTGATTTTTTCTCCAAGATCTAGTGTATTTGAAGCTCATTTCCAAGAGCCCTCAACACTACGGGAGTTCAAGATTGCAACGGGTATCCTTGCACAAAATCTTAAATAGAAATATCATAATTCTTCATTTTTACGATCAGCTTTTTGATCTTAAAACTAGACTTCAAAAAGAGTTCTCCAAAAATATAAACTACTAAAAATAGCAATTTAGTTGGATTTTACTTAACTTCAAAGTTTTCGAAACACCAGAATCTGGTGCCTTGGGCAGTTAGGGATTAACTCATGACCTTCAAAAGATATAGATTTTGATGGGGAAGCTAATTTCTTTTTCTTTTTGTTGGCCCTCTTTGAGACTAAAAGGCATTCATAGGCACTTTTGAATGTGAAAAACTCTAGTGATTCATGCACTACTAGAACAAATTAGTGTAGTATTGTATTTTGGTTGTTAATAATTTTGTAGTATAATGTGATATTTGCTCAATTTCTCACGTATTGTAAATTCTAGCTTGAGTTGGTCATTGGAGGAAGTAAAGTCATTGAACAAATCAATTAGGGAACTACAAAATTCATTAGGATTGTTTTAATTTGTCCTAAACATTAATGAGGGTATAAATAAATGTCACCAAAAAGAATTGGCATCACTAAAAAATTTGCTATTTGTAGAAATTGGTTCAATGATATAATATTTTAAGTTATACTAATTTCACTATTCTACACATAGTGTGACCGCTTTGGTAAACTAGCTAGTGTCACAAATACTTATAGTACATATCAACATTTAAATATGTATGGGTCTTTTGTCAAAAGTTCTACAATTTTGAAATTATTCTCTACCAATGAATGCATGGGTCCCTCTTCAGACATTGATGTTGTTAAGGAATATTTTTGTAACAACAATAGTATTTGGAGAAGGACCTAGCATGGTTTCATGTTCAAAAATGTCATGTAAGATAGGGAAGAATCAACATGGGGTCTTATAGATTGATAAATGTCATTCAAACAGTAGTTCAAATATGTATTATTTAAGAAACAAGATACTTCTAGATTTTTGTCATAGTAAAAGATTCTTTGTAGATATCATGGTTCAAAGGTTACTTTTGACTCATGATTTGAAGACTATTGCTTTAATCTTCAACATTAATTAACAAAGGTTAATAAAAACCCATCCTTAAAAACATTCACAAGATGTGCACAAAAGTGCACTTTTTCTTGTTCTCTACCCAATTTATAGGCAGACTTTACCTCCTCAAGAATGGAGGATATTTTGGAGGAGGAAAAATCCAAAACTGTCAATTGTCAAAATTAAAATTATTTTTTTCTTAAAGTGATTTGACCAAGTGGATTGAAGATTATAATGCTTGAAGTGGAAATTTTTTTTTAATCATTCCTGCAAAATAGGGTCAACAAACCTCAAGTCTTCTTGGAGTAAAGTTTTATATCTACATAAAATATGAAGATTTTTACCATTCATAAGCAAATGATGTTAGGTTCACTCATGAAAAATTTCAAAAGCAAATATGAAGTCTAGCTTACTCTTAATCACCTTGCAATGCAAAGAGGTCAATAAGTGAATTGACAATACAATATAGTCATTTTTTGATGATTTCTTGTGCAATGAGAAACTTTCTTAATTGAAATTCAAATAGTGAAAAATTAAAGACAAACATTTGGAATATGTAAAAATCTTTTCAAGAACTCTAACTTCACAAATTACAAGATAATAGGGCCAACCTTGAAGTTAAAAGAAAATGTTTTTCTCAAAACTATCCTAGCATAGCTAATAAAGTTTGACTCCTCTTAGAAGTAGACAATTGTAGGGTGATTGCACGAAACACCTGTACTGTCTGGTTGCGTTTTTTTTTGGGAACGCTATAACTTTTGCTATAACTTTTGATTTATAGGTTCAATGCCAAAACCAAAAAAACTCTTCCTAGATGTCTTCATTGTAATTGTATCCCTTATTTTTCAGAAATTAAAAAAAATCAATTTATATTTAAAATTCAATTTTGTTAATTTGTCACACTTTGACATTTAGGGGTTTTTAGTACTATTGAGCGGTTTAAATTAATGATTTTCAGTTGAAATTTATATGGTACATTCCCCTAGTAGGTAGACATATTCCTGCCAAAGATCATTTAAAAATACATTATTTTATATCCTCTACAGTTGTGCAAATAGGCCTCCCTTGTGCGCGCATTTGTAAACAGTGGAAATGGGTTTGACTTCATTTTTTTGGTCAAATCTCATCACCAAGAAGTCCTCCCAAATGGCCAATTTTTAGTTTTGTTCAAAATTATTTTTTCTATTTTCTACAAATTAAAATGTAGAAGGATGTATTTTCTAGGACAATTCTACAGACTATTCTAGCGAAGAGGAAAATACATCCTTCTACATTTTAATTTGTAGAAAATAGAAAAAATAATTTTGAACAAAACTAAAAATTGGCCATTTGGGAGGACTTCTTGGTGATGAGATTTGACCAAAAAAATGAAGTCAAAACCCATTTCCACTGTTTACAAATGCGCGCACAAGGGAGGCCTATTTGCACAACTGTGGAGGATATAAAATAATGTATTTTTAAATGATCTTTGGCAGGAATATGTCTACCTACTAGGGGAATGTACCATATAAATTTCAACTGAAAATCATTAATTTAAACGGCTCAATAGTACTAAAATCCCCTAAATGTCAAAGTGTGACAAATTAACAAAATTGAATTTTAAATATAAATTGATTTTTTTTAATTTCTGAAAAATAAGAGATACAATTAAAATGAAGACATCTAGGAAGCTTTTTTTTGGTTTTGGCATTGAACCTATAAATCAAAAGTTATAGCAAAAATTAAAGCGTTCCCAAAAAAAAACGCAACCAGACAGTACAGGTGTTTCGTGCAATCACCCTGTATACCATATTTTATTAGTTACATATATGCCAAATTTCAACTCTTCTTAGAAGTAGATGAGGGTTTGAAGAAAAGATTCTTCCAAGATGCCCAAATTGTCCGGGCTCCTTTTGAAGTTCAAGGCAACATAACTTTTGTTCCAGAAACCAAATTGAAAAAGAAAATTATGTTTCCACTAAGGAGGTACACCAATACATGTTCACACCTTGTGTCCAAATTTCATCAACATTTGACCAAAATTGACTTCATAGGAACCTATCTAGAATTGTCTATTTGTCCTAACTTTAGGAATTAATTAAATGACCATTTACAATCAAATGTCACAAACTCAAATCCACCACTAATAATTTTTAAAAGCAACCAATGCGAGTTCAAGCAATTCATACTTCAATGTTGAGTCCCGTTCAAAGGAAGTCTAAAGTAGTCTATTCTAAAAGCAACTAGCCTCTAAAACCAATCATGGCACATAGGTACATTTTTCTTTCTTCAATGTACACACCGTGTACACTTCAGGAGGTGGTTGTTTAACTTGTTTCTAGTGACCATTGCATTTCAACTTAAAAAATTTGTAACTAATTCTACAAAGGTCCACAAAATATGAAACAACTAGGGTTAGATGCCAGTTCCATTTTTCTTCCAACAAAATTTTACTGAAAATTGTTTCAAGGAGTTTTAGCTTCCCAAAAAGGCAAACAGCTCTTAAATGGTCGCTTTAAGAGCAGATTACCTTACTAGCACGTCTAACCATGCCCTATGCTTTCAATCAACTTTAAAAGTTCTACAAAATATTACCGCAGTGTCAAGAAAAAAATATTGTGAAACCACTTGGATTGCAAAACCAGTGACCAAAATACCTCACCTCAAAAGCTTGAAGTACAACTTGGCTCAAAAGTCACGCCTTTGGTTTTCCTTCCTGGCCCACCTCTCCGAAACACTTCATTCCAGAATTCCACAGTTGCAGTGTCTGTCTGTGCGCGTCGATACCTCCTCTGCCTGCACATCGATCGAAGCTGGCCAGTTTCTCAATTCGTGTCTAGCGTCTCAGTCTGTGAATCTCATTAATCTGCGTCTCAGTACGTGTGAGTATGTATCTAAACTAGCTGCGTCGTCTTAATTGAGCATTGTGTGTGTATCTTAACTGTGTCTGTGTATCTTTCGATCTCTAAACTGCAACTCAGTGTTTATATATCTAAATTAGCTGCGTCTTAATTGAGCAGTGTACGTGTGTACCTAAACTGTGTCTCTGTGTGAGTATCGAAAGTGTGTCTCGATTTGGAGTGTGTATCTGAACGGCGTCTCAGAGTGCCTGTATCTAAGCAGTGTCTCCGTGGCTGTACCTAAACTGTGTCTCCATATGTGTATTTAAACTGCAGAGATCGATGGAGAGAGCGCGGGGAATTCCAGAGACCGACAGAAGCGCTCCAGAAGAGGGAGCCCCCAGTATTCCCTCTGGACCCGGCTCCGGTTCGCCTGTCCCCATGTTTGTTGTTCTCAATGGCCATGGAGGGCGAGACCCACCCCCCGCAGTTTCCGAACACATTCTCCCGAAACAGCCCTTCACCGTGCGCCTGAAGAACAATCACGAGTGGACCGCCGCTCGACGTCCCCATGAGACACTCCAGCACTTCGTCGCCGAGGTCCATCGCAACGCGCGCTTGCTGAACCTCATCGACGACGACGAGCGCGTCCTCCGCTTGCAGCTTCCCGGCACCCCACCGAAGGACTTGGACGTGGACGCGACTCTAGGCGACGTGCGAATCTGTATGCGCGACAACGATCCTGTGCTCCTCGCCGTGATCGTCAAGCTTCCAGCGGTAACCATCCCCGCTCCCTTGATCCCGGAGATTAATCGTGACCAAGCCTCCGTGACAGTCGGGGGTGCCCCCAAGCGCAAGGGCCAGCCCTCTTCTGGGGCGCCATCGCCGTTGCAAGAGCGCTCCGTACTGATCAAGAGACGGTTCGACAGCGACCTTCGAGTGACGGAGTCGGACTTGTCTTCGAATACGCATCTTACGCTGATGGAGAAAGCGGATTCGCTCTCGATTTCTTTGACGGCATTGAAGTATGCGCGGATCGAGCTGGGGATGGGGCGATGGATGGGAAGGCAGGAGAGAGCACGTTTGAGGCGCGTGCGAGGGCCGTCGGAGGAGAGTCGCGGGTCCCCTAGTGCCGTTGCAAAGCGAGCGCGAACTGAAGGCCGCGATGGATTAGAATCCTGCAAACAAGAATTGCTGTGACAGTCGTGGGATAGATATCCACCAAGCTCGAATGGCTGTACTTACACAGGGTGACAAGGGCGACACAAGGTACTTCCCGGATTGCCATTATTTTTTCGGTTTAGAGTTTGCCAGCAGGCTCTCAAACAGGAATTGCTGTGACTGTCTTGGGATCCTGCAAACAAGAATCGCTGTGACAGTTTTCGGATCCAGCAAGCACGAATTGCTATACTTCATACAGTCAAGTGCTACACAGGGTAATTAATTATTCTTGAAGGTGCGACACAGGCCGTGTACTTCCCGGATTGCCATGAATTTCCGGTTAACAGTTTGCCAACAGGCTAGGAATCGAAAAAATTTGTGCCACTAATTTCCTCTAGCTCAAGGCCTCTTTTCTCCGATTCGCGAAATCATCTGGAAAACTTCTGATATACTTGTAAGGGAAACAAGTGACGATAATCTCTTACCCTGTGTGAGAACTACTATGGGGAACTTAATATGTCCCTGTTTAAGTTAGAATCGGTGCAGTTCAAGGCCTGCAATTCTGGGTTTATATACGGTGCTAGCCGGTTTTGTTCTTGCGCTGTTTGAATGTATGTAAGGAAGCAGAACCGTAATTAGACTGCGAAAATGGAAAATGGCTACGTAAATGTGTATTTCAGATATTCGGCGATACCAACGTTTCCGTCAGAGACGTTGTTTCTTTCGTTTGATGGGAATCGGTTCCGCTTGAAAGCAATTTTGTCTAGTGGAGTTGCGTTTGAAAAATGCTCTTTGCTGTGCTTGACTGCTACTGCATGATCATTCGATCCTTGAGTTGAATTCATTTGTTAAAATAATTTAGCGTACTGCGACTGAAACTCTACTACGTAAGCAACCAGTCTTTATATGGCATGGATCGGCTTGTTTGTTTGCTTGTGATCACGGAGATGCTTTCGTAAGGGAAGAAAAGTGTGTCTCTTTGAGTGTTGAACGGTTCAGTCGCACAGAATTAGCTTTTTATTGTTCCACGACAATGAAAGGTTGTTTGAAAACGTTTCATCAACTTTGAAAAGGACAAAAAGTGATGGACAATTATTCAACAACCACCAAAAGAAAGTGGCGAGTGCTTTTCATTGTGGAAAGTCTGAAGAAACCTTTCATTTTAACATTCATCACTTTTCATTTAGGCCCGCGTTTTGGCACTTTCAACGACTGTCCAGTACTGCTGCAGTCAAGCTCCAGTTGTTATTTGATTTTATACGGCAGTGGATGTAACGATGTAAACTGGATTGAAGTAATTTCAAGAGTGAGTCCCGCTGGCGAGAGGTGAGTTCAGTAATTAAGTCTGCCGCTACACTAACTGAAAATTCATTTCAAGGCTTTCGATTTAGTGGGTGGGTTAGAGATATTCCTAACACTATTGGAGGCATGAATATCATATCTATGATTACAGTGAATATATTACTTTTTTCTGAACTTTTCTATACTAAAGCTATGAGCCTACTTTGGGAGGGCAAAAATTTGGAATGGAGCTCCAAATTTTTACTTTTGGGGAAAGTAGGAAAAAATTATTTGTTGTGGATGAAAAAGTTTGGAAATCTTGAATTTGTATTTGAAATCATCATAGACCCTGAATTAGATAGTAGATTTTTCAAAAAACAAAATTGGTAGCCTAGAATTAGAGGCATGTTATTACATCTGTGATAAGCGTGAGAAATAAAAATCTTCCTCCCTTGAAAGGCTTGTAGCACTTCCTTTTTTTCTCCTTCTTGCTTCTTTAGTTAATTGTAAGAAAGAATGTTGTTGGTGTGCTTTTGTATAGAAGGCCCTTAGTTTACAGACACATTACATTACATAGAGTCACATCTAGTATATAATAGGGGGAGCCATTGACAACTAGTGAAACTAAATAAGGGAAATCGCAGTAGGAAAATTCCTCATATTGAGTATTCTTCCAATTCAATGAAGAAGACAAAAAATACATGGAATGATTAAATTGAAGAATTTCGCTAAGTGTTGTTATAATCCACCCTATTATTCATTGGATGTTGAGATTTCTCACTTAACTTGAAGGAAGTTTAAGTACTGAAGGAAATTGTATGTTCTTTTAAAGACACAAGTGTTCTAACTTCCCTAACTTCCTAGGTTATATAAAAGATGAATTTTTGCTTTGAGCCTTTGTTATTGGGTGTTTGACAATGTTTTAAATACCACTTTACTTTGTTTAATGTGGTGAAGATTTATTGAGGATAACTAAAAACTTGACACCAATCATACACTACAAAGGTGATAATACTTAGTAACATGGAGTTTGTACATTGAAGATAGTAAAAATGGGAAATGCTATTGCCAAGGTAAATCAATTAGTGCACTAACTGTTATTTGTTTAATTTTTGTATTTTTTGGCAATAAAAAAATAAATTCAATTCTAGTGAAATTGAACAATATGGCCGGCCCCAACGAGAATTAGAGCTGCCAAACTTTAAGGTAGTTTGCTCTAAAAGCGACCATACTCTAAAAGCAATCATGACACAAAGGTACATTTTTCTTTTTTCAATAAACCAACATAGTACATTTTAGGAGGCACTTGGTCGCTTTCATTGACCATTGTTTTTGACTTCCAAAATTTGCAACAAATTCCAAAAAAGTCCAAAAAATATGAAAGAACCTAGGTTAAGGTAAACCCCCCTATAATCAACCAAATAAGGAATTTCAACATGATCTGGAGAAGTGAAGGCAAAAAAAATATTTTTTAGAGGTACATCAATAGAAATGACATGGATTGTACAATAGAGAAAATCTAGGGCCTCCGGAGGGCTGCCCCACAGCCCTCCAAGGTACCCTGAAATTTACTTTTTTTTGCTGAAAAATTCGTTTTTCCCCTATTCCCGCCCAGTTGAAACTGCAGCGGCAGTGGTGCAGGAACCAAAATTTACGAGTAAATTTTTTTTTTTTTTTAATCTTAAATTTTTTTATTTATTTTTAAATTCGCAATTTTTGACTGTTTCGACGAGCAGTCTACCAAGCTGACTGCTCACTGTAGGACTGTTCTGGAGTGACAGGCTAAGCTATGAAATAGCTTGGCTTGTCACTCCGGAGCAACCCTCCGGAGGGCTGATATTTCTTCTAATGAAAAAATTTGGTAATTTTAGGATCATTGCAAGAAAGACCGGTACTGAAACATTGTCACAAAGCAAGTGTGGAAGCTTCCTTTTGCTATAACTGTTGCAGCATGACTTGCATGAATTTGAAATTTTTATTAGAGATGCTTCTCTTGAGTTTAATCATATCTCATATTTTTCAGAATTTTTCAAAAATCATTTTATATTTAAAAATCAATTAACCTAATATGTCACGTTTTGAGTTTTAAGGGTTTTTAGTACTATGGAGTCCTCAAATTTAATGATTTGGAGCTGAAATTTCTATGGTCTATTCCCATAGTAGGAATTAATGTTCCTACCAAGGGGCATCAAAAAATATTATATTTAATGTCCTCTACGTCCATGCAAAGAAGGCTCCCTAGGGCACGCAATTCTGAATGTTGAAGATGGTTTTAAGATAATTTTTTTGGTGAAATCTCTTCAAAATAAAGTTTTTCCAAATGGCCAATTTTTAGTTTCTTTGAAAATTGTTTTTCCTATTTTGTACAAATTAAAACGTCAAACTATGTATTTTCTTCAAAATTTCAGCTCACACGTTTTTGTGAATAACTTTTTACCTTGATTTTTTTTTAGGTCTGAAATTTTGGTGATATGCTATTTCTAGTGTTATACTAATTATCCTTATTTTATTTTATTTAAAAAAATTTATATGCAAAAAGCTCATAGTACTGGGAGTACTGGGAGTACTGGCTGAAAACAACCAAAGTGGAACAAAATTAGCTAGTCATTCTTGCAACGACCCTTTATCGCTTGAATTGAAATTACTATGAACTTTTGGAAGGCAAAAAGTGCACCGGACCCATGGTCAATGTGTAGACTCTTCCAATTTTGATCATTCAATAACTTTTTACTTAATCATTATTTCCTACTTTTTTTCCACAACTTGGGACATGTATCATGTATTTATTAGTTCCAACCTTGAAAATGAAAAAAAACAAAACATACTAAGCGTGGTCATAAATACGTGCACCTATAGGTCAGGAATGAGTTAGTGGTCGGGAATGGGGAGTACCTTACATACCAATTCTAATTTTCTTCCTAGAAAAATTGATTGAAAATTGTTTCAAGGATTCAACTTCCCCCAAAAGACAATCAGCTCTTATATGGTCGCTTCAGATTACCTTAATCTTTAAACTACCTTAAGCAGACTACCTTAAACACAAGTAACAGGGCAAGAGCTGGGTCATTGAAGCTTCCAATTGCTTTTATTTGATTTACTGACCTTTTGGGATTTTTTCAATGATTGCCAAAGAGACATGTATTATTTTTGTTGCATCGTGCGTCTTGAGTGTTGAAGTGATTTTATGCACAATTTTGAAAATAACAATCCATTCTGGCAGTTGAATTTTTTTTTAAACAATAAAGATAAATATGGCTATTTTAGAATCATATCTTTTTAATTCTAAAATTAATTTTTTTGGAACTGCTAATTTTTGAAATTGGTTGCTCTTGGAATTCACGGTTCTGGTACCCATTTCTAAAAAATTTGGGGCAGAAATTCGGTAAAGATGGTTTTCAAATACACAATGAGCTATTGTATGTAAGAACAAATTTAAAAAAATTAAATCTACTTTCTAGGAAAGTCCGCAATGTAAGGTAGGTAGGAGCACCCACAACCATCAAATTAAGCAATTCAACATAGATGGAGGCAACTTTTTCAATATTAGCAATTGAAAATCATGAATTTAAAAAAAAATATAGAATTTTTGGATGTGGCATCTAATTTCTACAAATTTTCAAAGTAGAACTCCGTAGGGCACCCTAAACCGCACTCTAATAAATCTGCCTTGATTCTAGCACCAAAATCTTAAAAAATTAGAGCCTACCAATCACAAATAAGCATGAACACGATTTCAATGTACTTTTGGGGGCACTTTAAGGGAACTCTACAATTGGTGTCAGGGTACAGTTACGTTGCTACCTTATGCTTTGTTCTACAAGCATTTGAAACATGGAGAATTTTATTTTGTTAGTTCTCTTGGTAAATGACTATTGCCATAAGTTTTTATAAAAGAAATTTGTTGTTGTTTTTTCTAAATTTTTTTCCAATCTTAACGTCAGTTTTTTTTTTAACTTTATGGATTGTTGCAAGAAAGAATGTCTTGTTTTTGTAGCGTTTTCCACAATACTCATTTTGTGGGGGGGAGTACTTTATATAAAAATGTGATTTTAAAAAAAAAGTATACACCTTTAAGAAGAAGGTACCCTAGGAAGGAAAAGCATAAAAAAAATTCTCTAAGTAGGAGAACTAAAAAAGTAGAAAATCTCATGAAAATAGGTATTTTCACATTTTAATTTGTAAAAAATAGGAAAAGAAATTTTTTTAAAAATTAAAAATTGTTCATTTGGGAAGAGTTTATGGTGATGAGATTTCACCAAAAGAATGATCTTAGAACCATCTTCAGTATTCAAAAATTGTGCACAATGGAAGTGCTGTTTGCACTCATGTGGAGGACATAAAATAATATATTTTCAAATTTCCTTGGGTAGATATATGCTTTCCTAATATGCGATAAACCATAAAAATTTCAGCTCCAGATCATTAAATTTGGGGACTTCTAGAATGTAGTATAAACCTTAAACTTTTTAGTGTGACAAGTAAACAAAAATTATTTTTAAATATAAAATTATTTTTTTCAATTTCTAAATAATAAGGGATTTGATTATCATCAAGTTACACATCTTTGATAAAAATTTCAAGTTTGTGAAGTTATGCTTCAAAGTTATAGAGGACATCTAACAAGAAAGTCACTTTGGCATTGTGACGGTAAATAGGACTGGCCTTTCTTGCAATGATCCTTATTAAGATTTTCTATTTTAAAAAATTATTTGTATTTGATCTTGCAAAAATACAATCTTCTTAAATTCTATACAATAGCCATGTTTTAAACTTTAATGTTTGATTTATCCTACTTTCAAAGCATACCAAAATGAATTACAAATATTGAAGCAAAATGCCAAAAAAATGAAAAATATTCTTGAATGATAGGTTGACTGGGTACACTTGAGATGATTTTGGAAATACAATTGCTTTTGGAAAAAAATTTACTTAACCTTGAAGGACTGGGGGTGTTTTTCAAGAGAAATTGTCAATAACTACCATTATTTAGTGCATTGTCTAGAATTGAAAATTAATTTTTTTTGTAGAACTTCAATTGTATAAAAGTATAGTAGACTACCATGGAAATGTGTTGAAAAAATTTCAATCCATTTGACCATAGAAATTGAAAGATTGTAATGTTAGAAGTGAAAAAAAAAACTTTTTTTCATTCCTATGAAACAAGGTAAGCAAACTTTGAGCCCTCTTGAAGTAAAATTTTTGTTCTTGATTAGTTTGAGATTGTCAACCATTGATTTCTAAATCTTGCAAGGTACACTCATGTAAAATTCTGTAAGCCGCTAAAAGAATTTTGGGGCCTCTAGAAAGTTGCTTCATAGTGATCATCCGTCTATTAAAACGAAGGTAGGTCTCCTACAAAAACTATCAAAAGTGTTGTCATAGTCAGGTGTTATAAATTTCACAAAACTAGTCGGTCAAAGTACGCATGCCGCTTAACTTCCACAGTAAAAAGAGGCCAATACAAGCTTTCTGCCGTTTGTTCTTGGTTCACTATTAGAATACACTCCAAATTTCTTTAAGAAAAAAAGCCAATTCTAAACAAGGTTTTTAATTGAAAACTAAACTATCCAATCAAGTCTAGTTAAATCAATTTAAGTGGCTTTTGAAGCTAGTTGCTTTGGAGGGCAACAAGGTACAATAGCTACTTACTTTAATTTGCGAGTTCAGAGATGAAAAGAAGAACTTCTTTATACAAGGTGGGATAGTGGTAGGTCAAACAATCCATATGGGATATGTAAAGTAGGATTTATAGGAGCTCAACCGCTCATAATTAAGTCAAATGCAGGAATTGTGTTTATAGTTGAATTTTAGACCTCATTTAAGCATAGTAGAATAATTTTTTTCAAACAATTTTAAACTCAATCAATGTAGGGAATCGAGTTAACTTGCATCTCCACATATCCATTTGAGATTTAGAGATTCCAATTAAAAAATTCAGAGAGGGGTTGGAAGGGACATTTTTTTGGACATTTTCAAGCACCCTCTCTGAATTTTGTCTATAACTTTTAGTTGGAGGCTCTAAACCTCAAACAAATTTTTGGAAATAAAATTTATTTTAATTCCCCAACTTTTTTTAGTTCAAAGTTTTAAAAAAAGAAGTTATTATACTATAGTAGAACCTCTCTTAGTGCATAATATGCAATAAGAGAGGTTGTGATATTTGTGAACAGTAGTTGGAGGCCACATAGTGAGAGGCCACATTAGCCAAAGTGCAATACAAAACCTCTCCAACTGCATAAACTTCTCTTAGTGCATAGTCTCGTCACTATGCACTAAGAGAGGTTCTATTGTATGCCTAAATGAGTTTTGGAATTTGATTTTGAGCACAATTCTTATTTTAACTTAACTATGAGTGGTTGAACTCTTATTAAGCCTAATCTACATATTTCACATGGATTGTATTAACTACTATTACCCAACTTGTATAAAGTGCTTCTCTTCTCATCTTCTATCTCACCAAATGTCTATAAAATAAGTGTTCACATTGCCATAAAAAAAATTTGAAATGGTAGATGGCCATTGGAATATTTTGGGCATTTGCTTGTTTTTCCACAACATATTTAGTGTGCAAGGTGCATTCAAGTTTGAGTGATTTAAAAATCAGGATTAAAGTGAATTAGAATACCTTGACCTTGATTATTAAATACTTGTACTTAGATTTTGAACCAGTGATAGTCACCTGATAGACCAACGGAAGCTGAGTGGGTATAGGGAAAAAAATTCCTAAGTAAAAAACTAAACTAAACTTTGGGATTGTTGGAGGGTTGCAGAGTGCCCCTTCGAAAGGCCTCAGATTTTGTCTAATGAAAATATTGAGTCTAATTTACTCTAAGTCACTCTCTGCAAGGAAGTTAAGTAAACTATCAATTTGCTAGTTGTGATTGAAAAACGTTGTGGCAAGCATATAGTTTGTGAAACAATACTATTATCTTTGTCATTTTTCCAATGTTAAATCACCAATTGTACATGCATTCATAGAATAATAAGTAAGTCTTTTGTATATATGTCAAACCAAAAGTTTTAAGTGCATCTATGTATATATTAAAGATGTAAAGTACTTATGAGTCCAATAAAGAATTAAATTCAATAAGAGAATACTATAATATATAAATTCATTTACAATACATATAAAAATGACATTTTCATCATGTCCGAATAGATTACATATTAATTTCTCTCACTGTTCAAATACAAATGTAGGATTGGATTTGAATAAATTGATATTTGTGTAGTAGATTGGACTATGTACTATGTTCTTTTGTAAAATCTATACATATAATGACTAATGATATAAATTCTCTTCAATGAAATATGAACATTTATTATAGTACACCCCATAAATACACTAATTCACTACACAAATCTCATATCATAATAACATTTGTATTATGGATTAGTGAAATATGGGAAATACTATTGTAGAATCCATATATGCAAATTTAAGGATACAAATTTGTATAATTGGTGGCCAAGATAACCATGTCTACAACGTCAACTTGATAAGCAACTCTCAAAAGAAGATTCTTCATTTACATACTCATTCTTATCCAAACATATTGCTCTTGGAATATGTGCGCATAGAATGTACTAGCTCATTTTATGTCACTTGGTATCAACCAAAATAATGCACCACTAAAGTAAGGGAGAGAGATGAAATGCCATATTTAACTACTTCTGGACTTTCAATAGTCCAGAAGTAAAGAGGCGGTGAAATCCCCTGATGTTTTTCTATGGATCTGGAGATCTCCTGAAATAGGAACGCTTTGCATGCATCCAATTCAGCACCCACAAGTATGTCGGGGAGTGCTTCATGTGCTTGGAAATGAAAGAAATCGTGTAGTTGTAACATAGCGGATCCGTGGTAGAGTTCACATGATTGTATTGGGAGATCTGTGGACCGGGTTTCCGTAGTTTAGGCATCCAATTTACAGCACAACTGAAGTCTCAGAACCTATCGAGAGATCCCCCGATGACCACCACTTGTTGCAAACATGGCTCCCATCCCATATTAATCCCTCAGTGAGCGCTGATCTTCACATAATTCTATCGGGAGATCCCTTGACGGGGGTGTAGAATATGAGTCGACTTCACTGACAATCTTGGTGTCGAAGTGGGGTACAATTTGATTCCTGTGCTAAAGTGCAAGTGATATCTGAGTTCATCAAGAATGATTCACAATAAGGCACGAAAGGGGCGATTCTTTCAAAGATATATGATATCCCGAGAGTTCTAAGGAAGTACACACAAGTGGATTTGAAATTCTAACATCAGTTGACAATTACCAAATGAGCAATTGCTCTTGGGAATAAGGAGTCCGGTTCTAGGATTCACCGGGAGATCTCCCGACGGATTGCTAACATAGTGGAGCTAAGGTAGTCAAATATGACGAAGTGACAGGGGCTTATCACAGTAACTTACTCACAGTGACATTTGAAGAATTGTAGACCACTGAGTCACAGGTGCTCAGACGTTCAACATACATCTGAAGATGAATAACGGCTAAGTAAACATAATATTCCATCCGAAATAATGACATTAGTTTGAGTTTGTGTAAAGAACATCAAGGTTCTTCCACTGCAAAAAATAGTAAAATTCGTACTTGGTTGAATGTCCGCTATATAATTGTGAAGATGCAAAACCTAGAAGACTAGAATTCCAACAGTGTAACTGTGAGAGAAAAGAAATGCATTATTCAGACTCATTTGAGTGCATGTGTGACCTGAGCAATGTATTCTGTTCCGGACACAAACATAAACCACTTCCATTTCAGGAGACGAGAGGAGGAAAGACATCCCGCGCTTCTGCTATCAAGTCATTGCCCCCGTGCCGCACGCAAAGAATAGAAATCATAAACATATTAATATATTCATACAGATTTATTTTACATATACAAGTCACAAAAAGCAGCTCTGAAAAACTAATCGAAGAACAGTCCTACTGACTCAACGGACTGTACTTCGAAACCCCCACTTGCGGCTGCGCTTACTGGATGTAGAATGCGTCAAGCGATATCACGATGGCAGTCGCGCCCCGCAGAATGCATCGTGACATCTCACGATTGCCGCGACGACCGAAACAGTGCGTCGAGAATTCCCATGATGGCAGTAGCGACCCCGGACTAGGCACTCAATCATGGGTCCACCACGTTTGCCCGATTCAAATTCACTAAGGCAGCCTCCCTAGTCTTCTGAGGAATCGTCCGTGATTTTTGATCCACTCTCCTGGACCAATTCGCATACACTGCAGCACCCGCGTCCATCCAGGTGGGGGGACTTTTTTCAACGACCCATATACCGTACCAGCAATTCCGATAAAGCAATTCCAGACTTGTTTTGGAGTTATCGGGTCGCCAGTACTGAAGCAAGAACTTCCCGTTATTCACATCTCCTTCCACTCTGCATACAGTAGACAATGCTCTTCCCTGCCAAACAGCACATGATTCTGGGACTTCCGGTCTGACAAGTACCCAACAGCCTGGTTGTATGTCTAGCCATGGATTAAAGCTTTCCCTTGGCGCTTCATTTGCAGGGCCGCAGTAAGGCTCCGGCTCCTCTTCTTCCTCCGGAATCACGTCCATGGGATTCACCGTCGATCCTGGGCAAGGGACTCCATTACGCGCCACCCTCCAATCGTGTTGTGGCCAGAAGCCTTCCACCAACTCCGGAGGACACTCGGGTAATGGTTCCTTCAGCTCATTGAGAACACACTTCCAGTAATCCACGTATGGACCGAACGCAGTTGCAAATCCCTCGCATCTAGAAATACCGTATTGCCAGTACTGAATGTATTTCTCGAGTCCTACCAGCATGAAACCCTTGTTCAAGGTAGCTTTCCGGGCCGCTTCCCTTGCCTTCTCTTGATTTCCATGCGGTATCGGAACCTCGCTGCCCCACATGGGCTTAAACGGAACAGGCTTTGGACAGCCGTGAGGGAGCATGGGCCGACCATTGCTGTCTGTCTTCCAAATGCGTTTAGAAGGTTTCTTTGACGGCAACCAGTTCGAATCAACTGCTGACCTTTTGAAGTTCATGACGGGGACCCCATCAGTGTCCACGTAGAACTTGAACAGGTGCATCTCCCCCAATCCAATTAATTTTTCCCCGCGATCGCATTGGTAACCCTCCACGAACGACTTGAAATCCCCCACCTCCTGTATGAACTCCGGCATAAATGACAGTTCTTGGGACTGCATGAAGGCTTTCATGAGGTCAGCGACGACAAAAGTGTTCTTGGTCTTCAGGGCCTTGGAAAGGTGGCTGAAATATGCATCGATGTCCTCGTGAGTGTGTCCGACTAGTAGAAACCCAACCTGAATTTCCTTGAAGACACCTCGTGCAGTGAGCAAGGATAAGAACTCCATTAGATATTTGTTCTTGTTATCCTTGGCAGAGTTGTCAAGCTGAAGATATAAATTTTCAGGAAGAGGGGTACTTCCGACGCGAGCTCCAGGTTCGGTGAGGGTTAGGCTGTCCATACATCTAGACTTTCCTCTAAGCAGTGCCTCGAACAATGAGTTAGCCGGCGGATATGGAAAGAGGTCGCCTGCCTCTCGAATAGGTGGACCCTCCAGCCGGCGCAACAACCTCGCCAAAGACGAAATGGTGAAGTTGGAGTCCGCCGGCCAGCAAGATGGAGCATAATGGGCGTAAGTACCGTCACCATGGCCATGAGCTACCATTCCAGTAACGCTCATCGGAAGCTGCCCCAAACCGGCCGTGGCCTTCGTTGTCACCCGGAGTCTGGGTAGAGCCGTCTTGGATGTATCCATCTTGTCGTGAATTATACATAAAATTCTTCGAGGATCTCGTTTGGATTCCTCATGCCAAGATGCATACAAACGACGGCAAGAAGCTTGGTGATTCAGATGATGAGTCCGCTGCTTCACGAACTCCACGTACTCGGGGCTTCCTTTCGGAGACTTCAGAATAAACTGTTGTAGGTCGTCGCACGTAGTAAATTTTGCAAACGAACTTCCGACAGGCTTAATGGAGACGTTGTTGAAGTTCTCCCGCTTGAGTCTACTAATAGTCGACTGGCTCACAGGTGGTAGACCGTAGTCGGCATTCAACTGCACATCTAGAATTGGTACGCTTAAGCATCGGTACAAGCGAAGGGGAAGGAATACAAATGACAAGCAATGCACCAGAACAGTGATCGTGATATCTCACGATCATTGATCTTGACGGGAGATCTCACGATCAATAAAGCAGTGACAGGAGATAAGGGGCACTACCTCGTTGGCATCTGCTCGGACTCGTTTCCAATTTCTTCCGGGAGGAAGGAATTTTAGAGTGTCCGTTCGCCCGTTCCCGATGTCGCGCATTTGATGGGGCATTTGATCAGCATTCTTGTCAATAATGGCTTTCATAGTCCCAGCGACCTAAACAGTCCGAGCCCGCGGACGCTTAACCCCTTTGTTTCCGTGCGTCCCTGATACGACGCCGTCGTTGTACATCTCGATGTAACTGTGGTAAGTGGACTTCGGGATGCCGTGAATTATGTGCCACGCCTTGCCACAAACATCAACTCCCTCTAGCGTGACGTATTTCCGCTTTCGCTCCCCGTACCTTTCGTGTAGTTGTCCTCCCACTCCAATCCCATATTCACGGCGCTCGTCAAACGACTTCAAGTAGTACTTCTGCCTTACTAATAGCGTGAACTCCTGGTTATAATGCTGACAACACAGACGTCTGCAGCACTTCTCCGAGCTGACTTTCCGAATCTCCTCGTCTGCCGTTTTGCGGGAGTACTGCGATTCCTTCAGTTCCAGATTGGGTTTGCGAACTATAAACCGGTATGGTGCTTTCATTCTACCTCCGAGGTAAGCGAGAGGGTCGTCCATATCGGGAATGGCAGCAAAATGATCCACTGTCTCCTTCAACGAACGACCGTTGGGAAACCAACACTCCGAAATTGGCCACCTGTTGTGAGACATTATAGCTTCGGTGTCACCCACAAAAACATCGAGGACTGTCACACCTAGGAAACCTTCACCAAGTGTCTCCTCTTGGAAATGATCCTCCGGACTCCAACAAATGATACGACCCGAGGAAACGAGGAGTCCGTCGGCGTCCTTCCGATGCACATCAAGTCCAAACCAGGCTCCTTGACGAATATACGGACATGGATCCATCGGGGGATCCCCCGACGCTCTAACAACGTCGGCGGCTCTCCACAACACTACATTCTCTTGAACATCCTCTAATGTATTCATACCCCTCTGACAAGGAAAGCATTTCGAATCCTGGAATTTTAATTTGACAGAATGAGGTCGCACCAGAATGTAAATCCAAGGCTCAACAGGTATAGGCACACCCAGCCACTGGCCCTGGGGACGAACCTCTTTAACGATTCCTGATCCAACTTCACCGAATACAGGCACAAACAGCTTAACCCAATCACCATTCACAAACGCTTCACATCCACCGGTGGAATCCTGTGATTCACCCTCTACATGCGTTCCGTCCACATACGGAACTATCGCGTCAGCAGCAGACTCACAGAATGAATCCATTGTCAGAGTGAGCTCTATCGAATCCCGTGGACGAGATTAAAACGATCCGTAAAACCTGTATATCATACATTCAAGGAGTTAGGCATGTCTACAGAAGAGCGCTGCATTCATGGCATTGTAACCTCACGACATGAAGGACAGAAGCATCAACGTCTGTACAGTCGTGGGAACTCACGATCACACGGCAACGCAACATGAACAAGTGAATCTAGTTACTGTCAACAAGAAGTTCGAAAGCCCAGACGCGATAGTGCAATCTCAAGAAGGCCGTCCCAGAACCACTGGGAAGAAGCCAAGGCATCCAGGAAAACGTCGCAGAAGTTTAGAAGACATTAACCAAAGAACGTTCAGTACATCGTGGGATCCCACGACACTCTTGGCGCTTAATCACTTAAACCAGAGATCGCGGTATTCCAAGATCCTCCTAAGGGATCACATAGACCGCTACAGAAATACAAATGAAGTAGTGGGTCAAACTGAATCACTCTGATGAGTCCCCGACATATTATCAATCAATCGTGGGATCCCACGTGTTCGGTATCCTGTAAATTCCGGAAGAGTGTTTGTGAACCCCCCCGAGTAGGAGAACCTGGTGCCAACCGAGAACGTGATCGTGAGATCCCACGATGCTTATACAAGATCAACGAGGAGTATGACGGTCATCGAAAAGTAAGGCACCTAGACGTACACCAGGAAGGCCACAGCCAAGGTTCAATCGATCGTGGGATCCCACGACGAAATTATAGAACATCCCTCGACTACCAGACCGTGATATCTCTATACTCGAAGACTGAGAGGTCTCGCCCACGCTCAATAAGCGGAGATCGTGGGATCCCACGATGCTTACGTATGTTGGATATATACACGTATTCTACTGTCGTAGACTAACGTATCTACAGAAGATCGTGAAATTAGGTTTCCTGTCACTGGTTTCATGACATTCGACACTCTATAACTATTCTCAGTTACTGTACAAAAATTCTCTACTTTTCAAGTGGATTTTGTTGTAATTCAGACTCCTGAACCTCCATGGATGCAATAAGAAACGTTCTTAGAAGTAGTTGAATTTGATGGCTGGGTTTTCCTCATGTAAGTTCGCCTAATTCCTAACGCAACTTAATTTCACTACTTTGTGAAGACGTTCTGACCGGTTGTCATCCACGTACAAGGTTCTCATATCAACTTGCCCTCAGGGCAGTGCCGTCCCGCAATTCAAAAGGAACCTCGATGTCACCACAGCATGGTGATCCCTTAAGCACGTGAGTTTTTCGCAAATTGAGACCAATGCGCGAAGAAAATTATCACAGACTCCATTTCACTTTCAATCTACGACATCCTCAGTTTGTGACAGAGTGCAGTGGCGTCAATTCGACTACAAAATCCTCGACATTGGGAATCGCATAACACTTGCAAGGGATGCATTCTTACCTTGCAGCAACCGGCTCGGTCAGAACTTCGTGCGCCTCCACGCCCACTCTATCGCCAACGTCGGCAGACACCCACTCACCACTCCGCAGCCTGCTCCGCCTCTTCACGTGTGCAGACAAAAAGAGCAAGCTCCAGGTTCTTTTCGGGTTATGAACCAGGTGGCTGGTTCGAATTCTTCAGCTCTGAATTCCCGCCGCGAATTTTGAAATCACCAAGCGATCCTTGATTTCGAATGTTGGATGCGTTCTTGAATGCCGTGCCACAATCAACAACGGCTGGGGGGTACTTGCGGTCCTTCACTTTGGAAGTTCATTGCATTCTCGAATTCCGCGCATCTCCGACTACAAGGAAGGAGGGCGTGGGGCTCTTGACTTTCTGACTGGAACTTCGCAAATCCAGGCTTCACTGAAATTTCGATTCTTCACTGACATTTTGAAATTCGCCGCATTCAAGGATGGTATCGTTGCACCGTTTTCTAGGAGTCAATGATGCTTTGACCAAAGCGGATCAAACTCTGAAGACTTTCACTTGACAGAATGTCACACGCTTCCCCGATCAATACTCGGAATTCTTCCCCTACACGACCTGATTATACGTATCCTACAGAAACGAACTGTACCAAATCTTGTGAACCCAAAAGCTTGAGTACCTGAAACATGTGGAACACCTCACTTACAAAAAGAATCAACAAAATGTTTGAACTCCCGAATGTTCATATTTGTTATTTTCTATTCCAATGAATGCAATCTTAGGGTCTAGGGTCCACAGTCATAGGGTCTACAGTCCACGGTCATAGGGTTTAGGGTACATGTTGTAGTGTAGTGTTCACGGTTTCAAGGTCATGGTTCTTGGTTTCAGGGTTCAGGGTTTCAGGATTTAATAGGGTTTAGGGTATACAGTGGCAGCGCTTTACATTAACGTTTTCAGGGTCTGCAGTTCATGGTTTACGGCTTTTAGGGTTTAGGGTATTATGAAAAATGAAAATGACGCTGATTATTTGTTTCCAATTTTTTCCTCAATTAAGTTTACGTCATCTCAGACTGAGAACATATAAACTTAAAATTCAATCTAACTCAATATTGCTAATTAAAAATGTCAGTTAACAGATTGATTTCATATATAATTCTTGTTATGTAGTACAACATCCTATGGTTTAATATGGGACTTTACGGATTAAACAATGATTGACACAATTTTTATTTCATCTACGAATTTTTAAATAAAGCACCAGGGGCTTTTTTGCGTTTCCCTCTCTCATTTTTTCCTGCGTAAACGGCAATCCATGACTTCTCGTTGTGTCACAATCCGTTGACACAATGAAAAGTCATAAGATTGTTGTTTACATAGGGAAAAGTGAGAGAGGGAAACGCAAAAAAGCCCCTTGTGAAGGACTTTGGATGTGCAATCATGATGGAACAAAGAACAAACTAAACCATTTATTTATTTTGTATTTTAAATCTTAGTCTGAATGATTTAATGAGTTAAATGCTTTCAAATTTGTTAATGCACTTTGACGGGTGATGAATGCTTAAACCTGGAATCATGTCATTCATGAGAATATTGTAGGTCATGCAATCTTCATCTGGATTTTTGAAATGATCGAACGTGGTATACATCTACATCATTATTTGACAACGATGTACGTAATATTGTTATTTGTTATTGTTATTTGAACAATCTCCACCGATGTGAAACAAAAAATCGGGAATGAAATGCGTGATGGCTTGAAACGGCTTAAATAATATTTAAAAAGTCATGAAATTTCATACATGCATGCATAAAATTTGATTTAGAAAAATGTAATTGCTCCAACCTTAGATTCCACCACTATTTTCTAGTCTTGCCCGTTGAAAAATTCTAATTCACATGAAAATAAAAAAATTGGAAATGAAACGGGCCCTGCCATTGAACTATGGCTTCATTTTAAAAATGTCATGGAATTTCACACGTGCATGCATAAAATTCTACTGTGGAAGTTGGAATTGCTCTCAGGATTTAGATTCCACCACTATATTCACTTCTTGCCCATTGCAAAATTCTAATTCACGTGAAGAAAAAAAAATTGGGAATGAAACAGTCAGGCCCTGCCATAGAATGGCTTCATTTTAAAAACGTCATGGATGGTTCATACATGCATGCATAAAATTCTATCGTGGAAGTTGGAATTGCTCTTATGATTTAGATTCCACCACTATAATTATTCACTTCTTGCCCATTGCAAAATTCTAATTCACGTGAAGAAAAAAAAATCGGGAATGAAACAGTGAGGCCCTGCCATGGAATGGCTTCATTTTCAAAACGTCATGGATGGTTCATACATGCATGCATAAAATTCTATCGTGGAAGTTGGAATTGCTCTTATGATTTAGATTCCACCACTATAATTATTCACTTCTTGCCCATTGCAAAATTCTAATTCACGTGAAGAAAAAAAAATCGGGAATGAAACAGTGAGGCCCTGCCATAGAATGGCTTCATTTTCAAAACGTCATGGATGGTTCATACATGCATGCATAAAATTCTATTGTGGAAGTTGGAATTGCTCTTATGATTTAGATTCCACCACTATAATTATTCATTTCTTGCCCATTGCAAAATTCTAATTCACGTGAAGAAAAAAAAATCGGGAATGAAACAGTCAGGCCCTGCCATGGAATGACTTCATTTTCAAAACATCATGGATGGTTCATACATGCATGCATAAAATTCTATTGTGGAAGTTGGAATTGCTCTTATGATTTAGATTCCACCACTATAATTATTCACTTCTTGCCCATTGCAAAATTCTAATTCACGTGAAGTAAAAAAAATTGGGAATGCAACGGGCCCTCCCATGGAATGGTTTCGTTTTAAAAATGTCATGGATGGTTCATACATGCATGCATAAAATTCTATCGTGGAAGTTGGAATTGCTCTCAGGATTTAGATTCCACCACTATAATTATTCACTTCTTGCCCATTGCAAAATTCTAATTCACGTGAAGTAAAAAAAATTGGGAATGAAACGGGCCCTCCCATGGAATGGTTTCGTTTTAAAAATGTCTGGCAATTTCATGCATAAGACAGTGCATGTCGATATGGAAAAAAAGGTACAAGTTCAAAATACTCCGCTCATGAAGTGAAGAGGCATGAGCGGGAGAAGTCCAATCATGCTACGTTTTTCCGAACTTACCACGTAACCTAAAAAGGTCCTCCTCCGCCTGCGGTTCATTCAAAGAACTTTCATTCCATAAATCATACATAAAACAGTACATGTCGGTATCAAAAAAAGAATGTATAAGTTCTTAATCTTCCGCTCATGAAGTCATGAGCAAGAAAAGTCCATGGATTGGTACGTTTTCCAAAATTGCGATACATATTACATGTCGATTTAAAAACAAAAAATTGAAGTTGTAACTTAATATTAATTTTTTTTTCATAAATTGAAGATCATTTCTGAACGTCCTTTGTTTGACATTTTTTTTTAATTTCCATTTTTTGCAAGTAATTCCAAGATCATGGGCGGCTGGGCTTGGTCACGTACTTTGGAGAACTGTCTCCAGATATGCTCCAAAACACAAGTAAATTAAATAGATTAACACCTAGTATGCCCCTAAAACCGCGAGCAATCACGCTCTTGTCCACATCTATTCAATGATCATTGGAAGACAATTAATATAGAAGACAATAACTAAGATAATTTAGATATTATTTCTTCATTACACATTTGCCAATCATGTTGATTGTATACATGAAAATGATTGCAAAGGAGATGAATGAGAAAGAATTATATAGGATAATCATCAACAATGTTCCCTGTACTTATGTAATCGTTACAGTCATTTCTATTTAATTAAATAATTTGGACTAATCATTTTCTAGAGAAATGACACAAGTGCAAACTAGAAATCAAAGTTCATTATGTTAAAGGCATATTTAGCGGCTTGTAAAAAAATAATAATCATCAAAACCAAAGGTTATACCTAGAAATCAATGTAGCAATTTATGAAATTAAACCGCTCATGATTCGTAACTAATGTTTGCATGGGCAGAGTATTTAAAATACTAAAACTACATTTTTTTTTGTTAAAATTAACTCGTACAACATCATGCATGATTTATGGAATGAAGGGTCTTTGAACCGCAAGTTAGACCGAGGTTTTTTTTTTAGATTATGTGGTAAGTTTGGAAAAACGTAGCATGGACTTTTTCCGCTCATGACTCTTCACTTCATGAGCGGAGTATTTACAACTTGTACATTTTTTTCCCATACCGACATTTAAAATAGTATAACTAGGTTGCCTTATTTCAACAAAGTTACTTTACAAGCCATCAAAGTAAATAAACGTTTCTACAATTATTTTTATTTGTAGACATGGAGTTTCGAGAGTTCCAATAGCAACAATACTTAAATAACAAATAGTGCATTCTTATAGAGAAACAAAAAAAATGTATGTGGTAATTATCGAATGTCACGAAATTAGTGAGGTGCAAGTGTGCGACCTAATTTCAGCATTTTGTGTAATGAGTGATTATTTAGCTTAAGACTTCTAGTCAAGCCCTCCTCATGATATCAGTAATCATGAGGAGGGTGGGCAGTCATGACCTCCGTCGTCTTGCACCTGACAGCGCCACGTCAGCATTTCCCCCCGACGGTTTCCTCTCCTCCTGGTTTCCTTTCCTCCTCACGATGTCTGCTTGCTGTGTTTTTCTCCCGACGTCGTGTGCTTCTCCGTTCTCCGTTTTCCTCAGTTGTGCGCTTCTCCGCTTTCTTTGTGCATTCATTCTCAGTTGCTGCAGTCCGTGAGTTTGGGTCAGTGTCTGAAGGTTTGCATTTCGAGTGAGTTTGGTTGTTTGGAGGTTCTCTGCTTGGTTCAACATTTGTGCGCGGAGCTGAGTGCGTCGGGGGACATCGAAGGAGCGTGTTCAAATTTCGCTGGCGGAGTCTGTGTGGAGCTGCGCGGAGAACGACACTGCTATCTCGTGGTGGAGTGTGCGGAGCATTTCCTGGCGGAGGCGGTGTGCAAGCTTCCGAATCTAGTGCGCAAGAAGGACAGGGTGTTGGATTTCACTCGGCTCATCCAACATGTTAGTTTGTTGTAGTCAAGCCTACAAAGCAGCATTTTGATTTTGTAGTTCTGACTCCATCTGTGAGGTTGATTTACTTTTTTGTTGTAGATTTCTGATTGCATAGAGCTGCGCGTTTGCTCTGGATTTCAGCTTCTAGGCTTGGAAAGAATTGATGATCCCATTCAAGCTTGTAGATTGCATCATTCTAGTACATGGATACAATGAATGTTTAGCACTCGCCTTCCTTGCAGCTGTAGGCTCTCCTCACGCATCGTAGTTCTCGGTTCATATGAACTGTAGACCCTAAAATGCTAAGTAACCTTGATGTAGTTCACGAACTAGAGTTCAATGTGTATGGACTGCTGTGAGTGTTTGAATTGAAGCAAAGTGAAGTAAGGAATGGGAATGTTGCTCCCAAAGAGGAATGGAGCGAAGAGTTCATTGTATATTATTTAATTAGACAGTACTCGTTTGTGAATGATATTAGGAACATGGTTTGTGCAGGGATTTTATGACTATAATCAGACACGCTTGTTTTCTGTGCAATAGGCTACTTAGTCCGTCACTTTAGAATGATTTAAGTTTACCTTCTCTTCAATTAAATTCACTTGGCTAGTCATGAAGAAACAAGTTAGGAGTTTGTGATTCTCAGTGAATGATTGAAGCTACAATTTCTTCTGCATTTGAATTTCATGCAACAGTCTTTCGAAGAGCGGAAGGGCATTTCTGTAGTAGCTGAAAACAAGGCCGGACCCGTGCAAGCGGAAGCTACGATGGCAGCAGCTCCATCCCAGCGTACAGCAGACCTCCCAGTTTGGAAAGACCCGTAAGTTACTTTGAACTACATTCTCATTACTTTCCGTTTCTTGCTTGCAATGTCTACGTTATAAACAATGCCAATAATTAGGGTATGGCTGTTTGCAATTGCATTGGTACGCACTTTGCTGAAAACGAGGGTAGTAGAGCCTCTGTCATAGTCGCTGTTATAAACATGGCCGAGAAATACGATAGTATCTATGCCAAGAAGAACACACGGTAATGAGTACGTGACTCTGTTACCGTGGATAGTGACCCTAAAACCGTGCATCGTGGGATCCCACGACAGGGCAGTCCCTGTGTACATTCGAGCATCGTAGGATCCCTGACTTGTAACCCTAGCCGCCCACCACTGCGCGGCCACACGAGTTTTAGGGTTTGTGGCCCATCGTGGGATCCCCCAATGATAAGATGTGGAGACGCAATCTAAACCCAGACCACATATTAGGCACAGAACAGGCAGCGGATTAGTAACCAATCGTGGGATCCCTCGATGGAGGATAGTAAAGACCGCGCCTGACCCAGACTTAACAATTAGAAGACCACCTACATAGAGCATTCATGTACTAAACCGTCGTGGGAAATCACGACGAGAAAGTCTAGCGTGGGTAGAGAAATTGAGATGCAGGCGCGTTAACAAATAGCGCTGATTATGTGAACAATCAATCGTGGGATCCCACGACAGACAGTAGTTTCACAGATCATCACCGATCACCTTCTAAGATATTCCAATATCCATTCTATGTTATTTGGTGTCGTCGTCATATGCTGGGACGCCTTCAGTTCGTGAGTTGAGATGCAGTAACCTCCTGCCCACTACTGTCCGTGAATGTAACCGATCGTGATATCCCATGACAACGGTAATTTGTGAAACCAGGTCATCAAAATGATCACGAAACCATTCCTTCTCTTTCATAACCTCCGTCGTGGGATCCCACGACTAATGATAAAAATTAAAGTTATACCCGGAATAATATCGCACCACCATCTGCTCTATCTGACAATGTGGAAACTAACATCTCTTTCTACCGTGCTGCAGTGAAATGCAAGTCGACGAAGGTCCAGAAGAACTGACACCAAGGAAGCTTGGTACCTTCATCGACTGCTACATTACGTCTTTGGAGTACACAAGTCCACATCCACCACAAGCCTTTTTCCGATGCAACGAGCAGATTACGCATTGGGGAATCGCCTGGAAAGCAGAGAGTGACGGCTCCGCCACTATTCTTCCCACGCTGGTGAATGGGACAATGGGACACCCAACTGCCGGATTGAAGGTACTAGAAATGAAGGGGCTTGACGACGACACAGCGCTCCTAGTTGTACAGGAGAAGGTTCCCCTTTCCGGGGAGATCATAACGTTTGGGCTGATCCTTGACTACGCGAAGTTCAGCCTCACTCTGTGCGAGTCTGTGACTGCAAGGTCACATCTGATGTGCAAAGACACGTCTAAGCCTCGGTGGAAGCCTAAGGAGCTGAAGAACTAGTGGGACATAATCCTGGAAGACTTACGAGATACGAACGCTCCCCCCCAAGCCGTGACAGCGGTTGCTCCCACGCCGTCCCCCAAAAAGAAGACCAGGAAGAGGAAGTCTGCAGTTGGTGCTCCCGGGGACGAAGTTGAAGCCGTAGCTGGGCCATCCGGAAAGAAGAAAAAACCGGATACCCCGCTTCCGCTTCACAGGGCTGTGGCTCTAGGGGAGGCAGACGTGAAGAAGATGACACCGGAAGAGATGAATGCGATGAGGACCCTGTACGAGAACTCTTTCGGTGGCCTGTACAAATGGGGCAGGAAACCAGTTTGTGACAGCAAAGGAGAGCTCATCCGCATGCACTACGACTATCTGCACCAGGCACCTATAGCACTGCTCGTGTACAGGGGAATTCAGGCAGAGCGGCTTGATTCGCTGACGAGGAAGGCACGAATCACACCTGATTATGACTCGGAGAACAGAGTCATAACAGTGCTTCCCCTTAAAGCGGAACCCTACGGCCCGGCAAAGGTAGTGTCGCACTATAAGAAGCAAGCGCCGAAGAAGGAGATCTTCGAAAACCCCAAGACGCACTACTACATTATAGGGGGCCAACACACTGTCCAGGCATTCAAGGACCTGATTAGGCTTGGTGTGATTCCCGAGAAGGACAAGAAGCTTGCCTCCACCTTCAATATTTTACCTGTGTGGACGGACAAAGATCACCACGGAGACCTAGTGCACTTCTCGCGGGCGCTGAACCAAGATGTCGTTGGCAAACAGAAGGAGCAGAACTTTACGAAGCAGCTGCTGAACGCAAGAATCAAGTGGCGGAGTATGGGAAGTCCACAGCCAGCAATATTGGGCAGATCGCACTCAGTAGAGTACAATGTAAGAATGCTGCTAGAGTTGTCATATTTTTTTTTGGGGGTCATCAGAGTGCGCTCTACCTGACCATCGTGGGATCTCCCGATGGTCCTGCACTACATCTCAGACCTTCATTACGTTAGAACCTCGTCATCGTGGGATCCCACGACTATGTCTTGGCTTTGCGATACGGGGTAGTTCTACGTTAGAGTGCGGCAATCGTGATATCCCACGACTTTAACATATGAAATACCAGATAGCACTAGTTTAGTTTTTTGTGCTCGCGGTTCAGTGCGTGGTGTTTTCAAATTGTGCATATAGAAGATAGTTGCTCATCGTGATATCTCACGACTGCCTGTTGCCTAAACGACTTCCTCGTGGTAACTGACTGATCGTGGGATCGCACAACTGTTTATTGGACTTCTTGTGTTCACGTGGTCTGTCTACGGATCGCGTACTGACTGTTACTCCTTTGTTGGGCAGGCGTTTCAGCCATCGGTGGCATCAATATTTGCGGGAGCAAAGGCGAAAGACATCGCCGAACTGAGAATCCCTCTACTCTTCCTGGAGAACGACACTGATGTTCAGAGATGGATCAAGATAGAGGAGAGATTCATGGCAGGTCTCCTTCCTGACGCGGCGGGGCTGGTCGATGTATCCGGGAGTACGGATCGCAAACCGTTGGCGGCAAACGACTTCAAGCCCCTTTACGGACTTAGACCGGAGGACATCAATTTCCTTGCAGATCAAGTCGAAGCCCAAGTTATTAGCATGAAGACCTCCGTCGCAAAGTCGAAATCACAGAGAGGTGGAAAACGCATCATCTCTCTTGCAGACGCCGGCGCCAAAATTCGGTTGGTCAGGGCGATGAAGAACGAACTCTTGTCACACTACAAGGGTCATCTGCTGCCGGCGAGGAGGGTGGAGTACGAGCCTTACCCGGACTCTTTGTGGGTCGAGTTTGCGACGGAAAGGAACATTGAGCACGAGGATGTGGAGATGTGGGTGAACAAGGCAATGGAAACCCCTGCTGGAAAGAAGTGGTTGCAGGATCGGACGAAAAATCTCAACAGGACGTTCGACCCAGCTGACCTTCCGCAGTCGGTGATCCAAATGTGGGAGTCGTATTTCAAGCTGACGGCGGAGGAGGAATCGGTGCAGGCAAATGCACGTGGTTTTTTAGAGCACTATCTCTGTAAAACCATGGACGAAAGCAGCTGGGACATCAACGCCACCTTGGCGGCAGGGGACGTCATAGCGTGGAGGGGAAAGAAGAAGCAGCACCTGTACATCTGGTACATGTTCGAGTCAACGTCCTGCGGGTGTCGCGCCAAAATTCTTGAAGAGCGGAAGTTGAAGAGACTCTTTGACGCTCTAGAATACTATGATCCGCAGGACTAGACAATCGTAGCCCGCTCTGCCGCCGTTCTCCTCACAGATGCCGAAAGGTTCCACATGATTGTGGCTCACATAGAGAAACGAAGGATGGAAGTCAAAGCTAGGTTGTGGGACTGGCACGTTGTGAACTACATGGCAGGGCCCGAAGACTTCTTCCCTCAAGCTCCGGCCGGAGACGGATACAATGTCTTTGTTGTCTTCATTTTTGGGCACAACGAAGAGCACGAGCGGCGGACTTGCTTCAAGAGCTTCTTCCCGGGATTGGACCGCCTCACTCAGGTGTACAAGGCGGAAGATATGCCGGACGACTACCCTTACTGGCGTCGGCAGCAGATGCCGTATTTGAAGATCAGCAGTGCGTTGATTCTATTCGAAGGACTAGCTTGCACCGACTATGTCTTTGTGAATGTCAACGAGGGTCCAGAGTTCACATATCTGGGCTTGGTATGCACTACAACGATTGTCTTTTCTTTTGTTCTTCTGATAATTTCAATTTCGATTTGGGGGATTTGAATGTCACTAATTTCCGGTTGTTGTATTTCAGTATTCGGAAGGTGGTAAAGTGCTGGAAGTTGTCGACTCAGCGGAAGCGAAGACGTTAAGTGAGGTCTTCGCCAAGCAGATTTGGGACGACAAACATGCGCAGGCGGCACCCCTTCCTCTTCCGGAGGCCGAACACGAGGACGAGGAAGTTGAGAGTGATGATGAAGATGCTGTACTCGAAGACATCACCCAACACAGACCGAGTTTAGGAACAAGGTCGGTTGAGCACCCTAAGGTTAGTGTGCATTATTTGCTGAACCATCGTGATATCTCCGGACGTTGGGCAGCGTATATCTCTCGCATGCTAATCTGGGAGGGCAAACTGAGCTCAATTGTGGTGGGATATTGCCTTTCTCGCAGGTGAAATCTCCGACTCCCTCCCCCCGGCGAGAGCAGCTGACTGATCCGCCAAGTGCAGCAGAGGATGCAGACAAAGTTCCCGAGGTTCATTCAGCGAAGGCGGAGCTGGCAGATCTGACAAAGGAGCATGAGAGTAGTCCAGAGCCGTTACCAGCCGAACAAATTGTAATTCTAATATCGAGCGGGTCGTCAGGCGAAGTGAATTTAGGGATCCAATTAACGGACCCAAGGATATCCAAGAGGAAGCCGCTTAAGACGCCGGTCAAGGAACCCGACACCGCAAAGGATACTGGGAGCACAAAGGCGGCCAAGCGAGCCCGGAAGACAGCAGGCGAGAATCGAAAGGGGGGGACCTCCAAGTGGACTCCAAGTAAGTCATTGGTGCAGCGCAAACAGTCGACAGCGAAGCCGACTGGGAGTCCCAATCCCGAAGCATCAGTCGTGGCAGAAGCGCTTCTGAATTGTGCCTTGGGACCATTACCATCGAGGTCTAACAAGTCGACTCAGCCGCAAAAGGAGGATGCGCAGGCATCTCGTGCTTCAGGAGCTGACAGGCAGCTTCCGGACCTCGACTTATTAACCCTGGAAGACACTCACCGACCAGCATCGGGGGATCCCACGATGACGAACAAGTCACTGGTCAAGAGCGGGGAGGATGCGGCCGACCTCAGCGAGGGGAGAAAAGAGTCGAAGGGGGATGATGACCACCTCGGATCGGGGGATCCCACGACGAGCCTTGCATTACCTGTCGAGACTGAGTTAGCTGTCTCTCGACGTGGTACAGGGAAGGATGACCAAGGCCGGAAACCGGGACCTGAAGGATCGGGGGATCCCACGATCGCTGAAGAGTCAGTGGTCTCAATTCATCATGGAGATCTGGCAGAGAGCGAGGGGGGTGAACACCAGGAAGGAGTGGTTGCATTGTCTTCGTCGGGGGATCCCATGACTGTGCCAGAGCGATTGCTCCCGCCGATGGGCATCACGGTTGCTGTACTTAACGACACCCTTGTTGACTTGGTCCCCCTGAGTCCCAAACCTGTTCTTGGAAGGAAGAGTAAACTTTTGATAGGGCGGGCGAGGATTGTCGACATTGCTTCACTGGCCTCCAGTGTTCCACTAGAGGTTGCAGGAGAGGTGGTTCCTGATGACGGTGAGTGCAATTCTGACGAAGTGCTAGAGGCCATACCTTACGAGGCCGAAGAAATAATGAAGTTCTGTCTTGTTGATCGTATGAGAGCATTTGGTCATTTACCGAGTCTAAACCACTATGGGAAGAAGCGTCTCGATACCAACAAGGATATTCATTTGGAATTCGTAAGGCGAGCGAACCGTTTCCTTTACAAGCCCGTCTTTAAATGGATATTTCAGGATGGTCCGCATGCAGTGTATGATGGAGGGGATCCACCTGATGCAGACGAAGAGTGGGAGGCAGTGGAAGGCGGCGTTAGAGGGAGGAGGGTGGTGGTGCCTTCAAGCGACGACGAGCTTGAGCCAGGATCTTTGAGTGGTGACCAGGGGGAAAGAGGACCAGTGAGCGCCGACGAGAGAGGAAAGGGGCAAATGCTCGTCAAGAGGAGGGGGGAAGGATCAGTGAGCGGTGGCGAGAGGGAAAGAGGACGATTGGGCGACGAAAGGAGGGCGGAAGGGTCGCCAGCTTGTAGCGTCCGAGCTCCCGCAGGTAACATGCCTACATTATTGTCAATGTACATACGAGATAACGAATCTTGAATTGGCCGGTCACTGACTCTGTGCTTCTCTTGTATTCTGCAGTTTTTCGAGTGCCTGCTGAACCGGTGGCGAAGTCGTCGAATCAGGTAGAAAGGCGGCGGTATTATGTGGTCTTTGACCTTAATGGAGTTCTTGTTCACAGGTCATTCAATGAGTTGAACAGACGCATCGTAACACTTCGACCGAATGTTGGTCATTTACTTGACTTTGTGCACAGACATGCAAACATTGCATTCTGGAGCAGTATGACACCGGCAAATGTGACGAAGGTATTGAATCAAATGCTGCCGGGGACGTCTGTTAAGGTGAAGGACGTGCCTGTTCTCACGCAGGAAGACTGCACAAAGTCATCCTACAGAGACCCCGAACACCCGGTGTCGGGTAGAGAGGAGCGCGCTTAGGGAACACACGGGGTGTCTAGCTGCAAGTTGTTGAATGATATGGGTCGGTCTCTTGAAAACTCGAATCTTCACTTGAATCTTCACTTGATCTTCCGTTGGCCTATCCTGTAGTGGCTCTATAGGGCCAAGGGTAAGGGTGTATGATAAGAAACAAGTCCTCGGACGGGTAAAACGGGACGGCCAAACCACGAGCTGACCGTCCGAAAGATTGGCTCCTGAATTTCAAACCCACGGTGACCAGGAAGCGCCTTTCACCAGTGGGAACAACATAAAAGATCGACCATGTGGGTGATCAATCCCACTTCGTCGCCATAAACATAAAACGGGGCTTTATTGGATACCCACAAGCCCGCAACAGGTTTTACAAAGCAGAAAGGAAATATGCAACTAGCCTCCAAAACCGGCTGGGAATAACATAAAAGACAACGAGCCACAAGCCACAACACATTGAAGATCCCTTTAAGGATCTTCAAGTCTTCAAAATCTTGAGTCTTGAGTCTTCAAACCTTCCTTCATTCGAATTTGAAGAAATCCGAACTAGTTTCAAAAGAAACTAGTTCCCCACACAAGCTGTCATTTTCAAACTAGTGCCACATATGATCTACAAGCTTAAATTCTAAGTGTCTTAGCTTTTTGGAAAGCTAATAACATAATACAACTATCCTATAAATTTCAACTCAAACTAAGCTACTGTCCAAAAGTTATTAGCGAGCAAAGTAGAGGTCCTCTTCTCCCTTAGCAACCAACTACTGCTTCTTCAAAACTCAATAACTTTTGTTTAACAACTCCAAATCACAAGTGTGATAGCAATTTGGAAAGCCCTCCCTACCATCTACAACTTGTGAAAATTTCACTACAATCCAAACTACTGTCCAAAAGTTATGAGGTGTAGGGTCTCGGCTTTCTCAATTAAGAAGGCAAGAAACACCTCAAACTTTATTACTACTTAACTTTTGCATAGTAAGCTCAAATCACACAAATGAACTCATTCTAGAAAGGTGAGCTCATATTCTAACTACTCCCAAAGTTTCAACTTCAACAAAACAACTGACCCAAAGTTGTGGCCGTCGAAGTCTCGGCCTTCCTCCTCCAAGCTCAATCTTTGCTCCAAGCTTCAGCAGATGATAACTTCTCACTCCAAACTTCAAATCACAAGTTTAATAGCTTCTTAGAAAGCTATAAACAAGATCTACAAACCCTCTAAGTTTCAAAATGAACAAGCAAACGACGCAAAAGTTATGGCTTGATGAAGCCTCTGCCCTCTCAATGGAAGGCCTTGGGTCTTCACAACTTCAACCCTTAATAACTTTTTGCTCACAACTTCAATTGCAACTTGCAAATACTCTATGGAAAGCTCTCATCATCAAGAATAACATACTCAAATTTTATTACTCAAAAATCCATGCTCCATGAGCTACATACATAACAAATTTCGGTCCTTTCTACCTCTCCTCCACACACCCAAAACTCTCCCTTCCTACCAAACTCAAAGATTCCTCTCTCTCTTTTTCTCCCCTCTCTAAGGTGGTGGTGGGAGCACATCAGCCCATACCCCTTATCTCCCTACCTAAGACCCCACCAAAGATCCCATCTACTTCCCTATTCACACTCATTTTTCTCTTCTAACTCCTTGGCTATTTTATTTAGTTCAAAACTATTCACACACATCTATCAAAGCCAATATAAACTAGAAATTAAAGGAAACAAATGCAAGGCAAGCAATCGTAGGATAGCCACGTGCCACTAGAGTGTTTAAAACTATCTGGAATCACTCTTCGATCGCCAAGTCGTGACCTTGGTCGGCCGAAAAGCGGTGGTCAAAGGCGTTCCGCTGGTCCGGAATCGCGGGTTCGAACCCCGATGGGACCGTCGAGCGGCGGGGCGCCACGGCTTGGCACGCTGGTGAAGAGGCAGGAAACAAAGGCCGACTGCCCGCTACCTACCCCCTGAGCTGTGCTTCGCACTGTGACAAGAATTAAAACGTGGTTCTCACCACGACCAATCCTTTTAGTTCTAATCACTCCTTTATTAAAAACAAACAAATATATATATAAATATATATATTTACATGATGGAAGGATTTCCATCAGGACACCGGACAGGCCCTACTTCCTCAAGGATCTAAATCATTTCGCCACTAAGCTGGGTTTGAGGTCAACCAAGAATGTTCTCCTCGTTGATGACGATCCACTTAAGAACCTCCTGAATGATTGTCATAGCGCCATTTTCCCCCACAAATTTGATGGGGACTGGAGGGACCAGTACCTTGTGGGGGTGCTCAGTCCTTGGCTCGGAGGTCTGTTTAAGTCACAGGATGCTGTGCTGGCGTATATCAAGAAGCATCCGCTCCACAATGGTCTGCCACCGGTGGTCCGGTTGACCAGACCGGGGTCTGACATTTTGAGGGCAGTAGTTTAGTTTTGGTTTCTCTTCCTCGACGGACTTCATCGTGATATCTCACGATCTCCTTTTGGCGTGCATATTATTGCTTGTAGCTTAAAACTCTTGAACATACTGTAAATATTGTAAATGCATTTTCGAAATACTGGACATTCTTTGTTTGTAGGAGGCATTGATTCTGCCTCGTAGTAAATGTGAAAATAAATTTTTTTCCTAAATGCCTTTGATTAAGATAATTATGAGTTCAAAGGGTTCACCTCGACCTTGACTATTAATCCGCGTGCATGCACATCTAGAGATCTAATGGTATAATTACCGTGGAAGTGGATTCTATCGGTAGATCGGACTGTTCTGGGCATTTATCCTTGTCTTTTAAATCTAATGTGAATGCATTTCCGGTGCATGACCGTCACTTAGAATTGTTAGAATTCTTACTCTTCGTTCGCAGCTTTAATCTAAATTTGGTTCTGAAATTGTTTATCATATTACTCGGAAGAGTGGAATTATTTGAACACCTCATTAGATTTTAACACTGGGCGTCATCATCTTGCGCGGCAAGCTTCATCAGGAGATCGCACGATACGACGTGACGTGTGAACATTGAAATGTCGTTTCTGTCCTTGTATTGTCTCGTGATATTGTTTTTGTACTTGTGGATGACAGTGAAGTTGTAGTTGTGCTTCTACTGTTTGTTTGGGAGTTCTCCTGCAATTCCGGTTTGCTGAAGTACGGATTTGAAATTGATAATTTTGTCCTGTGTCTTCGGCTTGATTGGAAGATCTCACGATCATTTTCCCTTGCATTGAATTATTAGTCTTAGGCGGATTATGTAATGTCCATTTTTGTTGCTTCAGTCAAATGCAATTGAATTTCTGCTGCGTAACTTCCTTTGCTCGAGTATTTTCGGTCTTCTAGTATGTCACCCTAAACCTTTTTCTGTATTTGACGCGAATTCTAAATCTGCATCCCTTGTTAGTGCTGTATTCTGGGCTGCAGTGACACCGTAGATGTATTGCTAATTTCCTTGCACTATGCAGCAAATATTAAGACATTCAGTCGCTGTTCTTCAAATAACTACCCATGCGTATTTTCAATTAACGGTTCGGTTGTATTGCATATTGGTCGGGGGATCCCACGATCAATTGACGTCGTTTCTGTATGTACATGTCTGCGTACTGAGGCTTACTTGGTCTTTGCAGAAGGCGATGCTCTTAGTACTAACAGGGGATCTCTGCGTGAAGGGCGGTGTGGCGGATCTCCCACAGAATATCGAAATTCGGCCCGGCTTCCGTGGTCTTCTCCGAAATTTCGTTCAAGAAACTCACTGTGGTTTGTGGTCCGCAATGCAACCTTCAACACTGGCCGCTCTTCTTCGACGTATTCTACCGCCGGAAATTCTGTCAAGGTTTCTATTTTTTGCCGGGTCTGACAATCCACGGAAGAACCAGGTGTATCCCCATCGTCATGCAATACTGGAGACTGTCTTGAACATTCCTCGGACGCGCAGGGTACTCTTGAATAACAATGTTGTAATGCTTGTCCTAGATCCTCTTGATTGGAAACGTCCGCACTTGCTTCGACCGGCGTTGCATGTGAGGGATGATGTAGATCCTGTAGAGTTAGATCGTCCGCACATTATAGCACCGCCTTTTGATTGGTCTTGGGCCCCAAAAAACATGTAGTTGGAAGTGGACTAGTTGGGTTATTTATCACCTGTTTGTTGCATCCAAATGATTATATAAGTGGCGAATCCACCTTAGTTTTCTATCTGACTGTGATTACACCTTACCAAATGTCTGTAATTGCATTATGTTGCTTCTGCATTCTTTTGTGTTATGTGATACTTTGGGAAGTATGTTTTGAGCTCTCCCGATCTGTGATGTCGCATATTAATGCAACCCCGGATACAAATGTACCGCTTACAGCAAATGTCGGAGTTGACATCATCTCAAATTCATCGATTTGTTCGAACACTCTATCCCGAAGGAGTATATTTCCTTGCATCGGGAAATTTCCAGACCACTTAGCATCCCAAAGCGATTTAAATCTCCTTTGAATGGCATTACGGACTCATTGTACATACCATCGGGAAGATCTCCCGATGGACAGGACCTTCACAAAGTCCAGAATTCCCCGTAAATTCCAGAAGTAGTTAAATATGGCATTGAAGTGATACGTTGGAAAAAAGAGCTTGATTTATGCTATTAATTTCTAGGGATTGTTGGATTGCAAAAGACGTGCAAACACCAAATGATGTATCCCATGATGACCAAAACGATGTGTTAAATAGACACGCCTCTTAATGTGATGTTTGTGGAAATATGGATGATGGTTAAGGCTATTCATATAGCCATTCACAAATATCTCTTTGTGTCTTCAATGAACATATCAATTAAATGTTTCCATCAACTTTCAAGATCTTGTTGTACTTGTTCATGTCTTGTTGATACTAGAGTGAAGTTTGTCGTAATGCAACAATACCAAAGATTTCATCAAAGTGTGACATTTTGTCAAGATGTTTGGATGTCTTTACGGTTTAGCAAGAATGAATGAATGAAAAATCATACAGATGAGAATGTGATGGATGAAATCATGACACAATTTGCACCTAATATAAGAGAAGAGATAAAAGATGCGCTTTTGGGGTACTTTAGTCTTTCAATAGGGTTGTCATTAGTATGCCAAGGGACATAATTCTTGACTTTGAGCCCAAAATGCTTGATTTTGCCATTTATGTGAATCAAATCTTTTTCAATTGTTGAATCAAAGATTGCATAGTCCATACGATGGATGTAGGTTAATTAGCAAAGATGCAATATCCATGTGTAAAGAAAACTATTTCTAAGACAAGGTTGGTAAAAATACATTGGTAAAAATAGGCAATTAATTTGAAGATAAAATATGGAATTTTACATAAATTTTTTTGTTTGGTAAAATAAAAGTTGCAACACTTAGAAGTTAGGAAAATTCAATACATCATACATGGCTAGTTTTCCTCTTTTCTAATTTCTCTAATTGCTAAGTGGTACAAGAATAAGTCAAATAATGGATATTTTCTGAAGGTCATAGAAAAGTATTTGTTTTGTAATCGTGTAAAATGAACAATTCTTTCATTTCTTTTATTGAATGATATGCTTTTCAATAGAATGCAAGTCACAAATGAACAAATAAAATTGTCACTAACAAAGAAATTGAATCCTTGATAGCCTTAGATTTTTAAAATCTAAAAAAAATAACTATTGAAATTAGAAAGATGCACATATTCCTAATTTATTTTTTCACCCCTTTATTTCAATTTTTCAAGAATTATGACACAAGAGATAGTGTACATGCAACATGTAATGCTAATATAATATGAAAATTTGTTCCAACATCCTAAAAAATAGTTATATGATACACCTAAAGATTTTGTACCAAAATTAGTTTCAAGTCTAAGTACTCTGACTACTACAAATACTATCAATATTTGAACTTTATAAAATTGTGCTTGTCCATTTTTGACAAGATTTAATATATAGCATCTAAATAAGTACAATTATGTCTAATTCATTACTACCTATCATCTTATACTACATATGGATAAATTTATTTAAGAAAATCAATTTAATTCCTAAAATTTAATTTTTTTAGCCTCTAAAAGTTCAAAGTCCTTGAACAAATATTTAAGAATTTCAAGCGAGTTCCTATGGTGTCAAATTCTACAATAGCTTTTTATAATTACTTTATGGGAATATAATTTTGATTTCAATATTTGCATAAAAAAAATTGTGCCCTCCTCAACTCAAAATGCATGACTCCAACCTCCTTGTAGCAAAAAAATAAATTCAAAAAATTCAAATTAATTTTAAAAATTTGATTCTTTACGAATTATATTCATATCTACGTGGAAAGATTTAATGCATTCAGTTTAGATTAGTCATATGAAATTTATAATGCTAGTCTTGCTTAGCGGGCAATCAAGGCATCTTTTAGAGAAAATATTGTATCAGATTTGCTTACAAGCTCAATTTTCACAATTTTTTAATAGAAAAGGTTTGTGAGGAGTAAATCACTTCATTTACTTGTTACAAAACTCTCACTTTCAAGATTGACATATTATCATTCCATTTTAGAACTATTTGTGATTTTTTTTTCCCATCCTATATCTTTTTCTACTTACCATTTTTTTAAAGGATGAAAATATTAAAAAAATTTATAGAAATTTTCTCGTAAATTCTCAACTCAATCCTTCTCCATAAAGATTAAATTTAATATCAAAACTTTATAGTGCAAAATATTTAAATTAAAAAGATTCAAAGTCTGAAAACCTAGGATTGCAAAGTTCAAATTTTTGTTTTGTTTCAATTTGAATACTATTATCTTACAATCTACATGGTCAAAGTTCTTGAAAAAATTTCCACACATTCTCATACAAGCCTTACACAAGGTCCTATAGTCAAATATGCAAAAAGTAGTTTTTTCCCAATTGTATCTCTTTGCACTAAAAATCAGTCGCATTTTGATGTTTTTTTTTAATAATACATAGTCTGTCATGAACCTTTAGAGGTCAATGATCCTTGCAATATAAAAAAAAAGATCACTTCATTGTCTACAAACATTGACTTTACAGCATTTGAAGTTATTTCAAAGATTTCTATACAACATGCTCAAACATTTATATAATAAGGTGTTTTTTATTTTTTATTTTTTATTTATCATAGCAAGGTACATAATTATTTGTTTTGTTTCTTTCTTTCTTATAGTAAGGTACATATTTTGTTGTTTTATTTGCAATATGGATTGGTTCTTATAGATGCAAAAAATCACACAAACCATGCTAGTATATAATTATATCAAGGGAGGAGTTTTGTTTATTTGGTAATTTAGATTTGCATCAAAAGTACTCTTGATTGTAGAATAGGTAGTTAACCTTGTTTTTAGTGTTGTTGAAAGTGCCTCAAAAATGAGGTGTGTATAGCAAAATTTTGCTCAAATTTTGCTTATAATGTGAGTAATATTAAATTTGAATAGAAGTTTGAATAGAAATTTGAATATGAATTTTGAATTTTGAAATGATTAGAACAGCCAAAATATTGGATTTAGGCTATGGGATGATGATAATAAGATTGGTACTACTGACAAGCCCAGAAAAGATGTGCACATTGATGGTTATTTACAATTTATACCTATAGAAGACTTAAATTTTATGAAGTTTCAAAAAAAATTCTCTTAAAAATTTTCAATATATAAAACGTGGGTATGGGTTGAATTTTCATAGGGCAAATAGGTGTTTGTTTTTATTTGATTGTTGCCTTTATGTCTACAAAGATCTCCATTTAAAACCTATTGCCAAACACCTCATTGATTGACACACATTTTTTAATATAAACAAATATAATAAGGCACTTTCCAATTTAGCCAATATTTGGTAATATATACAGAGAGTACTTCTATTTGTATTGACAATTATAGGGTGCACCAAGTGTGAAGAGTCACTTAGATACAACTTGGCTATAGAGTCATAAAGCCAAACAACTAAAGCCATCAAATGAAGCCAAACAAGAGCAACTACAACTATCATTTGCTTCATATAATTTGTGTTTCATATCATCCACAACTGTAATTTTATACTACTAAAATCATAACTCCCTCTGTAATATCACAAGTGCTACCATTAATAATAGGGGCTCATGCTTGCTATGCTATGCATTCATTATATCACATATTAGTAAAATTTTGATATATTTGAATAGAATGCATGATAATGATTTCAATAAGTCTTTGAAATAATTAATTTTAATATTTTGTAAAAATATTTTTCAATCATGCATACATAAAAATAATATTTTCACACAATGTTATATTACAAAAATAGAGTAGTAGTTTGCAATCACCTCTATAATATCACTTTTACAGCTTTTATGATTTCAAAATTCTATTGCTACTACCAAATGATTTGAGAAATTTATTCAATTGAAGCGATTTTGAATTTCACAACAATTAAGTTGTTCATGAAGTTTTTGAAATTTACAAATTTTTCTTTTCAATTCACCAAGTTTTTGGGTTGCCATTGTTCGTAACAATTGAGTCAACTTTTGAATGTATTACAATAAATGTGTAGCTTTTACAGTATTCACCATTGCATATATTTCATTCATCATTCAATAAATTTCTTTATACGTTTCAATATATGTTTATTTATAAACAAAATTATACAAAGATTTTAGTAATTTTTATTTGAAGATTTATTGAAATTTTTGTTCTGCATTTTATCTAATATATAAAAATTCTAATAAAATTCTAATGATGAATGCGTAGCATAGCAAGCGCCAACCGCTAGTATTTTAATAAAAATATAAGTTGAAAAGTTATTTCAAGACCAAACTTATTTATATTTATAATTTAAGCAATCACTAACTATTAACTATTAAAATTGGAGACTCTTTAGAAATTGCCTTGAATATTCACTGTAAGGACTATCCTAGGATTATTCTAGGATGACTGACTATCTTCAATGTCACCTCGAGACTTTGTGTAAGGTGAAAACACCCATTCCCGTCCATGTACACAATTCCATCACCATGTACCAATGGTGCACATTTTCCTAGAAAGAATGTATTCTGTTGGTACATGGTGACGGAATTGGGTACAGGGACGGGAATGGATGTTTCCACCTTATGTGGGATGAACTCTGGTAGGTCTAGAATGAAATTGAGCTTGATAAGTTTTTTTGAACTTTGTCCTGCATTAAACCATTCAAGCATTAATCCATCTTGCATGTTGTGATCCATTCTTGGTACTTCCAATTCATTTCCGTTTGATTCTATGTTCAGAGTGTTTCTATATGTGTCTTTGATTACGGTTGTAATATAAAGTAAACTTAGAAAAATTGGACAACAACCGTTGCCATTTATCGCACAATAACTGCATGATTCAACTACCAATTCAATTGGGATGGGAACAAAATTTTGTACCACCCAATGACCGCACACTATGGGGTGAAGGGTTGCAAGAAATTTTAGCTTCATTGCCTTTAAACTGCAATAAATTTTTTAGGAAGAAATCTTCTTTGCGTTCCTTTTTTTGAAGGTGAATCTTAATTAACATGACATTTAATAATCACGCCAAATTTCAAAACATGCAAGGCTCTATATTTATGTAGAGAAGATTTGAATTTTATATGTGTGGTGACTGTCAAGTTTACTCTAGTTATTAGCATCAATTATTAAAAATATCACAATGTATTGAAATCATTTTCTCAATCTCAAGAAATAATGTCATAGCAAAGATAAAGAGGGTTGATACTCAAGTGATTCATTTGAGCAAAAGGAGGTTTAAATTAGAGTAAGTAGTTCACTAAGTATCCATCAATATTGTGTAGGGGTTATTGAACGTTGAAAAGTAAACACTAATGGGTACTTGCAAGAAACACTTCACATTTTTCGGTCAAAACTATATTTTTTGGCCATAGGACTGGTAATACTATGCAATACTATCAATACTACGTGCTAGCAATGCCCCGGTAAATATAAACCATCGATTCAGGGCGCCTATAGATCTAAATTGTTGATTCAGTACTCCAGATTACTACAGAGTACTACAAAAGCCATTGGGAGCAGAAAATAGCAAAAAAGGGGTCTGTGGAGTTTTTCATTTTTAGTAATTCAAAGGAAATTTTAAAAAAATCCATAAAAAAATCCAATTTGTTAGAGAAGATTGCGCTCGCATTGCACCAAAAAGTTTATGAAGGAAAATTTTTCCTGCTTCGTAGCCTTTGAGCAAAGGAAGGTCACTTTGACCCCATGTGTGCAACCAACATGTTGCTATTTTCATAAAAACTCATTGTCATCCTTCGTTATGATAGTAGACCCCAACATGTCCAATTTGTGTCTTCAAATTTGCATTTTTGGGTCAAAAATAGGACTATAAACCTCCAAAATGGCTGAGGTAGATATCAATTGGGGGCAGGTTAAAAATAATAAATAAATTTTAAATTTAAAAAAAAACTACTCAATGTCTGTAACTATCGCATCTACCTTCATTCCAAATTTCAAGCCAAATGGACAAATAATACAAAAGTTATGAGCAAAATACCACGTGTCCAAGGACAAGGGGACAAGAAATAGGACAAGTGTTTCTTGCAATCACCTTAAAATGCAATTTTTTTTTTAAATTGTGAGAATTGAGTTAAAAAGTAGATTCAATACATTATTTTTCCAAAAAGTTGCTATGATTGCCTACAAAATAAGATGGTCTATATCTTTTACACTACTAATCTAAATGTTCTATATATAGACAAAAATATATCTGTAAGAAATAATTTTTTTTTAAATTATTTCAAATTTCTATGATTTTTTTATTTGCTAGAGATCAAGAGTTTTGAGCTTCGTATGTCATTTTTGGTGATGAGGCATTGATTTAAATAGAAATTATATTTTTTAAAAGTTAGTTTATTTTTCTATCCTAAAAAATAGTTTAGAAAAATATATCAAAAATTGAAATCATAGGAACCAAATCAAACTTTCGATTGTCCTTCAAGGGGATACTTGGGACTTTTGGAGTTATGAAGTTGATTGAAATAGAGTGCATAAAAAATTCTTGAGCAAATACCAATCCATCTAATAAAATTAAAAAATTAACAAAAATTTTAATGTAAATTTACTAAGATGCCCACATTGAAATGGAAATTAAGAGAATTTTAATATGATTTTTGCAATAATTACCTATTGAATGCTTTTTTTCAAAATTGTGTAAAACATATTACATGTGACATAGACCTTTGTTGAGATTGGAAAATTTAACCTTCAATAATGATTATTTCCAACTGAAATTGCTTTATCCATTAGCAAATGTGATTCTTGACCATTGTCGCTTTTACTTCATGCTTTGTTTGAGTTTGTTGTTCCACTCCATGCTTGTTTTCTGCAAGAAGGCAACCTATTTCGAGGACCACTGTTTCCGGGGTCCTAACTCCATTTATGGGCCAAACTTCCATTGCCAAGGTCTCCCAAGCAAGAAACAGGGGCCCAAAATTTTCAATCTTCAACAAGCGTCACTACAGTAGTAGTGTGGAGAACAAAGGAGTGGCCTAAAAGAATTTTTTTTTGAACACATGAAATTATGACAAAATTTTAATTAGTATTTAGGATTAGTGGAACTATTTCTAAACTACGGTAGGTGCCAAAAATTTTGGAAATTTTTTCTTCCAAACAAAAAAAATTATATGGGAAAATTGAATGTTGCAATTTTTTTATATTTTTAAGCATTTGTCAAATCACTATTTTTGATTAATTAATTAATCAACAATAAATGCTAACATTGACTATAGAGTATGGAATACTACAACTTCAGTATTCATTAATTAAGTTATACATATGTGGTAATGACAATGATTTCATTTTATTTTATCATTTACGAACACTCCATGATAGACTAGACTTCTCCCATTGTGTATTTGGCTCTTTGATGCCTAGATTATCTGGATCTCCTGGAACAACAAGTTTTTTGCTTATAATCAATGGCCTCTGGACTTCACACACACAACAATTTGGGATGTTTTCCTTGACTTTGGCTTTATTGCCCAATTGAAAGCTTAGCTACGAGCTCGTCAATGCCCACAAGATGTAGTGAATATCTAGGCCAAATTTGATTCTATTTGGCTTAAATCCTAGTTATGGCTAGCAGGAATGGTACTAGCATCTTTTGGAACAAGAGGAGTCTCCCCTCTAGCTTATTCTCTTAGCTTGCCTTTCATTGTTTTTTCCTTTTCGTTTTTTTCTCTTAATTCTTCATTGACCGGCCTTTGTGGCTTGACTATTTTGTATTCTGTTTTTTTAAAATGCAATGGTTCTTTCCATTTGATAAAAAAACAAAACAAAACAAAACAGAAAAGTTCATCAAATTAATGCACATTAATCCTTAATGGACCACAATGTTACTTTATGACACTTACATGGTTTCAAATGAACACTACAAGATGAAGAAAAACATTTATTCATCCACTATTTTTTGGAAAGTTCTTTTAATGAATTTGCATAAGAAGTTGGTGAAAATCACCTCATTGAGGTATTATTAAGTTCTCTATACAAAGAAGATGCTTAAAAAAACAGATCATAAAACAGGTGCTTTTTCAATGTGTTTTCATGAATTGCTTGACCTTGCTTTTGATTTGAATTTTAGACCAAAAAAAATGATCTGTTCTGAATTTGAATCCAATTTTTTGAAATGAAGTTAATGAATTCTACTTTCTAATCCAGTTTGAAAATTCAAAAATTCAAAAAATTCAAAAATTTAAATTAATTCAAACATTGAACCTAGGACCATGATCAATTGATTTTCTGCTATGGAAATTTGGTTCACACCTTATTGTTTCAAACTATGATACACTTGTGGTGAAATTTTCAGGACTTTTAAACATATGTTGTATTTCATATGAATTTTCTTCATTTTTGTTGCAAAAATTCACAGTAATTTCAAATTTATACAAAATAATGTAAATTTTTTAGAATTTGTAGAAGACAAGTGATTTCATCTCTGAAAAATAAAATTAAAAAAATTTACACTCATACTTATTGACAATAACTAGAAGTGTAAAACAACCAATAGTAGGCAAAACACTTATAGTAATTTCCTACAAAATGACCCTAATACCGATGCATTCATTGTAAGGAACAAATTTTTTTTTGTAGTTAAATTTACAAATACTGATCATCTTGGAGAGGAAATTAACCTCTTTCATTATCAAATTGGTCTATATTGGTCAAATTTATCCCTCCAAATAAACACCTAATTTTAACTACTTTGTAATTAGAACTTGAAATTTTCATCATTGGAAGCACATCCCAAAGTCCTTTGAATAGATTCCAAAAATCTCAAATTTCAACATTTAACAATGAAACAAATCTACTTCAAAAGCTAGTTAAAGGACCCAAAACATAAAGGTGTTGGTAGATCACAATCATCAAAGCACTTTTGAACTCCAAATTTGAAGTGAAATGCGATTTCATAACCATGATTTGCCAAGACCACTCTAATTTTTGTCTTTTTCCTACAATAAGTTCTTATAAACTAGTAGAAAGTTACGATTTATTTGGAGGGGCAATTGATGAAGTGAACTGAGGATGCCTTTTAACCCCTAAATGCCCAAGGCCTGTTTTGAGCCTCTTAGAATTTACTCTAAATTGAACAAAAAGTCAATATTTTGATAAGTTGAATCAAATTTTTTCCGATTGTAACCGTACAAATTCAAACTAGACATGTCAGAAATCATATAGGAAAAGAAAACACAACAATATCATTTAAGGTTCGAAAGATTATAATGTTTGATCATCAAGGTGTTAAAACTATGAAAATCTTTGAGCTCTCATTTTGCATGTCAAATCTAAAAAGTTCAAGAACAGAAAAAATGAGGTTGACGGGCCTAACAAATATAAGCCCAATCAATTTATGACTTCTTAAAAACTACTATACAATTTTTTTAAATGAATTTCTAGTGTGGTTTTTTCTCCAAGATCTAATGTATTTGAGGCTCATTTCCAGAGCCCTCAACACTATGAAAAGTCAAGATTGCAGTGGGTACCCTTGCACAATATCTTGAATAGAAAAATCATAATCCATCATTTTTAGAATCGGATTTTTGACACTAAAACTAGACTTCAAAAAGAATCTTTCAAAAATATGAACTACTAAAAATAGCAATTTGGTAAGGTTTTATTTAACTTCACAGTTTCTTCAACACCACATTTGGGTGCCTTGAGCATTTAGGGGTTAAGTCTACAATCACAAAACGTCCATTTGGCAAAAGAAGGCCAGTAGTCCACATTTAATATCATTCATTCAAATTATAAAGCACTACTGCAGTCCTCCAGTTTCATCCACAAGCTAGAAATTGGCTCGGCGGCAATTCAGGGTTACCAAAGTTTCCACTGTAGTGGTCTCCAGGCTCTACGAAGTTGAGAATTAAATTTGGTATTATGGTCTCTCACTAGTACCAAATTTGTTTCCCAAATTTGTAGAGCCACGCTACACAAGTAAAACAAGAACAAGAGCGCTTTGAACTAGAATTCAAGTCCATTCAGTTTCATTCTGATTATGGAGCCATTCAGAGAAAATACTCAACACATTACCGTTCAGAAAACACCAAACTGAATTTGAACCCCCAAAACACCCCTCAAGCATTGCGGTGAACGGAATCCACGGCAAAGCCCTGTCAGAAAGCCCAATTTAAAACTTGACGAGTTCAATTCCGTTCACGACAGCTTAGTTAAAACCTGGCATCAAGAGTTGAAAACTGCTTTTGTTCTCAATAAATGACAATCTGGTTTCTTTAAATGATCATGCTATGCTCTATGCATCAGTAGCTATGGGCTCTGTACCATCTGCTTCTGTCTTTGAAACGACCTTCTGTTCACAACCAACCACAACAACTACAAAGGAAGATTCAGTAAGCATACAAACAAGTAAAAAACAGGATGCTGTCTTTTACGAGAGACCCTCCTAAAGGGAACAAAAGCCTTGATGATACACCCCTTTGTCAATGCTTCGCGGTTCGGGAGTTGCTACTTAGACCTTCTCAGCTGCTTCCATTTTGCTGAGGCGAGCAAACATATTCCCGTATAACTTCGCTTCCTTTTTATTCTGTTCGGCCTGCTTCTGTTTCAATCGCTTGTACTCAAGCTTCACCTCCTTATTATTAGGGTCCAAGTCCAGGGCTTTCTTGATATCTGTCTCCGCATAGTCAAGATCTAACAACTCAATATACGCTTGCACTCTTCTGTATAGAGCCTTAATGCTTGTCGACTCCAACTCCAAAACCTGCTCCATCGAAACGTAAGTTATAGAAAATAAAATAATCAATTACCTCCATTTACAAGACATTCATAATGTATAAAAATGAAGATATACAATGAGTATTAATAACCTACCTTGGTCGTCAATTTCACCACCTCTCCATACTCTTTGAGTTTTAGCTTGCACGCAGCCATGTTGAGGTTGCAACTGATCTTGAGTGCCTTTGCCTCTTTCTTTTGAGCATCGTCAAAGCTACTATCGTACTCTATCAACTTAGCCGCCTGCTCCACAGAACACAGGATGTGTAAATGAACATTCACTACTAAAGTTAATCATTGTAGAGTAGATATTGCAACTATAGATATTACCAAGAGGATTCCGAATTTCTTGCAGTACACTTCCTACTTCCGTTACTGCGTCCTGAACCTCACCTTCTCGTATCTCTTAGCAGCACGTGCATAATTTCCAGCTTTGAAAAGCGCATTACCATCTTCCTTTCTCTTTACAGCATTCTCCAATTTTTCAGGAATCTCCAAATCCCACGATTCCTTATCCTGCTTCATTGGCAATACGTAAGAAACCCATTACTTTTTTCATAACATTGCAAAATCATGATCTAAGCAAGCCTACTTCAAAAAATACACGATCTTGATAGCTTTGACCATATAATAAAATATTCATTGATCTTCGGACATTGGTCTACAAATTTATCTAAATTTGAACACGCAAACTTATGTACGGTATTCCAGTTGAGCAAAGTTACTCCAAATATTAACAAGACTTTTAACTTGTAAGGTAGAAACACCTAAAAGCCACTTTCTCTAGTCCCAATGTCTCAAGGTTGAGTGACCAAAAAAATTTGATGAGATTATAACCAAACTCAAAGAGAAATGCAACTTAAGTGATTTCATAATTTTACAAAGTTCTAGTAATATTTTACAAATTTTCAGAGTAGAGAACATAGGATAGCTTGTACGTAACACTAGACTCACCTTGAACTCACCTTGAATGGACACCATTCAAACACTCACTGTCTTTAACTTTCATTGGTTGCTTAAAAAATCTCCTCTCACTGGTTCTCACCTCTCATTGGTTGCTTTTGAAAAGTTGTGGTGGTTTTGAGTCATGAAGTGTTCATTCAAGGCCAATTATTATGTAATGGAGAATGGAAAATGTTGCAATTAGGAGTTTCTACCGTTGTTTGTCCACAAATTAATCGACTGGGCGTCTGTCATAATGGTAAGACGCAAAAGTTGCGACGGACTATTTACCTTTACGAACTCAACAAGTTCAATTTCATATATGAGAGTAGAATTGGCAGGCACTGTAGTCAGATCCGTCTTAGTCTCCTCTGCTTTGAACCCATATTCCGGGGCAATAGTTACAAGAGCGAGTTCGTTTTTCTTCATAGAGAGCACAGCCTTGTCAAGACCATCAAGCACTTGCCCTGTAGGTACACAGAAACATATGTGAGCAGAGGACCTCGAGAAGGAGTAATTAGGCTGTGTTTGTGTAATGTTGACTCACGAAAATCACTCACTCTTTACATACCTTCATCGGTGACGAACTGAAACAACTCCTCGTCATGCCCCTTCTTCTCAAATATTGTTCCATCCTCCAACTTGGCCACATATTTCACTGCACAGAAAATAAACGAATCAGACTCCAGGCGACCTTTTCCCAAATGCAGAAAGACACTACCAGGACTACCACGGCAATAGCAAAAGGTGACAATAGGATCAATATTTCACTACCATACACTTGATGGCAAAGAGTTAGGAATTGGCACCGTATACCTTTCACAACCGATCCATCGTTGGGCTTTTCGTAGCCTTCTCCTGGAGTCAAGATTTTCTTCATTATTTTCTTATCATCGGTCACCGCCTCGACCACTTTCCATGATACAAGCTCAAGCTCAATTTCAAGAACAGCTTCAGATGGAATGGCTTGCACATCTCCAGAAGGAGCCTTGCCAGCACTTCCAAACCCATCTGAAAACAACCCGGTGTATGCATTTCAGAGGCAGCTTATCAAAACTGAAGAGGAACGACGAGTCCGAAAAATTTAAATTCTAGCGAAATTATGCAATAAATTGCGATTTCACAAAAGATGCTGTTCATAATATCAGCAGAGCTAGCACTTACATCGAGGCTTCACTGTCAACAAAGCTTTTTCTCCTTTCAGCATAGTTTTCACCGCCTCCTTCAGCGCAGGACAAAAGTACCCTGTAGCGGCAACATGAAAACTCTGCATTAAGCCCCTAGAAAATCCTAGGTCAAGAATGGGTCCGACATACCTTACACGTGCATTTGATACAGGTGATAACCAAAGGGAAAAGAAATATCCCTAGAAAGATCTTACCATCTTTTACAGTGAATTCCACACCACTTTCTGGAGATTTAGCCACGACCGTTCGACCACGTTGAAGTCTTGCCTCAAATTTCACTGCCAATTAAACCATAATCAAAGATAAATCAAAGAAAACTCTGAAACTGTCCAGATTCAGCAGTCTGTGCCAGCTTACTATACAACGTCAGTTTGAGCCATCAACCGCCCTTGTTTCCAGATATTTTAAAACACCGATTCCCAATGACATTGAATTACATAATAAACATGAGTAAACTACCACTTATTTTATATGCCTTTCACTCACTTACGTGAATCCAAAAAAAACTTCCAAGAAACTCCTGAAGGTGACGGGTCAGACTTCAACGATATATCCTATTAGTGAGAACTTCTTTTGTGGAAACTAGTTCAATACAGTAATATTGTAACCTACACAAATTTAGAATGAATGACTTCGGTAAATTGGTGTCACACGCACTGACAGGATGATTCAGAGTACAGAGCTTTGCAACTTAATGTTACTAAGCTACAAATCCCATCAAAAATTAGAAATACCCTAACAGAGAGCGACTTCTTCTCATGAAATTAGTGTTGGTGACTGCAGCATTCGTTACTCTAGAAATATGTCCTAATCAAAGTGACGAAAGCCAGCTGCAGAGGACCCATAACCAAAAAAAATTGAGCTCCAAAAAACACAATGCTTACCGAGAACTTCATCTAAGTCCTTGGGGTTTTCCCATTTCTTGCCTTCGTTAATAACTTTCTTGATAATACCACCATCCTTGCAAATATCCTTCACACTAGCCCAAGAGAGGAGCTCTACGTCAAATTTCAGAGTCGCGTTTGGCGGGATAACGGGAGGTGAACCAGCTTCGCCGTAAGCATTTTCAGGAGCAATAGTAAACGTAGCTTGCTCGCCCTTCTTCATAGTTGCCACACCTTTATCCCATCCCTTGATCACTTGACCTGAAACACATAAAATGATCGCATCTCAAACTCGGAAGCTCTGGAAAAAGAAGATCTTTTGTAAAGGACCAAAAGTAAGTTGAAACTCCACCAGGTGCAACGAGCTAACCTTGGCCCAATTCGAATGTAAAAGGCGTTCCTCTGTCCCGGCTTGAATCGAACTTCGTCCCATCAAGCAAAGTCCCAGTGTAATGCACTGCAAAAAAACAGAACCACGACATGTTGAGGACCAAGGACCCTCGGCTAATCTGCGGTGCAAACACCAGAAATATCCAACATCCTATCCCAGAACACGCGAGTGAGCAAATTCTTTCAAAAGCTGCGATCAGAATACATTACAAACCTGAGACTTCATCGCCGGTGTCAGGACTCTCCCAGCCCTCTCCAGCTTTGGTAATAACCTTCTGCAACCCTCCTCCCTTGATCAACTCCTGCACCTTCCCAACTGGGGCAGGATCGTAATCGACTTCCTCTCCGGACTCCTCCACGTCCTCAGCATCGGGTAGGTCGAAATCATCCGCCATCATTCTTATCGATTAAGGTCTGCGACCACAGAAACTTCGACACATCAGGACCAAACATTCCACTCATCACCGTGCAAAAAACCTCACAGGCGGTACAGACACTGCTCCTTCTCCCGAATTCGTGACACCGCAAGCAATTGCAGGTTAAACCCTTCAACTAATAATCATCACCCGCCGCTCTTCTTCCAATACGCACCACGAAACAACCATTCCCACATTCAAACAATGCCACGCATCTCCCTTTACTCTACCGCCCTGGGATCCGCCTTCACATGCACATAATCAAACAACTGATCCGCTTGCATTTCCAGAACCCACGCATCAAAAATCCCAGCAAGCACGAACACCATCAGAATTTCCCAAAACTCCAACTCCCAACAGCTAAACCCTAGAAAGCAAAAAAATGACACACCCTCAAAAATTGATCAAAACAACCCCGGGCCGACTCATAGAAGCACAGCGCCGTAGACACAGGCGAAAGAAGCTTACCAGAAGCAGCTGGAGGAAGAAGAAAACAACGAAACACGGAGCCAAAGAGCACGACACCCGAGACGAAAGAGAGCAGGTCCTAAATCAGGGGAGCTCGCAGAAGATAACACAAGGAGCTACACAATGGCGAAACAGGGACATAGAGCGTGGCCACGGGAACAGAAAAACTAGAGTGGGGAAGGTCCTAGAAGGGGCCGGGCGAGGAATGTCCTAGAAGGCTGATGGCCGGGTCGAGAAGTGAGGGCCTGAAACCGTGCTCACAGCTTTCGTTCATCCGACCCACGGTCGGAGTTCACCGACGACGACGAAGACCTCCGTGGCGCTCTTCTTTGGATTTCAAACCATTTTGGTGGGAATGGCGATGTCGCGGGACGCCGAAGTTTTTCGGGCACCCGCTGCTTTTCTGGCTTTCGATTTTTGCGGTGCGATTTTGGGTTCAAAAATTTCGTACTTGAACAAACATGGTCCTGTTTACTAGTTAAATTTTCTGAGACTGGACACCATGGCGGTTCGCAGGAGGTGGTACTGTATTAGTTCTCGTTGGGATGGAGAATCGGGTTATGGAGATATGAATTGTATGGAGGCAGGCATCTGATCGCTTGATTGCTTCATTCTTGAGCTCTGTGATACATTGTTATGGTTGATGAGAGTTAGGGATTCGTGATCGCAAACAATTTTAAGCTACAGTACACAGTTTCTGCAACGCCAATTCGGAAATGGCCCGTGGCTAGCTATGGTCTCCTGCCTGGAATAAATTGTGCGATTGTCTTTCGCTTGTTTTGGCACCTTGCTATTGGAAATCCAGGGACGAGGATGTGGGTGTCAGTGTGTAAGTAAGGGTTTGGGGCTTAGGATGTTTTCGACTGTAGCAATGTGTAAAATCATTTTGTGAATATTTCCCCACAAAACATTCAGTGTCAGGCAATCTTTACAAGGGTTTATAATTCACACTCTGGTTGTTGGGAAGCAATTCTTGACGGATAGTCACTACGGAGATATCTGCACCTGTTCTTCAGTGAACTTTGGGGATTGGTAATTTGTAATTCTTTACAGGTCTGCGTGGAATCTTTTCCGAGCGTTTCTTGTGAAGCATTTCCGGTTGTGAAAAAACTACCGAAGGTATGGCGTCTGATTCTACCAGTAGTTGTAGCTTTCGCTTGTCTTCCCCTTCATCTGCACCAAATGAGACTCAGTGACCGAGATCTTACACAAACTGCGAATGGATGTGACTATGATGTGCTCTGTCAACTACCGTGGTTTACAGTGAATGTAGCAAAAGTCTTGTAAACCCTTGCTCAAGAAGCGAACCGGTGCACATGGACAGAGCGTCTTTGTAGTGTAGCTGGTTGTTTGTGAAGTAAGGAGATCCTGCATTCCTGCATCCCGAAGTAAGGTAAAACAGCCCATTACAGTATGGACAGAAGACCCATTGTGGACACCTAGGAATGACCCCATTACAGTTTTTTTCCAGTGAATGAGATTTGGGTCACAATCAATGTCTTTGCTAATTGGAATGGAGTGATTAGTGATCACAATAGGGACTTCTAGTTTTTTAGTGTTAATTCATTATAGGAAGTGATTGTTTTAGGGCTTCCATGTTAGAAAATATTGTAATTGCTTTAGGTGAGTAAGATGACCGTTACGAATACAATTTTTGTTGGTTTTGGGGTAGTCTAGAGACTCTTTGTAGGCTATGATGGGCTGAACATTTCAGAAATTCATAACAAATTCACATTTTGTTGAAAAAATATAATTTCAATTACTCTCGCCATTTCTATCACTTGTCTTTATGTGGGAAAAAAATTAAAAAGAATTCAGCAATGACATGGGGGCAAACTCCCCATTTTGTCCACAATGGGCTGTTTTACTTTAATTGATTTTATTGGCACGAGTTAGGTTTGAAACGTCAATGCTTGTCAATCGTAGGAGATTACAGAACAACAGTCTGTCCATTATTACAGTTGGAGCATATGGTGGAAGTAAGGTAAGATGTTGTAAAACCATTAAGCACTTTGGAGCCGCCTCCTATAGGAAAACGTCCCTGATTATGCCCCATAATGCCCTGGTGATAGTACCAGGCACTACTACCAGCACACTTTTGCGTGCTTAATGCAGTGGGATGCCCTCACACGCGGGCCTTCTGTCATCTGAGGGTCCCGCTTCTCAGGCTCGGGCTCTCGCCCTTGCCATTGAGGCAGGGCCCTCACTTCACGGGAAGCTTTCATGTGAGGGCCTCCCACTATACAACTACGACCCAATTTTGTCAAAACATACTAAACACATACATAGTAGAATGCTAATATAAGACTTACAAAGATATCTTATCATTGAAATTCTCTAAAATATGAGACAATGATTGATCTTACATTTGCCTTCTATAGTGACATGACTTTTCTCACTCCCCAGAAACCCAAACGCATCATTCTTTAGATTTTAAAAAAAAAAATCACTCACTAGGCTTGGAACCACTAGTGTTTTAGATAAAAGAAATGATCAAACAATTGATTGGTATATAGAGTGTGTGTCCACTAGAGCAATAAGCCAAATTTTTTTACATAATTTCAAATACTAGAATGCAAATATCAATTAATGCAAAGAGTTACACAAGTTTGGTGAAATTCCCCCTAGACAAATGAGTGTAGTATAAGTCTAAATTGTATAAGTTGCTTTTTAGCACTAGCAAGAGCATCACGTTTAATGGAAGTTAGAGATAATCTAAAGTATAAGTAAGAGTGAAAGAAAGTTGATTGAAAGTGTTTTACGCTAAATACAAAATGGCTTGAAAAAAAAATAGAAACTACATAATTTAGATATAACTCATTTGTTTTAAGTTGCTTATAGAGTATGGTCCTGAAAACATTTGCAATCCACACTATCTCTTAGGAATTAACCATAGATTGCCAATCAACTTCAAATGGGTTGTTTCTCATCTTTTCAAGCACCATTTAGTCCTTTCAAATATTTGCAACTGATATTCTAGTGAGGACCTTCAGGTTAGAATTGGTTAAGGCAATACTATATAAATAGAGAGAGAAAAATACATGTATACTAGGTGTAAATAGGCACAACCCAAGCCATGAAGTGAAGCCAAAAAAGTGAAGCCAAAAAATTGAAGCCACATCTAAATGAAGCTACACAAGTGAAGCCACAACCAAAGCCATGAAATGTAGCTACAATTGTTGCATCAAATAATATTTGTGGCCATTTTTATACTCCAATAAAGTTGGGGAAGAGACAAGTCACCTCTTGAGTCCCTTGAGAAACCATCGTGGGTGTAGCACTTTCTGGTTCAAGGATTGACCTACAACACTAGTTTGTCCACATGTTTTGTTCATGATTCTATTCTCAAGGTTATTGCCTCATAGCTAGTTCACCCTTGCTACCAGATTTCCATCACCTTGGTAATGTTTTGGTGATAATCTTCTTCTAAATCTAATCACCATTGTACTCTAGTCAAGATTTTTCTTGCCCACCAAGGTATCTTTCTTGTAATTGTAAATGGAGCACTGATTGATTTTTTTTTTTTTTTCAATTCTCAAGTTGTGAGTTGATTAAGCACCTTCATCTACCAGTAGATAAGTATGGATTTAGCCTTATGTGCAACTTTGGTTGTGCTCATGTTCCCTTGGTAGGTCCTTGCCACCCACTCAAATTCTTCCACTACAACCCAATTTTTTTAGCCCATAGTGAGGATGAGTACCAATCATTCCAAGATTTTTGGGGATTATTCAATGGACTCCATATTTTAGATTGTGTTAAATTTGGAGCCTCATGAATGGTGGGACCTTTTTAGGCTTGGTGCTTGTACACTTGCGTTGATTGTAAAGTAGATCTTTGCCCAATTTTCTTCCGCATCATCATGTAAATACAATTGGAATATGAATTCATTTTTATACAACAAGGTCTATAATAGATTGACAATAGAGCATGCTTAGGAGTTGTTTTGCATAGGAGTTGTTTTACATCTACGCCAATTTAAGAACCTTCAAAGAAAAGGGTGGCACATATCCAACGGCAAGGTATGTTCAAAACATATAATTAGAATATTCTATGGTTTAGATGAATCAAACGGTGAGGATCATAAGTCTATATTCTTTGACTCCAACGATGATGATTCAAATGACCCAGATGATGCACCGTTTGGTGGATACAATGGAAGAGGAGTAGGAGCTCATCAATTAATTGTTGAGAGATTATTTGAGTTCAATAAAGTGGACAATAACGACAACAGCAATGATGGTGATGAAGGTGGTATTTTAGAAAATGCTGAAATGCCCAATTTAATGAGTCCAATGGAGGTGGAAAATGAGAATGACGACACTGTAGTGCCAATGCCAGATGAAAGTACCTATCCCCAAGGCTATCTAAGGGAAGAAGTTAGAAGAGGGAATGCAAGAGGGAATGAAGATCAATGAGGTGGTTGCAACATAAGAATCATAACCAAGTTCTCCCTATAGAATAGGACCTTCTAACGGGAGGTGGAAGAATGGGGATCCAACCTTCACAACCAATCTCAAATGGACTTTATTGGCATGTGTTAGTTGTGAATACTCCACCAACCAATAGTTCATCAATACCATCTTGTTTTGAAGTACAGCTCTGCAAACAAGGTCCATCAATAGGAACATGGTTGGTAGAAGTAGGCCTAACTTTGAATATGACACTCCATATTAGCTAGAAATGGTTCACAGTCCAACCCTAATGTTAACCAACCAAAACAAAACAAAACCAATATATCAACCAACATGGTATGTATGAGATTTAAAAAATAAAAGTAAAAGAAATAGTAAAAGGCAAAGTACAATGCAAGAAAATATTATTTTTAGACATCTTTAGGCATTTTTACACAACTCTAGTAGAGGAACATGCCCTTGGGGGGGTCACTTCCCGCATTTTAAAAACAACGTGTGGCATAATATAGAGCAGGGTTGCTATTTTGTGAGTTTGTGAGCGTGAGCCTGTGAGCCTGTGAGCCTGTGAGCGTACAACTTTTTAGAGATTCCATTTAAAGTTTTTGGCCAAATTTTTTTATTTTTGGAAAATTTTAACCATGGACCTATTACCGTGGTCTTTTAAACAACAATGATGTGATACTTATTGGACTTTGCTGGATTTTAAGATGAAAAAAAATTAATGATTAATTAAGATTTGTTTGAAATTGAATGAGATTGTCCCATTCAGATTTCAATTTTTAAGATCACTTTCCTCTTATTGCTAGGTACCTCTTGTAGTAGCATGGGTCCTCTTGGGGCTAATGGAGGTTACCTATCCTTTTGTCTTGATGTGCTAGTAACTGGATTTGTTAAGATTTTCAAAAAAAATATTTGATTGATAGGGATTATTTTTGTAAGGAATGAGCTTAGTTATAGCAAATTGTATATTAGTTGATCATTGTCCTCTTGTAGAACCTCCCGAGGGATCCAATTCTTTTATTTTTGATCTGATAGTCGTTTAGTTGATCACCCCCCTCTTGTTTCTTGGGAATTAGTGGTTAGGACTTGTTTGAAATTGAATGAAGTTGTTTCACTGAGATTTTGATTTTTTTTATCAACCCCCTCTTGCTACTGAACTCCTCTTGGCGCCGAGAGGAGCCGCAGACCCGGAGCTAAAAAAAAAAGTTTAAAAAAAAAAAAAAAAAAGTTTTTTTTTTTTTTTTTTTTTTTCTCCCCCCACCGGGGCTACAACTCCCCTCGGCGTGGAGGAGTCCAGCAGCAAGAGGGTTTTGATGCAAAAAAATTGAAGTCTCTATAAAAACTTCATTCAATTTTAAACAAATCCTAATTAATCACCAATGTTTTTTCTTCTTAAAATCTAACAAAGTCATAATGTATACTTCTAATATTTTAGACAACATTGAAAATTACAATTTTCATTTGAATTCTACATAACCACGGTATTAGGTCCACGGTAATAGGTCCACGGTAATAGATACTAGAATTTACTAAAAATAGTAAACTTAGTTGTAATTTTGAAAATATTGTCTATTTTTAGAAAATTATTGACTTTTCTAAAGATTTTTCAAATTTCAGAATTCAATGCTCACATAATCCCCGCTCAACGCTCGTAGGCTCGTGCTCGCAGGCTCACAATCTAGCACCGTTGTAATATAGAGTGGATTTTATTCATTTTGAGTAAAAATTATTAAAAAATTATAAATTTTTTACAAATAAGTAGGGAACATTTAAAGTTACAAATCCATTATAAATAATATAGGTAGTCTACAAATCTGGGCCATTAAAAATTTAATACATGTAATTTAGGGTCTAAAGATTTGGATCCTATGAACCATATTTAGTATAGTCAGTAAATACAAGTGGTTGTACAGTTGGGTGAGAGGTACAATATAGTAGATGAAAAAAAATTGTAGGCTAGAACCCACTGGATGGGAAAATGGCCCGTTGGCTGCAACCCACGTGCGATGTGGAAGAACCTCAGCTAGTGTTCAGAGTTCCCATTGTTGTGTTTGAGATTTCCGCCCGCGGTGGTCAAAATTCGGAAGTGCCATCAATTGTGGAAGTAATTTCAAGCAATTGCAAGGCGTTTTACGATCTAAGTGTTAGGATGTACCTTTGAAGATTTATATGTATTCATTTTGAAGCGATCTGCCGCGGTTTAGGAGTTTATTCGTGCACTGTTGCAAATCGAAATTGGGCAATTTGGTGAGGTTGTTGCTATTGTTGCCAAGATTGGATCATATCTAGAAATTATTCCTGACTTAGGGTAAGATTTTCTCTCAATTTTGGCTGGAACCCGCTTTGAGGAGAACCTCGCACTGCTCTAGCATTCTTGAGTGCTGCAGACAGATATGCTTGAGCGCTTGGGATTGTCCGACCTGATCAATTTGAGCATCTCCGACTTGTTCAAAGTTCACAAGTATTTGATTGCAAGTTGGGTGCAGGAGTCCCATTGTAGTGGAGCGCTCCCTCCAAACTCCTTGGTGTCACTACAAGAGAAAGGGGTGTTTTAAGTAGTGTCCTAGACATCACGTCTTTTAAGTAACGTCTTTTAAGTAAAATTTTACTTAAAATTTTATTAAAAGACGTGATGTCTAGGACACTACTGAAAACACTCCTTTCTCTTGTAGTGTGTGGGTAACCCTAGCTCATAGATTATTTTTACATTTTTTTTCATGCAGAGTTTCTGTATGGACTCTAACAACAATATTATCCTGCTGCAAAGTTCTAAGTTTTGGCGGCCATTTTTTTTAGTGCAGTTAAACATTGATTCACTTCTTATGTTTTTGCTCTCCCTAGCCTAATGTGTTTAGAGACATGCAAATGACAATTTCTTTCCGATTTCATTGAATTTGAATTTTAGTTCCATATGCAGGTTTGTTACAGTTTTGATAATGTACTGCACTGTTTCAGATCTTGACAGAAATTGTTGTAGGTAAGCACATGTACTTGGTCTATACAGTTTGAGTAAAATTTCAGGATTACCTTGCGTTCTTAAACACATGTCAATGACAGTTTCATGCTATTTGAATTCAAAGGTAGTTTGAATTCTAGGTTTGTTCTTGTTCTTGTTTTGAATTCCATAGCAACGTTTTGTATTTTGCTTTTTGTTTGTGTAGGTAAGCTCCAGTAGAAGCTGATTTATATTTTCATTGAAATCCACACATTGCCTTGTGTTTTTGAACACATGTGAATGACAAATTCATGCTAGTCTTCTCCCTCAATTTAGTTTTACTTTTATGTGTTTGCTTTTTGGTTGTTTGAAAATCGTCTTCTATTGTATTCCTTGTTTATTTCATACTTCTGAAAGTGTGACATCCATATAGCTTAGATTCACTTTTTAACTACAAGCTATTTTGCATGTTCTTTCTATACACCTAACTACATTGAAGTTTGATCATTCTTTTTTGAGCAAGAAGATATGTTGAAGTTTGATCATTGTTTAAGAAAGCAAGAAGATAGCTCAAATTTTAGTCAATTTGTTTTTGGACTTTCTTTGTAACACTTTTGCTTTCAAATTACTTTTCAATTAAATTTTTTTACTTATAGTGAATATAGCGTACCAAAAAATGCATTCACTTTGGCAATATAAGTAATGATAGAGTGCAATAAAATGGGCCTTTTTTTGAATTTATGTAATTATAAGGACCCTTTTAATGGTGCCTTGGAGGTAAATAGCCCCCCCCAGATACCCCCTCACCGCACGTGGTGCACAAAATATACAAAGAGTGATCCACCCGAGAACATGCCTCCAAAATTTCAATCCAAGGTCATTGCAAGAAAGGGTGTTCAAAAAGCAAGGCATTTTCCACAGTACTCATTTTTTCTTTCAGAAGTACTTTAAAAATAGAAAATCAATTTTTAAAAAATGTGAAAAATATGTTTAATGTATATACCTTTAAGAAGAAGGTACCCTAGGAAGGAAAATCTTAGAAAAATTCTCTAAGTAGGCAAACTAGAAAAACCCTAAATCTCATGAAAATAAGACCGGTCACTGTAATTTCACATTTTAATTTGTAAAAAATAGGAAAAGAAATTTTTAAAAAAACTAAAAATTATACATTTGGAAAGAGTTTATAGTAATGAGATTTCACTAAAAGATCAATCTTTAAACCATCTTCATTCTTCAGAAACTGCGTGCAATGGGAGTGTTGTTTGCATTCATGTAGAGGACACAAAATAATGTACTTTTAGATCTTTTTTTGGTAGGAATATGCTTTCCTACTATGCAAATAGACCATGAAAATTTCAGCTCCAGATCATTAAATTTGGGGACTCCTAAGGTATTAAAAAACCCTAAACCTCACATTGTGACAAATTAACAAAAATGATTTTTAAATATAAAATGTTTTTTTTAATTTCTAAAAAATAAGGAATCTGATCAACATCAAGTTAGGCATCTCCAATAAAAATTTCATATTCATTGGACTTGTGCTTCAAAAGTTATAGAAGATAACAAAAAAGTCACTCCCATTGTGACGAGAAATAGGACCACCCTTTCTTACAATGACCCTCCAAGATTCCAATTTTTTGGGTACTCAAAACTTCAATAAACTACAAAGACCTAATATTTGAAATTACTATTAAAATTGAATTTTAAATAGTGAACAATTTTTTAAAAATGCCAAATATTTAGTATACTCTTGGAAATGCAATGTGCACTTCCAATCAGGGTTTTTTTTTTGGTTTTTGGACAAATGGCTATGTGGCCTTTCTTTCAAGAAGGTTCTGAGTTTTGTGGCTCCTTCATTCTCGGGTTTTGAATTGAAGGAGGCCAATTCAGAGTATGCAATTTTGATTATGTAATTTTTATATGCAATTTTTGTATATGCTGGCTCTATACAATGGATGAAATGAGGTTTTGGAAGCATTGTGGCAATAGTGTGCATAGCTATTATTATAGTCTGGCATTTTTAAACATATTTTTCCCCTTTTTTCTCTATAGGCTTGAAGTTGCATATTTTTTTTTGAGGAAATTGGGCATTTAATTGCCTAAAAAAAAAACCTTGCTTCCAATATATAATTCACATTAAGTAGTATAAGATTGCAAAAGTTATTCTTGCAAGTGTGTTGAACGTGCAGTATGTGACAACCAAATAGTACAAGTGTTTTATGCTTTCACTCTGGTAGTATGAAAATCACTTGAGCAATCATACCTAATTGAAGGAATTTTCACCACCATCTACTAGAAACACATTCAAAAAACCCTCTTCCTCCAAAAGGTTGACAAACCACAGTTCTTCATAGAATATTCTTGGTTTGAAATCATTCATTAACCACTATCTTGCTTTTGCAACATTCCAAGGTTAAATTCTAATTTGCACCTAGTTTGAGAAGTGATTATCTAGGTTAGGGTGATACTAGGACAATTGTGGATGACATGGTTGGATGATTGTGAAATGGACGCACTATAAGAAATATGTGTTTTTCATATCTAAACAGACGTATTTTTTTGGACATTCAATGTAACAACTCTTGTTTTATTGTCAACAATGACGTCTAATGTAACATCTTCATATTACATTGGACGTCATTGTTGACATAAAAACATGGTTTGTTACATTGGATGTCAAAAAAATTTGTCAACTTAGACATGGATTTCTTATAGTGACGTGAGTTTCTATCCACCTTGCCTAAAAAACTTACAGATTGCCTTCCACCTTTCTCTTTCTCAACCCAACGAGCAAGAGATAATTAGGAGCTTCAACCAATGTAGCTTTACTTACTTGCTCAAATATTTCTATTTGTGTTATCCGGCATTACTTAATAGTTCTTTATCTAAATTTCTTTATGGCTAGAACTAATTATTGTTGTAGCTTTAATTATTGATGAGGCAACTGAATTCGTGAAATTATGTGAGCATGGAGACAGCAGTTGCAATGCACCGCATAGGGAGGAAACCATGATTATTGTTGCAGTTTGTGATTAGAAGCATTGATGGTAGTTTAGAACCTGAGGCAAGACTTGAGTTTACTTGTATTCAAGTAGACATGGTAGAGGTCTACCTTAATCTAGAAATTCATCGTTTGATGATGCCCACAATCTTTGTCATTGTGTACTTCTTACGAGAGTAGCTTCTGAGGCCACCACCACTAGGGTGATCGCGAGATCCTTGGACGTTGAATACTTCCACTGAGTATTTTTGTTGAATACGACCGTTATACACAACAAGCACACAGTATTTTCTATAAACCTTTTGAATTGATGGTGTAGGTGGAAACAATGCTTAGAGGCACTAGAATTCCTGAAGTGAAGCATTTGTTCGGGGAAGAAACTGTGAGTGAGAAAATCATTAGAAAAAATTTTGGGCCTCTAGAAGGCTGCTTCAAAGTGACCAAACTGGTCTATTAAAATGGGGGCCTGAAATTCTTGAAAGCAGCAAAAGTGAGTAGTTAGACCAGCTGACTTTCACGAAAATAGTCAGACAATGACTATTTTCGCAACTAAAAAATCTATTTGCAGTTGTTTTTTTGTTTTTTTTAATACATGGGTCATTGTTTCTGCAGATTTAAATGTTACAGACAATGTTTAACCCCTAAAGGACCATTGTCCCTACGGGGGACAAATGCGTTTTTGGGCAGGTACCTACGGGCTGAAATTTTCTCCTGATTTTTTGAAACTTTTTTAGGAGGTAGAAAAACTGATTAGCTTCAAGGAAATATAATTTTTTTCACAATCGGTGCCCGGGAAAAAAAGTTATGACCATATAAGCTCAAAATAGGCTACGGGGGGCAGCTCGGGCAGCAAAAAAAAAAGGGACAAAAATTTGAATTTTTTTTTTTAATATTTTTTTTCTCATAGATTATATTTTTGGCTTTCCAGAAAGCTTTGATTCATTTCATTTGGATATGTTATGAGAAAGTTATGGACATTCTTGTTTTTCGGGCAGTTAAAGCATCTTCTTGAAAAAAATAACTTGTAGGATTCATTTCTGAATGCAATTTTTCAAATTTTTCAAATTTTTTTTTTGGGATGGTCTGATTTACTTGTTAGAACAATCTCACCATTGGGATTAGTGCATTTTAATTCCATCTAAAATATATGAATGTTTTAGATTTTCCTTCTATCTTGTACCTACATCTACTTAACAATTTTTTTAAGAGTGATAATTAAGTTTTTTTTTAATATTATTTTTTTTCTAGACTCTCAACTCAATTCTCCACTATATAAAATAAAATCTCAAAACTCTGTAGTGCAAAAATTTTAAGTTAAAAATGTTTAAAGTCAAAAAATCTAGTCCCGCAATGTGCTGAAAAACTTGTTTTTTTCACTTTAAATGCAAATATCTTGCAATCTGTGCGGTCAAAAATTCTAAAAAAAATTCCACACATTCTTATACTAGTTAGGTGTAAGATCTTACGGTTGGATGTGAAAAAAAAACATTTTTCAAATTTTTTTACTCTTTGCTATAGAAATGGCAGTTTTCAGTGTTTTTTGGCAGAAAAAAGGCCTCGGTCCTTTAGGGGTTAAACTTAATATTTTTCAATGAAGTCAAATTAAATCCAATGAAGCCAAAAAATTTGGCTTCATTGCATTTAATTTGACTTCATTGAAAAAAATTAAGTTTAAAATAAGCCAAATTAACTGGCTATTGAAGCTTGTAGCTTTTGGCAACTAGCTTCAATAGCCACTAAATTTGGCTTATTTTAAACCAAAATGAACTTAATTTTCTTAAATTAAGCCAAATTAAGTAAGTGGCTATTGAAGCTAATAGCCAAAGGCTACAAGCTTCAATAGCCTCTTCATTAACTTGTGAGATACAAGGTGAGAGAAAGAGGTCTTTATGGAATTGGGGTTGTGAACCCCACCACAACCTCAATTCCATAAAGACCTCTTCCTCTCACTTTGTATCTCACCAAATGTTAATGAAGTTAGTCCTTCACACATCCACCAAAAAAAACCATTGCCGAGAATCTGACAATGGAACTTCAGTTGGGTGGATATAGGGGAAAATTTAATTTTGAAGCCCAAAAAAATCCATTTTGCGGGGTCTTTGGAGGACTCTAGAGCATCCCTCCTGAGGCCCTGGATTTTCTCTAATGTATCCTACACAATATGAAACATTGCTTAATGCATTTGTTTGCTTTGGACTAAAACCACGGGGGGGTCACTTAGAAAAACTTAGCAAACAACGTGTGACATAATATACAGAGGTTTTAATTCACGGTGGCTAAAATTTAGAAATAACTTAGAGCTAATATACGGTGTACTAAATCATGTGCACTCAATTGTAAGTAAGATACCTAGGGGAATAATACCTTATATTTAATTTTATTATTTCTAAGATAGGGTCCTAGATATGGATCCTAGGAGTTTATTGTTACTAGGTTAACTTTATTGAACTATTCAACAACCTGTCTGGATGGAAAAATGCTAGTATTGCCTAGATAAAAAAATGCTGGATGGACGAATTAATTGCCTATATCCGTTGGCACTCAGCAGCAACGTGGTACCTTGTGAGTGGATAGAGTTTGGAGTGCACGGTTTGGGTGCACACAGTGTATGTCCAAAGTTTGTTTTGCAAAGGTGCAGCTGTCGTAGGCTAGGGTTGCTGCAATTTTGTCATCGCAACATTCTTCACTACACTTTTGGCTAGATCTACTGTGTTGCAGTTTCTTGTATTAGGGTTTGGGGTGAAGGCTCTTTGGTTTAGGGGTATGGGTTCAGGTGTTACCAGTTCCAATCCTTGTAGTGACGATATTAGGGTTTACTGCATCTTCTGCTGGGTTGTGGCTGTCGCAGGCTACGGTTGCTGATCAAGAGTTTTCTTACCGCAACATTCTTCAGTGCGTTTTTGGCTGGATCTACTCTATTGTGCTTCAGGGTATTAGGGTTTGGGATGACGTCTCTTTTGGTTTGAGGGAATGGGTTTAGAGGTCACCAGTTCCAGTCCTCGCAGTCAAAAAACTAGGATTTACTGCAGCCGGGATTTGTGGTTTAGGGTGTTGTGAGCCGGTTTAGGGGGGTTAGATTTAGGGTCGACCACATCATGATAGTACCAAGGGAGTGCCACATCAAGCTCTGGACGTTGGAGGACGAGGGGGCGGACCCGGATTTTTTTGGAAAGCTCAAAGTAGGGGACGAAAAATCATATGCATTGTTGAGGGAGCGTCTAGAATTTGCAAATGTTTTGGATTGGCCATTCGAATTCTGGGACGTAGAGGATGGCTGCAAAAATCAGAGAAGAATTAAAGCTTTGAATGATATTCTTGAAGATGTCTACGTATTACCTGTGGTTCTATCAGTTCGATGCCGAGCAAGCGCTGGAGAGTGGAGGCCAAAATCCTCGATGATCCGCAGCCTTTGGTTGATGCAAACGACAGACTTCCTGGCCACTCCGATTCGGCTATTGAGGTTTCTGACGAACCTCTCGGGTCATCTCGAATTAGCGGTGATGGTAGCAAAGAAACTGGTGTTTGTTGGGAATCGACAGTCATCTCGAAAGATTTAGAGGAGATGTACTTTAGGGGTGCTCAACGACTGAGGACGGAGTTGAAGGATTTATCATTGGAAGACAATAACTGGATTCTAAAATCGTGGGATCAAGACGGATCCGGGATTGTAAAGGTGCACTGCCTGGAATGCCAGAAGGACTGTGGGGGTGATAGTGGAAGAAATGAAATATTTAATATAATAATATTTAATAAAATGAAATATTTAAAAGAAGAAATGATCAATTTAGACAATGCATTATCCCCTAAATGGAAAAAAACAGAAATTTAGCTGCAGCCAGTTTAAAGTGGTAACTCCTTTCCAGTTTTATGGGGATTTTACCTCCCCATTTTTTTTAGCTTATGGAAGTTTACAATTTTTTTCCCTTCCCATTTTTTTGGACTCAAGGAAGTTTAGATTTTCTTTTCCTTCCCATTTTTTTGGTGATTAAGGTAGCCTACAATTTCTTTCCCTTCCCATTTTCTTGGACTTAAGGTAGTTTAGATTTTCTTTTCCTTCCTATTTTTTGGATGATTAAGGTAGGCTACAATTTCTTTCCCTTCCCATTTTTTTGGACTCAAGGTGATTTATATTTTCTTTTCCTTCCCATTTTTTTGATGATTAAGGTAGGCCACAATTTCTTTCCCTTCCTATTTTTTTGGACTCAAGGTGATTTATATTTTCTTTTCCTTCCCATTTTTTTGGTGATTAAGTTAGGCTACAATTTTTGTGACAATTTCATTCCCTTCCCATTTTTTTGGACTCAAGGTAGTTTATATTTTCTTTTCCTTCCCATTTTTTGGTGATTAACATAGGCTACAATTTCTTTCCCTTCCCATTTTTTTGGCCTCAAGGTAGTTTACATTTTCTTCTACTTCCCATTTTTTTGGACTTAAGGTATTTAGATTTTCCTTCCCTTTCCATTTTTTTGAGGCTTTAGGTAGTTTACAATATTTTTTTCATTTCCTTTATGATTTTGTGGCTTCCCAATTTTTTCACATGTCATTTATTTTTGTCTTTAATCTTTGTATTTGCCTTTTAGACTTTACTTTTTTTTCTTATAATAAAGTAAGGGTATTAAAAATTTTCCCTCCTTGCAAATTCTAAGTAATGGTATGGGGGCCTAAAATACCATGAAATCCAAAATTAGGTAATGATAGGGACCATTAAATTGGTCCTGGAAATCTAATTACCCCCCCCCAAAAAAAAAAAAAACTACTGGCCGCACGTGATATACAAACATCCACATAGAGTGCCCCCCCCTCGTGACTAAAACCAGACGTGTCCGAACCATGTGCCTCTATTGTAATTGCCCACTTGTAGTTGCACGCAGATCGATTGGTGAGAATGTTCCCATTTAGAAGCACACAATAATCACACTTATAGGACTGGTGGATTCACGACTATTGATTTGATATAAATTTGTTTCTACTACAAGAATTTGAACCCTCAATGCAGCGTTGTCCCCATCACATCATGTCTGGACGTTCGTCTGACCAAAGGTACGTCCGGATCCAAACCTAGCGTCCGTCGAAATCAAAAATAAATAAATAAATAAATTTTGGTTGATGCTAATCCCAACGCACCCCGACACGTCTGAGCCATGTTGACGGACATTCCGACGGGAAAAGCTAGCATCACGTTAGAATAGACAACCCTACCACAATTTGAGTGAGTTTGATCTATATATCTAAATCTAGCTAGCTTCCATTTGATCCTTATAATCAATCCTTTCAATCACTGCATTTATTTTGAAGCAAGTTTTGGATTTTTATATATAAATATATAGAAGGGAAATTGCATTGGCAAATTTACCTTAAAATGGGAAAGTTTAGTTCAATTGTTCCAGTTATCAAAGAAAAAACTACTTATAGTATTGTACATCTCCAAAATAGCCTTTTGGCAATCAGAAACTTACTAATTTAATTAAAATTGGCTTTTAGTGATTTCATTTGTGACAACCAAGACAATAGATTTTGAACAAGAATTGTTACTACAGGTTATGCAAAATGCACCAATATGAATTCCAGTTCTATATGTACTAATTATAGTGAACCCCAATTGACCTATTGGCCATATCCTTTAGAAGACATCAAGATTTTTGGTTAGATTCACTTAGCCCGGTGGAGTTCAGCCACCAACGCTTTTGAGCATGAAGAAGAATCACCACAAGGGCAACAATATGTTCAACTAAAATCACAGGATATAATTATCACTGTAGTGCCTACAAAGACAAGATCATCACAATGACCTTTCAACAAGGACAAGAATGGGATGGATATAGAAGAGCCTAATATATGCATACAATTTTCAAATATATTCTGAGGAAAAAATTCCAATGAGAATTTTTGATACAACAATTTTTTTTTCTAATTTATACTATATACCATTATTATTTTCTAAAGAATCTATTGTAATGTGTTCTATTGACTATAATTATTATTTTTTTAAATCATTTTTTGTACTACACTCTTGTTTATGGATTCATGTAATTCATCACAACCATCTTGCAAATTCTAAACGGTTTAGCAGATAATGGGTGGACAACTTTAAAATGATTCAACAAACTGGCCTTCTAATCGACAACTTAAGTATCCGTGGGATAGACTGTCCGTCAACATGGACAATCCTAATTCATCCATTAAGCAGACTATCTATGAATTAGATAGTTTGACCGTCTACTAGACAAAAAAGTTGTCCACTCGATAGACCAATCGTCCATTAGATAGAAAGATCATCCAATTGCCAAACTAGACATCCAATAGACGGATAAGGAGGATGTGGCCAACAAATTCCATCCATGGTTTTTATTGAGCAACTATTTTTATTTTGACCATCTAAAATACAACTATATTGTAGTGAAATTGAGTTGATAAAAAAACTTTTGAAATATTCTTCAATTTACTATTACATTGCATTTTTTTTCTATAATTTGTTTAACCTAACTATGCTCAAAGACCAAACTGACAACAATAGGTGTATCTACTTTATGGCATTTCCAATCTGAATAACACTATGGATAAGCTTATGTCTGGTGATAAATTTGCTATTTGAATTTTAAGTTGGGTCCTCTAGAGAAGAAAGAGGGTTGCACTAGCTAAGGAGGTAGTACAAGACCAAGACATTGCACAAAGGACCAAGGAGCAAGCTACCAGATGGACCTTCACCCAAAAAAATTAGATTAATATCATGAGGCTCAATGAGCCATGTATCAAAGTAAAAAAAATCACATTCAAAAATTGGGTGCAAATTTTTTTACCACTGTTATATGTAGTTTCTAAATGATAGATTACATATTCTAGCTAGAATTTTAGACTAAAAATAATACTTTAGTCATTCTTCAAAGAACTAGATATCTAAATGTTGATCCTCACCTAAATTTCCCTCAATTTGACATTTTCTAAATGTACTCGTAGGTCCTTTCATTTTAATCACTGTCATTTTGTCAATGACAATCCGGGTTCCTTCAACAAATTATACTTTCCATACATTCTACAAGTTATAATAATTTACCTCTTCTTCAACCACAAGATTTGTTGACTCTATGTAAATCTATCTCTTATATTTTCTAATCATTTTATTTTGTACACTTATCCACGTAGTTTTAGTTTCAATGTAAGTGGAAAGAATTTGTATCAATCTTTGCCTTAGAACATTAGTAGCGAGAGATTTGGCATTTGCTTCATCCATTCATGAATTCACAATGCTACACTAATATCAACATATATTGTGGTGGATAATTGTTGTGAGTACCTTCATCCATTTGTACCTCCTATAGTTGGTTGAAAGACTCCAAAACAACGGTTGACTCCAAAAAAATGACTAAGACACCAAAATAGAGTTTGGGATGTTGATACTCTAAAGTAGCAGTTAAGATCCTCCAAAACAATGACTCATAAACTACGAAATAGTAGCTAAGAGACCGAAACCAATGCTCAAAACAATAGCTGAGAGACTTCAAATTAGTAGCGACAACTCCAAAACAGTGGCAGAGAAAGTCCCAACTAGTGGACAAACCAACTTATAGTACTCCAATGCCCCCTGTCCTACATGTCACTTGTAGTACTATTCCTTCCATAATCCACCTATCCTATATGTTGATCACTTGTAGCATTCTCCCTATATTCCACCCTCAACTTCATCCATCCAAACCTCAATGATGCAAGGAGGTACAATACAGATGAAAGAATAACAAGGACTAAACTATTGTTGGTACCAAAGAATTACTAGAATTAAAAAAAACTGGAAGTTGTTACCACCCTCAAATTTCTAATACCTCCAACTCCTCCAAATGTTATTATTGGATCCTTTGTGACCTTGGCATTTTGTCCATCTGGCACATGTGGAGCCACATTAGATCTGACACTTCATATAGAGTACTCGACAAGTACTCAAATTAACAAGGGATTAATTGCGAGGCTTCTAGACAACCTTTAAAGGGTTCAATTTTCTTGTAATGTTGAGTAAAGCAGACTTTGTACTAGTTAATATGGAATTAAATTCCTTCAACGTGGAAAAAGCACTGTGTCCATTTCTATGCGAGTGTAAGTTTCACGGCAATGATGCCGCCTTTGAATGGAGCCTTCATCAAAGCCTGCTACATCACTTGCAGTGTTGGGTGTCCTTGGAGAAGGCAACAAAGGCAGTGGTGAAGACCATGGTGATAACTCATTTCCGTGCAGTGGGGGCTCAGCTTCTTGCAACAGTGGCTCCAAAATACTTATAGTGCACTGCCAAAATCCAATCTTGGTTAAAAAATTGCAAATAAAATAATGCCTTGGAATGTCAATTATTTTATAAGATACATGCACCTATAATTGTCACTAATTACAGTTCTATATAGTTACTATTATTTTTATTGAATCTTATTGACAATTGGAAAGAGGATTCCAATGTACTTTAGCATGCATTATTTGGACATTGAACGAATAAGTTAATGAAGTTTCAAACTATTGTCTCTAGGAGTACCACATTCCAACACTAGGCTCTCATAGATTAGATGTTCTTCATGTTTTGATTGCATACATTTTTTGTATTCGGAATCTAGATGTTTGTGATGCTTTTTGTTCCAAATATTAGTATCTTATTTTTATAGAGTTGATTATGGGTTTATATACCTTATTGGCACGATTCAAAGCATCCACATTGTGACATGCAACTACATAAGGGTTTTAAAACTAGGATTTGGAGTGCTTTATGTTTTAGGACATACTCTTGAACATTGTCAAAGTCTGCAATTTTCTACAATTTAACGATACTAAATTACTTTTCAGATTTATTGACAATGGTCATTTCTTTCATTCCCTAATACCAAAATTCTTATCTTATTAGGTCTAGTAGAGAATTAAGGTACATTGCAAATTTCTTTTCATATTAAACCATTATTGATTTGAATATTAAGATAAGCATGATACTTCTAATTCAAACAAACAAAGCTACATGGAAAATAAAACTCATTAGAGTTACTTTGGTCCAGAGGAATTGTGTAGCAAAGTGTGATGGTTTGGAAACCAAAAAATATATCATACAAGCAGTCTATACCTTCATTGTTGGTCGAACATTTCTTCTAAATGATGAGCACCTCAATCCCAACTTCACAAGTGTTACAAACAATTCACGTGGATAATTTCCCTCCAATTTAGGATCCACGATGCTTTCAATTCCACCATGGCCCGGTTTCATCTTTTGCTTGCTCTGAGAATAGCATAGACAAACCAAGTAAACATGAGTCACTAAAATTCCATCTCATTCTCACTTAAGCATTCTCTCATTGCAAGTCACTATTGATACAAAGAAATAACAGACTCCAAAAAAATGTTGTACTATAAATGACCTCACCCAATCAATAAGATTGGATTCTTCCTCTTCCAGGCAATTCAATTCAATTGCTTTGCGCCCACTAATGAGTTCCAAAAGCACCACACCAAAACTGTACACATCACTAGCTGTGGTCAATTGACGGCGCAAGAAGTATTCAGGGTCAAAATACCTGCATTATGGTATATTCGCACTTGGTGTTAAAGTGTGTTGTTACTAAGGGTCTTGTGAACAAATTCAGACCTACTTCTAGACCAGACTCACATTCCAAACATCACCCCTAACACAAAGTGCAAACATGCCTTTAGAAAGCACACATGTATGAAACTATTGACACCCAAACTTCTACAATACCACTTCCTATGTGCAGGAACTTGCACACAAATGTGAAATAGATTATGTATTACCGACACCACTCCTGCAATCCTATTTTCTCTCTTATTGTCCAACACTATTCATTGCCACAATGCAACTAAGGTAGAAATACCAAAAACCATCAAAATAAGCAATTCAACATTGTTGGAGGCACCTTTTTCTAGAAAAAACATGTTTTTGCAATATTAGCAAATGAGAACCCATGAATATTTGGAAAAAAAAAATAGAACTTGGAGGATAAGATGTGCAATTTCTATAAATTTTCAAAGTGGAAATCTCTAGGCCATTGAAACTGTTGCACACTGCTTGGTCCTAACACCGAAATCTAGAGCATCAATAGTCAATGAATCAAAGTTAAATATGGAAATGCTTTAATGAGACTTTAGAGGACATGGTTTAATGGAAGTCTACTTGTTAGGACTGGGTACACATGGACGGTTTTGGTTTTGGGCATTTTCAACTTCATACAAACTTTCTGAATGTTAGAATTACATTTACAATCGACACTATTAATAGTCACAATGCCACTAAACTTCATATGAAGAAATGCATTTAGGGAGCCTAGCATGTGACATGAGAAGTCTAAGTGGACTGGCTACTGTAAGATTTTGTATTTGAAGATCATTTTGAATAGAAAGACTAAGGATAGACTAAGGTGATGACTTAGATACCCTGCTGTACCGGCGGGCTTAGTAGACACATGGGTGTCAACCAAACGCGACTCTTTGGAGATGCCAAAATCAGCCACTTTGGCAACAAGGTTTTCATCAAGCAAGATGTTGGTGGGCTTCACATCTCTGTGTATAACAGGAGGATCCTGGACGGCATTGGAATAAAAAATATGGATCCCTTCCCTTGTCAGTCAATAGTAACCAAGCAGATAATTTATTATGAAACTCGCTACCAAGTTCCATTCAACGCTCAGCTCTCAAAAATCCAAATCAACTACTGGAGAATATGTTCATCGAATCTAGTCAAGAAAGATCAGTAATAAGGAAATAAGTGACCAGTAAGTTACCGCAAAGGAATGCAAGTAGTCCAAGCCTTGGGCCACACTGACAGCAATCTCCAGCCTCTTATACCAATTCAATATCCTAGAGCGCTCTGCAAATTGCACACATTCATAAATGAAAAAGTAAACTAATTAGGTGGACAGGAGCAGCTTGTTCTCAATAAATGAATCAGATGTGTTCCTATTCGAGAGAAAGAGAAAAAGCAGCTCTACACGTGTAACTATCGACCATGTGAGCATCAGCTCTAACTTAGACTGTAATTTTGTTCCAATTTACAGATAAGCCATTGACACTTGTGCACATAGAAAGTGCACCTCCAGGACAAGGTGGTTCTGTACCTTGACGCCTTCCATGGAGAAGACTGTGAAGATTTCCCATCTTCATGAATTCATACACCAGAATCTGTTGGCACATGACACAAAAGAAATCTTTGTTTAGGAAACGAAATGGCTAGTGTACTGGAGCAATCCATGAAACTGAGGTCCATTTGCCACTGGGCAATGAAAGCTCTGGACTACAATATTCAAAACTAGATATTAACAACACGAAAAACGGCAGTGAGTGTACAAAAAGCAAAGAAATTGGAGAGGAAAGATGAACAACCTGCTGCCCGGACTCATCGCAGAACCCCTCCAGCCGTACCAAGCTCTTGTGATGAAGCCTGCTTAATAACAAGACCTGATAAACCAATGGACACAGAGAGTTATGGCTCTGCTTTAGGTCTAATGTTCACAGATAGCAATGCCACTACACAGTCGCATTCGCTCAGAAGTGGTTGGTTTCAAAGTTGCCAAATGGTGACATTCCAGAGCCCAGAACTCAAAACTGAAGACTTAACGTAATTGCACCCAATTTTGACCCCTTTCTAAAACCAACCCCAATAGATTCATAAGAATCTAGGGTTGCTTTTGGGTACACCAATTTTCAGCAGTTTGAAATTCATAGTTTAATCACCATATGGTGTCCAAAATAGCAAAACATAAGAAGATAATACTCATTGGAATTCCAACCAGATCCAACAAAAAATTATGCAAATTCATAATTTGAACAATGCTCAATTGCTTATTCAGACGCATGTAGGTGGAGTTCCCTTGACACGGATCTGAGGTTTCAGTCAGGCAACAGAAACTGCACGAATCTCTCACAACTGCTAATGAAGAATGTTTGAACAGAATGCCACAGAAATTCAAACACGTAACTAGGTACCTCATTTCTGAACTGCTCAGAAGAATTGGCAGAGCCTGCTCGTTTGATGGCCAGTGTACGTCCGTCAGGGAAAGTGCCCAAAAACACTTTGCCAAACCCACCCTCGCCAATCTCATTAGCCTTCTCAAATCCCTTGGTGGCTCTCTTCAGCTCCTCCAAAGTGAAGTGCTGGACACTCAACGGCACCTCCCAGGACTGCAAGATGCTCAAATTCCCTGCTCCCAGCCAAGACCATTCTCTCAATCAAACCTTCACCAGCTATTGTAGTGGGTACTAAAACCGTTCAATTTAAGGACTATAATTATGGACACGATGCCAGTTCCTGTACCGCTGGTTTTCGACTATTCCAGTATTCAACAATTAACCAATTGATTTAGTGTCATTTCAATACTCAACAATGCTCAAAAAGCACAGTGAAGTGTCACTAGAAGAATGTCGATTCAGTATCATCTTATCAACCACTGAAGCATTGCCATTTCAGTACGAAACGCACATAAACTAAAAGCATAAAAATGTCATTATAACAGTGTCATTTCTATATTATTTAACCCTTGAACTAATGGAAACAATTGATAATCCATGAGGAGGGACTCATATGCTATGAATCTTGTTACTAGCAAAAAGAATCGACTATCCATACACGATGGTGGGCTTCAATTAGCAAGTTGAGTGTAAGTTTGACTTGGCTACATGTCCATGGCTACTGATCTCTTAAAGTGGGAGGTTGTAGATCATTCTGGAAGGGATACGCTTGTCAAGTATTTGATCTACAGCCCCCTCTTTAAATGATTGCATTAGAAATGATTGTACATTAATTGACTAAATTTTATCTAAAGAGAGTTCGGATCTCTCCACAACTCCAAAGTGATCTCCCCCCCCCCTCAAAAAAACTCCTATATATTGCACAAGGAGCCCAGGAAGCCATTACTCCTGGATAGCCAAAATCCACATGTACACTAATCTCCCAGATAGGCATGAACACTCTACCCCTTTCTGCATGCTTGTTTAGAAAGTTCGAGTAAACTGGTTAAAATGTTGAAAACGATGCAAATTGGACTCTCTAACTTAGTCTCAAAATGAACCTTGTAATGAAGGAACTTCTGCGGTATCCACTCAGCAACGTCTGGAGGGTTACCTGGTCTTTCAGACTGGAAGTAGTCAAGACGTTGTGGTTGTTCTTTTGGTCGACGTCTGATTCTCCACCAGAAGTAAGACAGGAAGAGAAGTAGCAAGAACGCAGACCCTAGTGTCACCCCAATAATGACACCCTTTGCAAGCTTCTTTTTGGAGAGTCCAGATACTGCATATTCCAAAAGTAAAAATGATAATAATCAATGGAGATTAAAAAACTCTCAGTCTAAGAAAGTTTCTCACTACTCATTCTATTTCTTGTGAACCCCAATATTTCGATACCACCACACTAGTTCCCCCAATTTCTGTGAAATCCATTGGTTCCACTCATTTGGGGACAACATTATTTAGATGATACACTTGATAGACTCAAGATTGTGCTGGCAAGAGTGCAAATGAAAAGCAGTCTAGCTGAATTTCAAAAGATTCACCTGCATAGCAGATACAAGTCACGTTGTTGACCAAAAACTGTCCAGGGGGACAGAATGGGCATCTTCCTGCAAAAAGTAGTAGCAAGAAGGCTTGAGTTTCTTACTTCGAGTATTATTAGAACAAAGATTTCAGAGTACGGTACTCTCTTGAGAAGGCTACAGCAATGATGTTTCAAACTCAATGAGAAAAACTCGAGTCCACATGAACAAAGAAACAAAAGAGTTGGCATTGGACGATGAAGCAAGTACCGCTTCTGATATTGAGTTGCATATCCAAGCAATTTAAAGTTCTGGCACAGGCAGACTCCAAAGCTGGCTCCGCTTCCCAGCAGTTATAGTCCAGGATGCCTCTGCAACAGTCAAGAAGATAGGATTTTAACCAAAATCAAATTTGAACATTGAAGACTTGAAAAAAACTGACAGACATTCACAAGAACATCATGTCAAATCCCTGACTGTGTGTTACAATCAGCATTTCTCACTTGACCTCACAGAGTGATGCTTTCATGGTGCCCCACTCACGTGATATTACTTTCCAACTGCGGTCTGACACCTTCGAGGTAGTTACACTCCAAAAGTCTGCACATTGTTAGAAGAAGAGAACTTCAACCTCAGTTCAAGGCCTCTTCCTCACAAAACGCGCAAGGAGAGAAACAGAAAAGAACACATCCAAAAAAGAAGGTTTCTAATCAAATTAGATTGATTCAGGAAATTTTTAAATAGTACTAGAAAGAGAATCTCAGGCCTCAGTCTATATTTCATAGAAGGCCTCCATATGATCACCCAAAAGAGACCTCGTCCCTAAGAATTATCGGGAAGGTCTCTTAACCCCTGCCCTGTAAAAGTTCCTGAAACAGTCCAGCTAATTAGATTAAAAAATCCTGTTCCTCTAGAAGAGAGGTGAAAAATCAACAGAACGAAATAGTATCCTCATTTGTGTTTTCTTACATTTTTTTCAAAGAAGGGGCAGTGCTGCTGCTCAAAACTGGTATGATAGAACCATATATCTGATTGTTGTTGAGTCGCCTAAAATGCCACAATGAATAGAACCATGTCAGCCCATCCAGTTCACTATTAAAGTAGCCACTCTCAAATTACCCTAACAGATTCTATTCTGAACAACACGTTTTGGTCTCTACCAATTTTCAGTATCAATGTTCATCTGTGAAAGATACAACTTTTCAAACAAAAGCAGGGTCCTGGATTTTGCAAGTGACAAAATTGACTGGACCGTAAACGACTATCACAAATAGGAGACTGAGTCCTGCCCAAACTTACAGGTACGAAAGTTTAGGCAGTTCTAGAAGCCATGTAGGAAGAGTTCCATACAAATAGTTCCCTTGGAGTTTCCTGCACCACGTAGGAAATCGATCGTTAGTATTAGGTCTACTTTAAGAACATTCTCTGTTCGCTGTATTTGAATGAAGTCCTTGCAAATGGGTGAGTTTTGAGGCATCTTACAAATCTTGGAGGCTGGTCAATGCACGCCATGTGTCAGGAAGAGGCCCTGTTAACTTGCTCTTGAACAAATAGCTTCAGATATTCAAGACCATCACACGCAAAACAAACAACTTTAAATTCAAGCTAGACAATTAACACTGTGGAATGTGACCTGGCCAGCAATTACTAGTGGAACAAATAGAAATAATAGCATTCATATCCAATGCTTGAAAAAGGAAAATTTTGATGAAGTAGAGATGAGCTGTTTTGCTTACAGTCTCTCTAAATGGATGAGATTTGCAAGCTCTGGTGGAAGACCACCGTAGAGCTCGTTGCTATTCAGGTTCCTGCAAAACAGAGGATATCAGCCATTCATAAAACTAGCAGTACAACCGTTGCAACATTTGCAACACCACCCCGTTGCATAAGAAAACATAGCAGTTTCTTTATTTCTAAAACAGGAATTTAAAGTCAAGAGTATTTCCAAATGTTTGGATGCAAACTTGTCAATGATACCTGAGTGACCATCCAAATGGATGAAACTGCGTCAATGCGTCGTGACGCTACATAATAGATGATCATAACAATGGCCCAAAGACCATTGTCAAAGAGAGTTCATTGGTGATAGTTCAACTACATTGATTTGTCCTATTAGTGAGGGGGGAAATTAGCCTCACCTTGAATATTAATGTCATCGCAGAATTTATTTTTTATAAAATCAAATTCCAACTTGCGCTAATTCAAAATAATATGACCTTTGTATATTAGAGTCACGTGCACCACTAGGACTAATCAGGGTAGCCACGCCTCCTGGTTAGGGGTGAGGGTTACCCTTATATCAACTATACTTTAAACCATTGTGACAGGTCATTAAAGTCATCAAAACAAATATCACTCTCTAGTAATATTCATTTCCACACGAAATATTGTGGTTGGAAAAGAGGATGAGGGCCAAATGTCTTAAACCCCATCCTCCTCAAGCTCTGTAGGAGTCATCAATCACCAAATTCTAACAGTCCTTGATTTAATTTGGAAGAGAGCATTGTGTACTAGAAAACGAGACCAGGACTAGATCAAGAGATTTATGGCTCTTTCAAAAGAGTGTTGAAAGGACGAGATTATGACTCTCACCATCCTCCCTCGTTGCAGCTACTTGCGCCCAGAACCATCTCAGTCCTCTGGGCACTTTCCCAGTTACAAATCTAGTACTCCGTACTTTCTTTGTTTCTGAATAATACCAGTGTTTCCTTTGTATTTTACAGAGGAAACACTGATATTATTCAAAAACAGAGGGAGTACATAACATTAAACAAACGTGGAAAGAGCAGACAGACTTACAAATACGTAAGATTGACAAGAAGTCCCAGCTCGGGTGGAATTACACCGGTGAGCTGATTACCCCAGATCGTCCTGACAAAGCCCACATTTAGTTAAACAATGACAATGAATAAGAAAGAAAAACTAAAACCCAAATAAAAGGGAAGCTCAAACATGGTAGGCAGATATTCACTCACAGCTCCTTCAGATTGGTCAAGGAACTCCAAATCTCCTTCGGAATGGTTCCTGCAAACGAATTGTTGCCCAAGTATCTGGTGATCACGAAAAACAAATTGTATGTAAGAACCGACCCTTTCATGGCCACCATTGGAAGAAGTAGCAGATCTCTGAAAACAAATGAATTCAAAAGCAAATATGGAACAGGAGATTCGAAGAGCTAGGTAGAGGAAAAAATAATTCAAAGCCAGCGGCGTGCATACAAATACTGAAGCTTGTGGAGAGTGGAAAGCTCCACTGGGAATTTTCCTCCAATCATAGTGTTGTCAACCCTCCTGTCAGACAAGGATATAGACATGTCAAAGTGGAAACCCTAAACAGCATCTCAGGAGCACCAAACCCTAAAATGAACGAGAGAACCAGTCGAGGCAGGAGACTCAAGACGTAAACTGGACATAACTTACAAATTACTTACAAGTCCACAAGATTCTTGAGCTGAAATATGGCCCTGGGGAAAGTAGAAATACGCATCTCATTTGATGTCAAACATCTGGACTCAGCCACAAACAATCAATCAAGTCAATGGAAGCAAGCATGAAAATACGCCGTTCTCAATTCACTTCTGGGAGAAATAAAATAATCTGAGGCAACTTAAGTAGTGGCTCGCACTGTGAAACATTCAAGCTCAGAAATTCTGATAAAGGCTCACTCACAGAAACTTCAGGTTCAGCAGATTTGCAACAGGAGCGAGGTCACCGGTCACTTGGTTCCATGCGGAGCAGTTCCAACAAAATTTGTTGTTTCCCATGTCGAGATCAGTGAGTGTTGCGAGTCTTCCCAATGCCTCTGGCACTGGTCCAAATAGCCCCACTTGTGTCAAATTCCTGTTATTATGCACCGACATGACATTCTTTAGGCAAGTACACTCTCCACATGGTGAATTTCATACAATTGGCACAGTGGCCGGCACTAAAAATTGGGACACCCATCTAACTTACACAAAACTCTAAGAACTAGGACACGTATAGATTTATGTTTCATACCATGCACCCTGAAAAATGCCCAAGTAGTGGAATTCTGCCCAATCGAACTAATTTGACTTTGCAGTATTCAAATATCAGCATTGCACTCATGTTCATGAGCTTCAGTAAGCAAGGAGCCACAAGTCAAATCACGGCTAATACCGTCATTATTCTGAGATTCTATTCTGCTCTCATTCCCAGAACTTATAGATAAACTTCAAAGTCCTCGTAGTTATTAGGGTTTTGTCAACCCTCTTACAGAATGTTATGCTGTACATAACATTCTGACTCACCTTTGAAAGTTGGGCCGATTCTAATATCCTCTTAAATCACAAACATATCACCCCTCGGAATCCAAGCAGCCTCTAACTCAAAGTTTTACAGCTCTAGCTAAAGAATGTTATGTAAACTGCAAATTGGGAATTAGATTTGGTGATACACGAACTCACAAAAGGATGACATTGCCCTCGAAACATTCAACGCCTTCCCAGACACTGACACAAGGGTCTGTGCCGGGAGTCCAGGAAGCGCGGCCCGTGGTTATCCATCCGGAGTTTTTCACTTCCTGCAAGGCAGCGCCTGCCCAGAAAACAGCAACAATTAGAACCTTGCACGTCACTCAGAACTAGCTTGTACAAGAAGGTGATATCAGAATTGCGTCGCAAAACTGTATCAGTGTACACCTCCATTTGAGTTTTCAAACTTGGGGCCTAGGGTCGGTTTAGAAATAACTATGTCGGAGTAGTTAGTACTTCCACCAGCTGCTCTGAAGAATATTGGCGAGCTCGATTCTATGAAGACTATATTATATGGCACAAACGCAAAACCACAAAGGTAATGCACCTAAGTATAAGAACCATGCTCAAACCTTCACTTACACCATGATTGTGGTGCTGTTACCTTAGTACATTTACAAGTTGGCGTGCTGTCGGTGACTTCTGTAAGGACGATTTAGAAAAGATGTGGATTTGAATAAGTAGCAAAAATTAAACTCTCGTTAAACAGATTCTGTGTATTTTGAACTTAGAATTGGGTGCCCTAACCATTTGCACACTCTGAAATGGAGCCAGCCTATCCAGATTCCAAAATGCTTGCTGACAAGAGCCTCAACACTAGGGCCCTAAATTCCCTAACAAACCCTAGAGCTTTAAGAATTGCAAGCCGAGAGGAGAATAGTTACCTTGTTCCAGAGTTGCCAAAACTGGGCCGCAAAAGAAGAAGCTCAGCAGCAGGAACAACAATGTCCAGAGCTTCCATTGCCATAGCCATGGAACAGCCTCTGTTGACATATCCTCACATGTAACCCCTAATTGCCCAAGGGCTTTCATGAGCTTCTTGGAATTTGCTCCAAATTGAACAAAAAGCCAACATTTTGAAAAGTCTTATCAATTATTTCGTAATTGTAACCATACAAGTTCAAACTAGACCTGTTAGAGATCACATGAAAAAAGAAACATAGTCAACACTATCACTTAAGGATTGAAAGATTAGAATGTTAGATTATGAATGTGTTAAAACTGTGAATGTAATTTGAAGTCTTTCAATCCTCTTTTCACATGTCAAAACTAAAAAATTGGACACCAAAAACATATGAGGTTAAAGGGCATATTAACATGCATAACCCCAATCAATTTCTAACTTCTCAAAATCTATTCTACAATTTTTTTAAATGAATTTCTAGTGTGATTTTTTCCCTAAGTTCTAGTAGATTTGAGGCTCATTTCCAAGAGACCTCAAGAAAAACAAGATTTGCATTGGACACCCAAGTACAAAATCTTGAATAGGAAAATCAGCTTTTTGATGCTAGAACTAGACTTGAAGAAGGATTTTTCTAAAATATAAACTGCTAAGAATAGTAACTTGGTAAGGTTTCATTGAACTTCAAAGTATTATCGACACCAAAATTTGGTGCTTCGGGCATTCAAGGGATAAACCTCAAGCAGTGCCAGTACCACCGGTACCGGCATAACTAGGGACCCCAACACATGGCTGCAACCCATTGAAACCCCTGTCGGCGAATTGACTTCATTCGAACTAATTCTTCCAAAACATGTGAACTCAAGAAATTAATGTGTTGATAGCTTCGAGTCTAAACTAGACACGGGAATCACTGGAATCGCTCACTACCGAAGTTCATTAAAGGATTCTGCTGTACGTTAAATCGTAACCTGACAATCATGGCCTGTACACCGATGTAACAATCACCATTTCAGAGTCTAGCTATAGAAGCTCTTTCACCCATAGATGCAATCCACCGACTTGCACCCCCTTCACTATACTTAAGAATCTTTGCCAGTACTTTGTACTGTACGTGGGAATTGAAACTGTTCATCGATCAGAACACGTCCATCGACCAACTAGCCGCGGTCGCGCTTTGCGCAAATAGCACCAGAATTTAAAGCACAGACTTCAGCTAGCAAACAAATCAAAGATCGACTGTCCGATCGACCTAGCTTCAATCATACCTGTATGTGTCTGCGCCACCCTATGTAAGGAAAGGTATGACGCTCTGGCGCTAGAAGTTTACTCCGTACAACTGATGAACTGCAAGTGTAGCATTCGTTGCCAGAGTCGATCGATCGTTCTGGACGGAAAACCGGAGTAAGTTGCGCACGGTGCGTGACCCCCGAACTGAGCACCAGGGCTGAAGTTAGTAGATAGCAGGACTCTGCGCCTGCGCCAACGTCGGTATTTCGTGGACTGGCTGGAGTGATTCAGGTGCAGTACCGTAGTAAAACACAGTTGTACTGTACAGTATGTACAGTACAATACTACAATGTGCCCAAATCTGTAGTCATAAAATATAAATTATATAACTTGGACGATGCGGTTGTCCACCATGGACTCACTTGGAGCCTGCTACAGTGTGGTCAGACTTCCATGCACAACTAGTATTAGAATCGGCCAAACTCTGCAATATTTAGTAGAGAGCTGAGGGCAGGACATTAAAGTGGTCATACATGTCGTGAAAAAGTCAGCCCTGCAGGGTAAATACTCTGGGAAAACACAAAAAAAATTTATTTGTCACGGGATTTGTCACAAATGATAAAATTTGGAAATTTTGAATTCATATTTGCAATCAAAGGCCCTTCAACAACTAGCATAACATTATTCACCTTCCCTAGCGGTTTCACTTTTGCTCTCCGCAAAATCAAGAGCCCCAAGAGACTGCCAACCAATGTTGTTTTCATGTCTGACAATATACATGATAATATTCTGAGACCAACCAATCCAATTCAAAGGATTTTAAGTGAATTCTCCCCCCAGGAATCCAGGGGGGATTAAACCTCCACTTGGGGGGAGGAACCTTGCCTAGTAAACAATGTTATGAGGAGAGATAAAGATCATAGAATTTACTTGGGACAAAATAGGAGGCTTTTTTTTACAAGTACCTTGCAAAATACAAAATTCACCGTGTTGGATCCACTTTGTATGACCACTTTAACATCTTGCATGGAAAAGGACTTAAATATTACTTGGCATTAGTGGTATCCAATCACAGGATTGGCTAGGTCTTTAATATTCTCCGCTTTTGTTGGATTTTTCTATACAAGTTGGGTATTTGTAACTTTATACAATTATACCTTGCAATTAGGGGACGCTCATAACATTATATATCTAGGCAATGGTCCTCCTTATGCGAGAAGGTTTTGTACTTTGCTAGATACTTAGGAAGGACTTATAATCAACAAACAACTCGAACACTTCCTAATTTTTTTAAATTAAAAATTAAAAAATTAAAAAATCATTAGAATTTTTATATGAAAGTGTCGCATAGAGAATTTCATTTTTGTAGGAAATTGGTAAAATACATTAGTATTTCGCTCTCCATATCTCTATTTATTTTACAAATAGTGTGACTTTAGTAAATTGGTGTCACACACATTAATACCACAAATTAGTCTAGCAAACCCTAGGATAAATTAGAAACAAAAGAGAAGCCCCCCAAAATTCACTCTCCATAGTCTATATCTTTAAGTCCAAAAGATTTAATTTGCCAATTTTCAGAGTAGCATGACTAGAAATAGAATTTCATTAAACCAAAGTAGACATAGCTCCAAACCAGGGCATCTCCAATTGGTGCATCCTCTTTCACCCCACTTTGAAAGGCTCCCATAATTAGTGAAAATTTCAGGCTATGGGAAGGCCACTTTCTTGCATGAAAATGTGCATTTACAAGAAATATTAACCAAAACTGGTTGTCAGAGAATTTGTGAGGTAAGAAGTCAGCCGATATGCCCCGTCGGATTTTTGTTAAAAAATAATTTATTATTATTATTTAAAAAATTATATATTCTTTTTATTAAAAAAAATCCTTGTATTTGCATATCCGCAGAAACTAAAATGGCCTCCCATAGGGCCCATAGTTTTTGTAACGATTCCTCATTATAGCACCAACTCACTTTTCAAATAACTTTATAAGATAGACATTTAAACTTCCTCATAGGAAGAACGGGCAAGAGAACGGGGAGGCGTTACCTTCCCTGGTATTCTTTCATAGGATGTTACTTCACCCCCATCCCCACCCCCTTCGACTTTCTGTTTTAAGAAAGTCAAGGGGGGGGGAGGTGAAGCACTAGTAGAAAACAGGCTATAAATGACTTGTTCACAATGACTACTGCAGTCATTCTGCAGTCATTTTGTAGTCATTGTGGACAAAAAATGACTGTTGCAGTCATTGTGGACAAGTCACTTAGGATCCTGTTTTCTACTAGTGAAGTAACACCCTACAAAAGAATACCGGGGAGGATAACACCTCCCTATTCTTCCTCTGCCTAAAGGTAGCTTTAGTCAATGAAAGCCTCTTCTCCTTTCGGTTCATAGTAAGCAAACACAAGACATGTTTTAATTTTTGTTTAACTTAGTTTTTTACAAAACTAACCAGCCTAAATAATTTTTGGCAATTTATCACCAAAAATCGACTTGGTCTAAGAGACATCAACCAGTGGGACATCAACAAACCTATAAGAAATTTGAGGGTTTCTTTGAACAACTTTTTTCTAATTATTCCATCTAAGTTTGGACCTATAGTTTGCCAAATCTTTCTTACTTATTACTCCGTATAATAAATAATGTAACTCACATGCATCAACCATGATCAATAGAATTAAAAATAGCAGAAATTGTCTTTCACATCCAATAATTGATTTTCACCTTGACAATATGAAAAAATCCAAAAATTTTACACTGAAACTGACCAAGGTAACTGACCCCATCACAGACACAATACATGTATGTCACCACAAGAATTTTTGGGCTTGCAATAGGCTTGTGCAGACTGAGTTGTGTCTGTGATGGGGTCAGTTACATCGATATATTTCTCCATATCGATGGTGATTGAGTGAAGACGGGTGATGCGAAATGACCTTTGCTCAGAAACCAGAGAGCGTGGGGGAGATCGATGTCTTCAGAGTGAGGACCGAGAACAGTCGGAGGAGGAATCGGTCTCCCTCCCCACCAATGAACTTCTTACAGTCTGGGCAACGAGCCAGCATTGATCGTCTTGGCAAGACTTTCTGAACTCGGAACCCCAGTTGTCCGCGTCGAAGTGCAACAAAGTCAAAGAGCCAATGGCCTCTGTCTCATACCGACTGCTGTAGTCCACTACAGGACACACTGCTATCAATGCTGTTCGGAATACTCCGGGGTACCATACGGCAACGTGTGTGGTTCCTAATACAATAGAACCTCTCTTAGTGCATACATGGGCAATTTCGTTAAAATGGCGGTATTCCAAGTGTCACTTTGACAGTGTGCCATAATCACCATCTAGGACAAATATAGATTTCAGAATGGCCGTTCTGAACTGTTTTCATGCGATTTTAAAAAAACATCGCCATTTTAACGAAATTGCCCATATACTCTGTTAGTGCATAATATGCACTAAGAGAGATTGTACTTTGAATAGTGGTTGGAGGCCTTGTAGTTAGAAGCCATGCGGTTGGAGGCCATGTAGTTAACCCCTAAAGGCCCAAGGCTTTTTTTCTGCCAAAAAACCATCAAAACTGCCATTTCTATAGCAAGGAGTAAAAAAATTTGAAAAATGCTTTTTTTCCACATCTAACCATAGGATCTTACACCTAACTAGTATGAAAATGTGTGGAAAAAATTTCAGAATTTTTGACCACTCAGATTGCAAGATATCTGTGTTTAAAGTGGAAAAAACAAGTATTTCAGCACATTGCGGGACTAGATTTTTTGGCTTTAAACATTTTTCACTTAAAATTTTTGCACTACAGAGTTTTGTGCTTCAAATCTTTATAGTGGAGAATTGAGTTGAGAGTCTAGGGAAAAAAAAATATTCAAAAAAACTTAATTATCATTCCTAAAAAATTTATTAAGTAGAAGTAGGTACGAGCTAGAAGGAAAATCTAAAACATTAATATATTTTAGATGGAATTAAAATACACTAATCCCAATGGTGAGATTGTTCTAGCAAGTAAATTAAACCATGAGAATATTTTTATTTATTTAAATTGCAAAAATAGCATTTAGAAATGCATCCTACAAGTTATTTTTTTCAAGAAGATGCTCTAACGATCCGAAAAACAAGAATGTCCATAACTTTTTCATAACAAATCCAAATGAAATGAATCAAAGCTTTCCAGATAGACAAAAATATAATCTACAAGAAAAAAAATATTAAAAAAAAAAAATCAAAATTTTGCCAAATTTTTCTTGCTGCCCGGACTGCCCAGTTACGAAAAAAAGTAATATATTTGGCCATAACTTTTGACTCCTATTTCCAAATGTGCTGAAATTTAGTGCATATGAAAGATATTCCTCGCACCCACCTTCTATTAAAATTTCAGCTTAAAATATGGAAATCTCTAGTCACACGGACTTGCCCAAATTTCTATACAACCAAAAAACGCATGCCGGTCCTTTAGGGGTTAAAAGCCATGTTAGGCAATGAATAGTATTACACCTTTTCTAATGCATAAACTTCTCTTAGTGCACAGTCCCAACACTATGCACTAAGAGAGGTTCTATTGTAGTGCAGTGTAGGATATTTAGTCTTTGCTCGGGTCAGATTTGTTAAAAAATAATTCAAAATATAACTATATATAGCATGTAACGAAAATTTCAGAAATTATATTGAGGCATATTTGAAATGTGGAAAATGTTAATGAAAATAATTTGAATCCTCATAAACAAAACCTAAGCCCTGAGTGCCAAATATTAGGGACTATTTCTGGGCTTTAACTGGCAGAACTTATTCCCCAGTTCTGGCTTCTCACCCAATCATGGTTTGGGGAACCATCATTAGCTAAAATGAGCAAGTTCTGTGTGGCACATAGTGGGGCAATGGGTAGTCATGTAAAATGTTTAGTCATCAACCAAAATCTTGAAAATTTGAAATGCGATTAGTGAAAGGGAAAAACAAGCAAAAAGAAAAGATTTTGTATGGAGTGACGAATCCGACCTCAACGTATAATATACTTGCATATCCAAAATTAGTGTCACAAAGTTACTCACATGCACTGAATAGTGAAATTAGGTTGCCCCTCACTAACTTCTCCACATTTGTCACCATATAAATATTTATTGTTAATGTATAATAAGAATGCACTACTTTTGAATTAGTAACTAGGATTCCTAAACCTCCATGTGTACAATAGAAATATTTGTAGAAATATATATTGACTTCAATGGCTTGTAAAATAACTTTCTTGGGATAAGACAACCCATTCCAATAGTTAAGGCAACCTAATTTTACTATTATCAGTGTATCCTATGCCGTTGCCATAGCCAAAATAAAATTGAAAATAACATTCTAATTTTTTAATTTGTAAAAACTTTGAAATTCAATATTTTTCATACCGTAGTTGTCCAAACAATACCATTAAAGAAAGTCTATGCACTCGTCTTGGTAGAGAACTTTTCAACGGTACGAAGAACGCAACTAGGAGACATACAGTTTAGGTGATCTCACTATGACAAACAAACAAATAATACAAAACAAAACAATAACAAATAGACTAATTTAAGGTATAGACTAGTGTACCATGTGCTGTTGCCACAATTTAATAAAATAAAGTAAAAATAATTTGCTAATTTTTTTATTCATAAAAAATTTAAAATTCAATAACTTTCACATTATAGACCTATGCAACCCTCTTTGCTAAAAGCTTTTTGACAATACCAAAAATATAATTGGAGAATTGCAAAGATCTCACTATAACAAACAAAACAAAACAAAACAAATAAGCATACATATTGTGGGCAAGTGCAAGCTAGACTGGACCAAAGCCGGTAGAAATACAATCATAAAAGTCCATTTCATTTTTATGCGTATAACCTCTAACTTTTTTGATTTTTTTTCTATAATTTCTTTATAGTGTATTAAAGCAAAAGATGAAGAAATTTAATTGAAAATTCTTTTGCTTATTTATTTAAAAATACTTCAAAGATGACATCAAATTTTGATTTATCTCAATAAATTGTAGAATTCATTATAATGAAAATAATCTTTATTAGAAGTTAGTCCATCCTTGAAAATATTTATTACTATTATTTTAATAAAATAGATTTGTGTAAAGTATTTTTTGGGACATATTCTTGGACATAGAATTTTGGTGAAGAAAATATATCTTTGGACGTTTTAATTAGTAAAAATAAAAATAAAAAATTTCAAAGAAATTAAATATTGGCCATTTGGAAAGATTTCTTGGTAATGAGATTTGACCAAAAAAATTAGGTCAAAACCATCTCTAATGTTTAGAAGTGCATGCACAAAGGAGGCCTATTTGCACAAACGTGGAAGACATAAAATAATGTATTTTTAGATGCCCTTTGGTAGGATTGTGGCCACTTACTATAGAAATATAGCACAAAAATTTCAGCTAAAAATTATTAATTTAACCCCTAAAGGACCAAGGTGCGTTTTTTGGCAACATAGCAATTTTGGGCAGCTCACTACGAATGGAGTTTTTATTTTTTTTATTTAAAAATTTTACACAATATGTGCCCAAGGAGTAGCTTTAAGGCCCAACAATTTTCATAACTTTTAACTTCATGGTTAAAAAGTTATTGCATGATATGTGATTTTCATTGCTCGGCAGGCAGCCCGGGCAGCCCGGGCAGCCCAAAAAACTTCTTTAGAAATCACTTTTTTTTAAAATAAAAATTTGAAATTGATTCTTTAGGTTTATATCTACGCGGGAAGCTTTGAATCATTCCATTTGGATTAACGAGTCAAAAGTTATGAGGAGTTTTAGTTTGCGGGTAGGTATGGAGTCTATGAAAGCCATACCTACCCGCAAACTAAAACTCCTCATAACTTTTGACTCGTTAATCCAAATGGAATGATTCAAAGCTTCCCGCGTAGATATAAACCTAAAGAATCAATTTCAAATTTTTATTTTAAAAAAAAGTGATTTCTAAAGAAGTTTTTTGGGCTGCCCGGGCTGCCCGCCGAGCAATGAAAATCACATATCATGCAATAACTTTTTAACCATGAAGTCAAAAGTTATGAAAATTGTTGGGCCTTAAAGCTACTCCTTGGGCACATATTGTGTGAAATTTTCAAAGAAAAAAAATAAAAACTCCATTCGTAGTGAGTTGCCCAAAATTGCTATGTTGCCAAAAAACACACCTTGGTCCTTTAGGGGTTAAAACGCTCAATAGTATAAAATACCCTAAACCCAATAGTGTGACAAAATAACATAATTGACTTTTAAACATAAACATTTTTTAAATATTTTGAAAAATAAAGGACACAAGTACAATCAAAAATTCTAGAAACAAATTTTTGTTTTTGGCATTGGGTTCATAATTCAAAAGTTATAAAAAACAAAAACCAATTTTGCAAAATGTTACAAAGAGGTCAGTGTTTCTTGCAACGATCCAACAAATTTCAATATTTTGTAAAGTAGGATCTTGTAGATTAACAAGTTGACATACTTGTTGCATTTTTCAATTTTCAAAATTTCAATGTAGAAGTATTTAAAATTTATATTTAGAAAATAGAGTCTAATAGAAAAAGGGAGCAAACATAAAGGTTTTCCAATGAAAAGAATAGTACAGATGAAAAAATAAATTTATTGGATATTTCTAGTCTTTACTTTGTACAAATAAATTGGGTTTGGAAAAAAAAAAAAAAATTTGTATTTCTAGCAATTTTAAAAATACAAGATTCAATCTAGTGTGATAAAAAATGCAAAATAATTAGAATGATTCCAAAAATTTTAAAGACGTTCCAAACAATATGCTAATAATATCAATTGTTAAATTAAAAAAATTAACGCATATATATATATAAATTTTTAAATTTTTTTGTAGGACCCAATTTGGTCAATTTTGGCTTTCTACTGATGTTTGAAAATGTTTAAAAATTTGAGAGAGTTTTTTATTTCTCATTCTTTTAAACTAAAAATTACTAATTTGCCTTAAATTCCAATATGATTTTTTGGAAGTGGTAAAAAAGCATTATCCATTGTCTTATAATTTTTCTTCCCCCAAAACTATGTTTTTTCCTATAAAGTTGATTATCCAAAATTATTATAATCTATAAAGCAATTGGTTGAGAGACTCCAAAATAGTGGTTGAGACTCCAAAAAAGTGACTAAAACACCAACATAGATGTTGGGATAATGGGTATTCTACAGTAGCAGTTGAGATCTTCTAAAATAGTGTTCCCTCCGTAATCCTCTCATCCTACATGTAGACCACTTGCAGTGTTCTAGCCATATTCCACTTTCCACTTTGTCTATCTAAACCTCAATGGTGCAAGGAAGTATAGTGAAGATGAAAAATAACAAGGACAAGCATCATGAGAAGAACTTCAAGGACTAAACTATTGTTAGTAGTAAAGAAGTATTTGAATATAAATTCTAGAAGATGTTGTTATCACCCTCAAACTTCTGGTACTTTCAACTCTCTAAAAATGTTGTTGGATCCTTTTTGCCCTTCGCAATTATCCATTCAACACATTAGGTGTCACACTAAATCTGATACTCCGTATTGAGTGCTTCACAAGTATTTAAATTAACAAGGCATTAGTTTGAGGTTTCCAAATGGCGTTTTAAAGGGTTCAAATCCCTTGTAATGCTAAAAAAAGCAAAGTTTCTACTAGTTAATATGGAGTGGTAAATTAAATTCCTTCAACGTGGAAAAACACTATATCCATTTCTATGCAAGTATAAGTTTCATAGCAATGATGCCCCCCTTGATTGGAGCCTTCATCAGAGCTTCCTACATCACTTGCAGTGTTGGTTGGGTCATTGCAAGAAAGGGTGGTCCTATTTCCCATCACAATGGAAGTGACTTTTTTGTTTTCTTCTATAACTTTTGATGCACAAGTTCAATGAACATGAAATTTTTATTGGAGATGCCTAACTCGATGGTAATCAGATCCCTTATTTTTTAGAAATTAAAAAAAATCATTTTATATTTAAAAATCATTTTTGCTAATATGTCACAGTGTAAGGTTTACGGTTTTTACTACGTTAGGAGTCCCCAAATTTAATGATCTAGAGCTGAAATTTTCATGGTCTATTTGCATAGTAGGAAATCATATTCCTACCAAAGGAAATCTAAAAATACATTATTTTGTGTTCTCCACATGAGTGCAAACAGCACTCTCATTGCGCGCAGTTTCTGAACAATGAAGATGGTTTTAAGATTGATTTTTTGGTGAACTCTCATCACTATGAACTCTTTCCGAATGGAAAATTTTTAGTTTTAAAAAAAATTGTTTTTCCTATTTTTTACAAATTAAAATGTGAAATTACAGTGACTGGTCCTATTTTCATGAGATTTAGGGTTTTGCTAGTTCGCCTATTTAGAGAATTTTTCTAAGCTTTTCCTTCCTAGGGTACCTTCTTCTTAAAGATATATACATTAAACATATTTTTTACATTTAAAAAAAATTGAATTTCTAATTTTAAAGCCCTCCCGAAAGAAAAAATGAGTCCTGTGGAAAACGCTACGCTTTTTGAACAGCCTTTCTTGCAACGACAACCTTGTCCTTGGAGAAGGCAACAGGGGCACTGGTGAAGGCCATGATGGTAACTCATCTCCCTGCGGTAGGGGCTCAAATTCTTGCAACAGTGGCTCCAAAATACTCACAATGCACTGCCACAACCCGGTCTCAGTTAAAAAATTGCAAACCAAATAATGCCTTGGAACGTCAATTTTGTTATAAGATACATGCACCTGTAATTGTCACTAATTATAGTTTAGCATATTTACTATTATTTTTATTGGATATTATTGACAATTGAAAGAAGATTCCAACGTACTTTAGCATGCATTATTTGGATACTATAAGAATAGTAATGAAGTTTCAAACTATGGACTCTAAGTGTACCACATTCCAACACTAGGCTCTCATAGACTAGATGTTCTTCATGTTTTGATTGCTTACATTTTGTGTAATCACAACCTATATTTTTGTGATGCTTTGTGGTCCAAATATTCGGGTGGGTCACTCTTTGTATATTTTGTGCACCACGTGCAGTGAGGGGATATTTTTTGGGGGGCTATTTACCTCCAAGGCATCATTAAAAGGGTCCCTATAATTATTTAATTTCAAAAAATGGCCCATTTTAATGCACTCTATCATTACTTATATTTCTAGGGTCAATGCATTTTTTTGTAGGCTATATTCATTATAAGTAAAAAAAGTTAATTGAAAAGTAATGTAAAAGCAAAAATGTTACAAAAAGAGTCTAAAAAAAGTTGATTGGACTTCAATCTATCTTCTTGCTTTCTCAAACAATGATCAAACTTCAATGTGGTCATGTGTACAGAAAGAACATGTAAAATAGTTTGTAGTTAAAAGCAAGAAAAACAATCTAAGTTGTATGGATTTCCTACTTTCACAAGCATGAAATAACCAAGGAAAACACGAGGAGAAACAACAAAACACGGTTTTCAAACAAGTAGGAAACAAACACATCAAAGTAAAACTTCAGGTTGGGAAAGGACTTGTACGAATTCGTCATTCAAAAACACAAAGCAATGTGTGGATTTAAATGAAAATGGAAATTAGCTTCTACTAAAGTTTACCTACACAAACATAAGTCACAATACAAAATACTGCCACAAGGTTTGAAAATAAGAACCCTAACTGAGGTTCTTCCACATTGTTGCTTCGTCCTCAAGGTTAATTACACCCAACGGAACAGTTTTTCATCCACAATACCTCTTACCCAGTTGTACAACCACATGTATTCACTGATTATACTAAATATGGTTCCTAGGATCCAATTTTTTGGATCCTAAATTACATAAACTAAATTTTTAATGGCCTAGATTTGTAGGCTACCTATGTTATTTATAATGGATTTGTAACTTTGAATGTTCCCTACTTTACTTGTAAATTTTTTGTAATTTTTCATAATTTTTATCCAAAATGAATAAAATCCACTCTATTTTAAGCCGCACTTTGTTTTTAAAATGCAAGAAGTGCCCCCCCCCGAGTCCAAATATCAATATCTTATTTTTGGGTGAGTACACCTTATTGGAACAATTTAGAGCATCCAAATTGTCAGAAGTCTTAAAACTAGAATTTGTAGAGCATTGTCTTCAATATACTTTCTTAAACATTGTCAAAGTCTGCAGTTTTCTACAATTTAACATGGAATTTCATTTAACAATGGTCATTTTTTTCCTTCACTAATACCAAAATTCTTATCTTATCAAGTTTGGTGGAGAATCAAGGTATGTCGTAAATTTCTTTTCATATTAAACCATTATTGATTTGAATATTAAGATAAGCATGATACTTCTAATTCAAATAAACTAAGCTACATGGAAAATAAAACTCACTAGAGTTACTTTGGTCCATGGAAATTGTGTGGCAAAGTGTGATGGTTTGGAAACCAAAAGGATACCATAAAAGCATTCTTATACCTTCATTGTCGGTCGAACATTTCTTCTAAATGATGAGCACCTCAATCCCAACTTCACAAGTGTTACAAACAATTCACATGGATAAATTCCCTCCAGTCTAGGATCTACAATGCTTTCAATTCCACTTCGACCCCATTTCATCATCAGCTTGCTCTAAGAATAGTATAGACAAACCAAGTAAACATGAGGCACTGAAATCCCATCTCATTCTTAAGCATGTTTTCATTGCAAGTCACCATTGATGCAAATAAGAACAGACTCTGAAAAAATGATGTAATGTAAATGATCTCACCCAATCAATGAGATTGGATTCTTCCTCTTCTGAAAAATTCTACTCAATCGCTTTGCGCCTACTAATGAGTTCCAAAAGCACCACACCAAAACTGTACACGTCACTAGCTGTGGTCAATTGGCGGCGCAAAAAGTATTCAGGGTCAAAATACCTACATTATGGTATGTTCGCACTTGGTGTTAAAGAGTATTGTTACTAAGGGTCTTAGGAACAAATTCAAACCTACTTCTAAACCAGACTCACATTCCAAACTTCATCCTATATTTTCAAAGTGCTAAATCTGTAGGTATGCCCAAAATGCTAGACTCTCATTTATAGAAGTTGTACATTTTAGATATATGGAGGTTTAGAATCCCAGTTACTAACTCAAAAGTAGTGCATTCTTATATATTAACAACAAACTAGTGTGCCATGTGCTGTTGATACAACCAAATCAAAAGTAAAAGTCATTTTTAAAACCAAAAATAACTCAAAAATCCATAACATCCATAGATTTGTTGACTATTGAATTTTGTAGATTTCGTTTTAAGCAATGAGCAACAATTTCCATGGCCTAGGGATTTGCACTTTATATAAAAGCTTTTTATGTAATCTTAAATATTATGGATAAATACATTAAATGGATGGAACATAGATAGCAATATACATATTGCCTTTAATGGCTTGTAAAGTAACTTTTGGAAGATACTAATGCAACCCAATGGTTAAGGCAATCTAATTTTATTATTATTAGTGTGCCTTGTGCCGTTGCCACAACCAAAACAAAATTAAAAATAATTTTCAAAATTTTAAACTTGTAAAAACTTTGAAATTCAATATCTTTTATATCGTAGGTCCAAACATCACAAATCAAAGTTTGTGCACTCTTCTTGGTAGAGAGTTTTTCAATGGTACTAAGAACACAACCAAGAGACATATGGTCCAGGAAATCTCATCGTAACAAACAAACAAATTTTAAAACAAGGCTAATTTAAGGTATAGAAGAAAGACTAGTGTACCATGTGTCGTTTGCCACAATATAATCAAATAAAAGTAAAAATAATTTTCTAATTTTTTAATTCATAAATTTTTGAAATTCAATAACTTTCATACTGTAGGTCCAAATACCCGTGCATTCCTCTTTGCTAAGAATTTTCTAACATTATCAAACAAGCAATTGGAAAATTTTGGAAATCTCACCGTAATAACAAACAAAACAACCAACTAACAAAATAAGTAATTAACTAATTAATTTATTGTATCATGGATGTGAGTCAAGAGGTCTATTTATGGATTAGATTCTAAATGCAACTCCTATTTAGGAATGAACAATATGTTCCTTGAATTGTCTATTATTGTCGTTGATGAAATAGTTGGGCTTTAACTCCTTAAGGACTAAAAGGACACAATGTGTTCACTTCAAATTTTCAATGGCAAATACTCGATAGGGTGAAACAAATTCCAATATTTTGTAAAGTAAAATACTGTAGAGTAGTAAGTTTACATACTTGTTGCATTTTCTGATTTTCAAAATTTCAATGTGGGAAGTACTTAAAATTTTATTTAGGAATTTAGGAAATGTATTCTAATAGAAAAAGGGAGCAAATATAATTTTTTTCCAATGAAAAGAACAGTAGAGATGGAAAAAAACATTTCCTTAGACATTTCTAGTCTATATTTTGTACAAATAAATTGGGTTAAGAAAAAAAAATTCAAATTTGTACTTTTAGCAACTTTAAAAATACAAAGTTCAATTTGGTGTGATTAAGAACACAAAATAATTAGAATGATTCCAAATTCTTTGAAGTTGTTCCAACTTATATGCTAATAATATATCAACTATTAGATTTCATAACTTGACACATATATAATTTTTTTTTAATTTTGTAGGATCCAATTTGGTCAGTTTTGCTTTCTACTCCTTTTGTTAGAAAATGTTTAAAAATTCAAGAGAACTTTTTATTTCTCATTTTTTAAAATTAAAAATTACTAAATTTGCCTTAAATTCCAAAACAATTTATTTGACGAGGTTAGAAGAGCATTATTCATACTAACCAAATTGTATTTTTTGCCTATAAAGTTGATTATCTAAAATTGTTATAATTTATAAAGCAATTGGATGTGAGACTTTAGTTGAGAGACTCCAAAACAATAGTTGAAACTCCAAATTAAAAGAATGACTAAGATACCAAAATAGAGGTTGAAATACCAATATTCTGAAGTAATAGTTGAGATCTTCCAAAATAGTAGCTTAGAGACCAAAATAGATGCTCCAAATAATAGCTAAGAGCTCCAAATTAGTAACGACAACTCCATTACAATAACAAGGGTACTCCATAATAGCGGGCTGAGATACACCCAACCATTGAAGAGACCAACTTACAATACCACAATGCCCCTTGTCTTATATGTCACTTGTATTACTATCCCTCCATAATCTATCCGTCCTACATCTTGACCACTTGTAATGTTCTAGCCATATTTTGCCTTGAAATTTGTCCATTTAAACCTCAATGGTGCAAGGAAGTATAATAAGGATGAAAGAATAACAAGGACAAGCATCATGAGAAGAACTTCAAAGACTAAACTATTGTTGGTACTAAAGAAGTATTGGAATTTAAATTCTAGAAGTTGTTACCACACTCAAACTTCTGGTTCCTCCAACTCCCCCCAAATGTTGTTGGATCTCTTTGCCTTCGGCTTTTTGTCCATCTAGCACATCGGGTGCCACATTGAATCTGACACTCTGTATTGAGTGCTTCACAAGTACTCAAATTAACAAGGCATTAGTTGGGGGGGTTTAGACCACATTTTAAAGTGTGTAGTTTTCCTGCAATGCTAAATAAAGCAAAGTCTGTACTCCGTATTAGTCAATACGAAGTAGTAAATTAAATTCCTTCAACGTGGAAAAATCTCTGTGTCCATTTCTATACGAGTAAAAGTTTCATGGCAATGATGCTGTCCTTGAATGGAACTTTCATTAGAGCTTCCTACATCACTTGCAGTGCTGGTTGTCTTTGGAGAAGGCAACAGGGGTAGTGGTGAAGGGCATAGTGATAACTCATCTCCTTGCGGTGGGGGCTCAACTTCTTGCAATAGTGGCTCCAGAGTACTCACAATGCACTGCCACAATCCAATCTTAGTTAAAAAATTGCAAATCTTGGAACATCAATTTTGTTATAAGGTATGTGCACTTGTAATTGTCACTAATTACAGCTGAGCATAGTTACTATTATTTTGATTAGGCCTTATTGACAATTGAAATAGGATTCCAACACGCTTTAATTAGCATGTATCATTTGGACACTTACAAAAAAGTAATGAAGTTTCAAACTATTGACTCCATTAGATATTGTACCACATTCCAACACTAGGCTCTCATAGATTAGATGTTCTTCATGTTTTGATTGTAGACATTTTGTATAATCAAAATCTAGATGTTTGTGATGCTTTTTGGTCCAAATATGAATATCTTATTTTTGGATGTACATACCTTATTGGCATGATTCAAAGCATCCACATAGTGACATGCAATTGCACAGAGGTTCTAAAACTAGGATTTGTAGAGCTTTATATTTTAGGATAATTCCTTGAACATTGTCAAAGAGTAATTTTCTACTAGAGTACAATTTAATGACATTGGAGTTCTTTTACGAACTATTGACAATGGTCATTTCTTTAAGTCCCTAATACCAAAATTCTTACTTTATCAAGTCTTGATGGAAAATTAAGGTACATTGCAAATTTCTTTTTTATATTAAACCATTTTGATTTGAATATTAAGATAGACATGATACTTCTAATTCAAACAAACAAACCTACATGGAAAATAAAACTCATTAGAGTTACTTTGGTCCAGAGGAATTGTGTGGCATGTGTGATTATATACCTTCATTGTTGGCCGAACATTTCTTCTAAATGATGAGCACCTCAATCCCAACTTCACAAGTGTGACAAACAATTCACGTGGATAATTTCCCTCCAGTCTAGGATCCACAATGCTTTCAATTCCACCATGGCCCCGGTTCATCTTCCGCTTGCACTGAGAATAGCATAGACAAACCAAGTAAACATTTAAATTCCATCTTATTCTTAAGCTATTTCTCATTGCAAGTCACCATTGATGCAAATACGAGAAGATTCCATAAAAAAATGTTTTAAATGATCTCACCCATTCAATAAGATTGGATTCCTCCTCTTCCGGACAATTCCACTCAATTCCTCTGCGCCCGCTAACGAGTTCCAAAAGCACCACACCAAAACTATACACGTCACTGGCTGTGGTCAATTGACGGCTCAAGAAGTATTGGGGGTCAAAATACCTGCATTGGAAGGCACACATGTGAGAAACGATTGACACCCAAACTTCTATAATACCACTGCCTAACTTATGTGCACTCATAATTACATTATCTGATGTGCAAGAACTTGCATACAAATGTGAAATGGATTCTAGACTATGGATGCAACTCCTACAATTTCCTACAACTATTTTCTCTCTTCATGTGCAACACTATTCATTGCCACAATGCAACTCAAGTGGAAAAAACAAAAACCATTAGAATAAGCAATTCAACATAATTGGAGGCACTTTTTTTTAGAAAATACATGTTTTTGCAATATTAGCAATTAGAACCATAAAAGTTTGGAAAAAAAATTTGATTTGGGGATAAGACATGAATTTTCAAAGTGGAACTCCCTAGGCCATTGAAACAGTTGCACACTGCTTGGTACTAAAACCAAAATTTAGAGAAATCAGCAATCAACCAATTGCAATTAAATATGGGAATGATTTAATGACACTTTGGGGGACAAGGTTCAATGGAAGTCTACTTGTCTGGAGTGGGTACACAAGGACATGGACGGCTCTGTCTGTTTTCAACTTCATACAAACTTTTTTAATGTTTGAATTGCATTTACGTGCAACACTATTAACTGTCACAATGCCACTAAACTTCACATACAGAAATGCATTTCCAGAGCCTAGCATGTGACATGAGAAATCTAAGTGCATTAACTATTGTAAGATTTAGTATTTGAAGATCATTTTGAATAGAAAGACTCAGGATGGAGTAAGGTGATGACTTCGATACCCTGCTGTACCGGCGGGCCTTGTAGACACATGGGTATCAACTCGACGTGACTCTTTGGAGATGCCAAAATCAGCCACTTTGGCAACAAGGTTTTCATCAAGCAAGATGTTGGTGGGCTTCACATCTCTGTGTATAACAGGAGGATCCTGGACGGCATTGGAATAAAATTTATGGACCCCTTCCCTTGTCAGTCAATAGTAACCAAGCAGATAATTTATTATGAAACTCTCTACCAAGTTCCATTCAACGCTCAGCTCTCAAAAATCCAAATCAACTACTGCAGAATATGTCAATCAAATCCCGTCAAGAAAGATCAGTATTAAGGAATAAGTGACGAGGAAGTTACCGCAAAAGAATGCAAATAGTCCAAGCCTTGGGCCACACTGACAGCAATCTCCAGCCTCTTATACCAATTCAATATTCTAGAGCGTTCTGCAAAATGTACACATTCATCAATGAAAAAGTAAAGTAACTAATCAGGTGGACACGAACAGCTTGTTCTCACCAATAAATGAATCAGATGTGTTCCTATTCAAGAGAGGGAGAAAAAGCAGCTCTACACGTGTATCACAATGTGTGCATAAGCTCGAACTTAGACTGTAATTTTGTTCCAATTTCCAGCTCTCAATGGCGAAGCCATTGACACTTGTGCACATAGAAAGTAGACCTCCAGGGTAACGTGGGTTTGTACCTTGAGGCCTTCCATGGAGAAGACTGTGAAGATTTCCCATCTTCATGAATTCATACACCAGAATCTGTTGGCACATGACACAAAAGAAATCTTTGTTAAGAAACAAAACGAAACGGTTGGTGTTCTGGAGCACTCCATAAGACTGAGGTCCATTTGCCACTGGGCAATGAAAGTTCTGGTCTAAAACTGAATATGAAGAACGCGAAAAGCAGCAGTGAGTGTACGAAAAGCAAAGAAACTGGAGAGGAAAGGTGAACCACCTGCTGCCCGGACTCATCGCAGAACCCCTCCAGCCGTACCAAGCTCTTGTGATGAAGCCTGCTTAATAACAAGACCTGTCAAACCAATGGACTCGGAGAGTTATGGCTCTGCGTTAGGTCTAATGTTCACAAATAGCAATGCCACTACACAGAGTCGCTTTCGTTCAGAAGTGGTTGGTTTCAAAGTTGCCAAATGGTGACATTCCAGAGCCCAGAACTCCAAAATGAAGACTTAACGTAATTGCACCCAATTCTGACCCCTTTCTAAAACCAACCCCAATAGATTCTTGCCTAAAATAAACGTACTGCCTCTATTCATGAGAGCCAAGGGTTGCTTTTGGGTACACCAATTTTCAGCAGTTTGAAATTCACAGTTTACTCACCATATGGTATCCAAAATAGTAAAACACAAGAAGATAATACTTTCTTTGAATTCCAACCAGATCCAACAAAAAATTATGCAATTTCATAATTTGAACAATGCTCAATTGCTTATTCAGACGCATTTAGGTGTAGTTCCCTTGACACAGATCTGAGATTTCAGTCGGGCAACAGAAACTGCACGAATCTCTCACAACTGCTAATGAAGAATGTTTGAACAGAATGCCACAGAAATTCAAACAGGTAATACTAGGTACCTCATTTCTGAACTGCTCAGAAGAATTTGCAGAGCCTGCCCGTTTGATGGCCAGTGTACGTCCGTCAGGGAAAGTGCCCAAAAACACTTTGCCAAACCCACCCTCGCCAATCTCATTAGCCTTCTCAAATCCCTTGGTGGCTCTCTTCAGCTCCTCCAAAGTGAAGTGCTGGACACCCAAAGGCACTTCCCAGGACTGCAAGATGCTCAAATTCCCTGCTCCCAGCCAAGACCATTCTCTCAATCAAACCTTCACCAGCTAATGGAGAGCATACGAAAACCGTTAAATTAAGGACCATAATTATGGACATGGTCCCAGTTCCTATACCTCTGGTTATCGACTATTCCAATATTCACTACAGTAGTCAATCAATTAATGCTGTGTCATTTTAAGACTCAACAATGCTAAAAAATACAGCGAAGTGTCACGAGAAGAAGAATGTCGTTTCAGTATCATCTTATTAGCCATTGAAGCATTATCATTTCAGTACTAAATACACATAGACGAAAAGCATAAATATGTCATTATAACAGAGTCATTTCTATATTATTAAACCCTTAAACTACCAATCGAAAATCGATGAGGAGGGACTCATTTGCTATGACTCGACTATCCATACACGTTGGTAGGCTTTAATTAGCAAGTTGAGCGTATGTTTGACTTGGCTACATGTCCATGGTCACTGATCTCTTAGTGGGAGGTTGAAGATCATTATGGAAGGAATCCGATTTCAAGTATCCCGATCTACAGCCTCCCACTTTAAATGATTGGATTAGAAATGATTGTACATTAACTGATTAAAATTTGATCTAAAGGGAACTCGGATCCCATACTTAAACTGATCTCTCCACAACTCCATAGTGATCTCCCCCCCAAAAAACTCCTACGTATTGCACAAGGAGCCCAGGAAGCCCAGGATAGCCAAAATCCACATGTACACTAACCTCCCAGATAGGCATGAACACTCTACCCGTTTCTACATGCTCGTTTAGAAAGCTCAAGTAAACTGGTTAAAATGTTGAAAATGATGCAAATTGGACTTTCTAACTTAGTCTCAAAATGAACCTTGTAAGGAAGGAACTTTTGTTGTAGCCACTTAGCAAGGTCTGGAGGGTTACCTGGTCTTTCAGACTGGAAGTAGTCAGGAGGGGAAAGACGTTCTGGTTGTTCCTTTGGTCGACGTCTGATTCTCCACCAGAAGTAAGACAGGAAGAGAAGGAGCAAGAACGCAGACCCTAGTGTCACCCCAATAATGACGCCCACTGGAAGCTTCCCTTTGGAGGGTCCAGGTACTGCATATTCCCCAAAAAATGATACTAATCAATGGAGATCCTAAAACTCTCAGTCTAAGAAAGTTTCACTCCTCTTCAGTCTATTTCATGTGAACCCCAATATTTCGATACCACCACACTAGTTCCCCCAATATCTGTAAATTCCATTGGTTCCATTCATTTGGGGACAACGTTATTTAGATGTTACACTTGATAGACTCAAGATTGTGCTGGCACAAAAGCAAATGGAAAGCAGTCTAGCTGAATTTCAAAAGATTCACCTGCATAGCAGATACAAGTCACGTTGTTGACCAAAGACTGTCCAGGGGGACAGAATGGGCATCTTCCTGCAAAACATAGTAGCAAGAAGGCTTGAGTTTCTGATTTCGGGTATTATTAGAACAAAGGTTTCAGAGTACGGTAATCTCTTGAGAAGGCTACAGATGTTTCAAACTCAATGAGCAAAACTTGAGTCCGATTGAACAAAGAAACAAAAGAGTTGGCAAGTACCGATTCTGACATTGAGTTGCATATCCAAGCAATTTATAAGTCTGGCACAGGCAGACTCCGAAGATGGCTCCCCTTCCCAGCAGTTATAGTCTAGGCTGCCTCTGCAACAGTCAAGAAGATAGGATTTTAGCCAAAATCAAATTTGGACATTGAAGACTTGAAAGGTGCTGACAGACATTCACAAGGACATCATGTCAAATCCCTGACTGTGTGTTACAATCAGCATTTCTCACTTGACCTCACAGAGTGATGCTTTCATGGTGCCCCACTCACGTGATATTACTTTCCAACTGCGGTCTGACACCTTCGAGGTAGTTACACTCCAAAAGTCTGCACATTGTAAGAACAAGAGAAACTTCAACCTCAACTCAAGGCCTCTTCCTCACAAAACGCGCAAGGAGAGAAACAGAAAAGAACACATCCAGAAAACAAGGCTTTCTAATCAAATTAGATTGATTCAGGAATTTCTTAAATAGTACTATGAAGAGAATCTCAGGCCTCTACATTTCACGGAAAGCCTCCACATGATCACCAAAAGGAGACCTCGTCCCTAAGAATTATCGAGAAGGTTTTTTATACCCTGCCCTGTAAAAGTTCCTGAAACAGTCCAGCTAATTAGATTAAAAAATCCTGTTACTCTAAAAGAGAGGTGAAAAATCAACAGAACGAAATAGTATCCTCATTTGTGTTTTCTTACATTTTTTTCAAAGAAGGGGCAGTGCTGTTGCTCAAAACTGGCATGATAGGGCCATATATCCGATTGTTTCTGAGTTCCCTACAATGCCACAATGAAAAGAATTATGTCAGCCCATCCAGTTCACTATGAACCCCTAAACTTCCACACATCAAAAAAGTGGATGCGCCTTCGTCAATTGTACCTTTCAATAAAATTATTTTTGGTACTTGATTTAAACTAAGAAAATGAAGCTTGACAAGATCTCTTTCTACTTCATCGTGAAATTTTGAGAAAAAAAAAATTGAAAGAATTATTGCAATTGCAAGCTCCATGTGTTAGAATCCATATAACACAATATGTTGTGTTTTTCATTCATATTTTTTACTTTCAAAATGGATTTTCAATTTAAATTAAAAAATTAAGTTTCTCATTCTAACCTTCATTAATGGTAAAAATTCCAGATTATTCTAATATATATTATAATTGATATAAAATAATTTCCTCCATTAACTTTATAAAATCACAATAATTTGATTTTTAATCAAAAAATTTGAAAAAAAAGAATATAAATAGAAAATACATTTATCCACTAGCAAAAAATATATAAATTTTATACATCAATTACATAAAAGGATAAATTTGGTTTCACAGCCAAATTTGATTCATAGCCAACTTTGACTTCCAAGTCTTTGTTTTGGCTGTTTTGGGAGTAAAAAATAAAATAAGCTATTGAGAAATTGTCACACTAATCTCCATTGCTACTTGTACCTCTTGAGAATGTTTTCAAATAATTTAAATTGTTTTTTCTACTTTTATTTATTTATTTTCAATTTTAGCAACAAAAATGATAATAATTACAATTTTTCACAAAAAAAAATGGAAATTTCTCAGTGATAAACTATTCATTGTTTCAAGTAATAAAACTATAGGATTGATATTTCAACACAATCTAAGAGGCTACATTCAGCCCAGATATGATGTTAGACCAATTGGCAATAAATCTTAACAGCTTCTACTCTGAAGCACACTTTTTAGTCTGTCCCAATTTCCAGTGAGTTATCAATGTTCATCTGTCAAAGTTTCATTTTTGCACCCAAAAGCAGAGTCCTGGAATTTGCAAGTGACAAAATTGACTAGTGATTACCGCAAACGATTATCATTCAAACAGGAGTCAGACGGAGTCCAGCCCAAACTTACAGGAGCGAAAGTTTAGGCAGTTCTAGAAGCCATGTAGGAAGAGTATCATACAAAAAGTTCTCATGGAGTCTTCTGCACCACGTAGAAAATCGATCATTAGTATCAGGTCTATTTTAACAACATGCTCTGTTGCCTGTATTTGAATGAAGTCCTTGCAAATAGGTGAGATTTGAGGCATCTTACAACTCTCGAAGGCTGATCAATGCACGCCATGTGTCAGGAAGAGGCCCTGTTAATTTGCTCTTGTACAAAAAGCTTCAGAAATGCAGCACCAGCACACGCAAAACAATCAAATTCAAATTCAAGCTAGACAATTTAACACTGTGGAATGTGACATGGCCAGCAATTACTAGTGGAACAAATAGAAATAATAGCATTCATAGCTTGAAAAAGGAAAATTTTGAGGAAGTAGAGATGAGCTGTTTTTCTTACAGTCTCTCTACATGAATGAGATTTCCAAGCTCTGGCGGAAGACCACCGTAGAGCTCGTTCCTATTCAGGTTCCTGCAGAACAGAGGCTATCACCAATTCATTCAAAAAAACTAGGAGTTCAGCCGTTGCAACATTTGCAACAACACCCCGTTGCATAAGAAAACATGATAGCAATTTCTTTATTTTCTAAAACAGGAATTTAATCTCAAGATTGTTTCCAAATGTTTGGATGGAAATGGATGAAACTGCATCAGTGGGTTGTGAAACTAAGCACTTAATATAACAGACAATCATAACAATGGCCCAAAGCCCATCGTGAAAGAAAGTTCATACCCACTTAATATAACAGGATAGAACATAACAATGGCCCAAAGACAATCATGAAAGAAAGTTCATTGGTGAAAGTTCAACTACATGGATTTGTCCTACTAGTGAGGGGGGAATTAGCGTCACCTTGATCATTAATGTCACCATAGAAATTTATTTTTGTGGAGATTGTTATTGTTCAATAAACTTCCAACTTGAACTAATTCAAATTAATGTGACTTTGGTATATTAGAGTCACGCGCACTGCTAGGAAAAATTAGGTGAGGGCTACCCTTATCTCAACTACACTTCATACCATTGTGATAGTTCATTAAAGCCATCAAAACAAATATCACTCTCTAGTCAAACTCATTTCCATGTAGCATATTGTAGTTGGAAAAGAGGACGATTGAGGGCCAAATCTCTGTAGGAGTCATCAGTCACCAAGTTCTAATGGTCCTTGATTTAATTTGGAAGAGAGTATTATGTACTAGATAACTAGACCGAGACTAGATCAAGACTTTCAAATCTTGGAGATTGACGGCTCTTTCAAAAGAGTGAAGAAAGGATGAGATTATGACTCTAAACATCCTTCCTCGTTGCAAACATTTCCGCGATGTGGCAATAAAATTGACGAAAGAAGCCAAAAACCATATCAGTCCTCTGGGTGCTTGACCAGTTATGTATCTAGTACTCCCTTGGCATAATGCCAGTGTTTCCTTTCTGTCTTACAAAGGAAACACTGGTATTATTTTGAAACAGAGGGAATACATAACATTAAAAAAAACATGGAAAGAGCAGATAGACTTACAAATACGTAAGATTGACAAGAAGTCCCAGCTCGGGTGGAATTAAACCGGTGAGCTGATTACCCCAGATCGTCCTGACAAAGCCCACATGTAGTTGAACAATATAAGAAAGAAAGAAAAACTTCTTGAAACCCAAATTAAAAAAATATCAAAAATGCTAAGCAGATATTCACTCACAGCTCCTTCAGATTAGTCAAGGAACTCCACATTTCCTTCGGAATGGATCCGGTAAACGAATTGTTGCCCAAGTATCTGGTGATCACGAAAAACAAATTGAATGTGAGAACCGACCCTTTCTTGGCCACCATTGGAAGAAGTAGCAGATCTCTGAAAACAAATGGTTGGGAAGAAAATGAACTCAAAAGCAAATGTGGAACAGGAGATTCGAAGAGCGAGCTAGAGTAGAAAATAATGCAAAGTCAGCGGTGGGCATACAAATACTGAAGCTTGTGAAGAGTGGAAAGCTCCACTGGGAATTTCCCTCCAATCATGGTGTTGTCAACCCTCCTGTCAGACAAGGATATAGATATGTCAAAGTGGAAACCCTAAAAAGCATCTCACGAGCACCAAACCCTAAAACGAACGAGAGAACCAGTCGAGGCAGGAGGCTCAAGACGTAAGCGGGACATAACTGGTTCGCATGCACGACCTTCATAATAGTGGACATTGAGATCTCACTTTCTAGTAGATTATAGGGTCCCATAACACGTAGCTACGTTATGTCATACAGCCCTCTAGCTAATACCTACTGTAGAAATCCAAAATCTGACACCTCTGCCGAGCAGATGGGACAACCAAATATGGGTTGTGGCAACAGTACAGATCAAATTACTTACAACTCCACAAGATTCTTGAGCTGAAATATGGCCCTGGGGAAAGTAGAAATAAGCATCTCATTTGATGTCAAACTTCTGGACTCAGCCACAAACAATCAATCAAGTCAATGGAAGCAAGCATGAAAATACGCCGTTCTCAATTCACTTCTGGGAGAAATAAAATGATCTCAGGCAACTTAAGTATTGACTGGCACTGTGAAACATTCAAGCTCAGAAATTCTGATAAAGGCTCACTCACAGAAACTTCAGGTTCAACAGATTTGCAACAGGAGCGAGGTCACCGGTCACTTGGTTCCATGCGGAGCAGTTGTCACAATATTTGTTGTTTCCCATGTCGAGATCAGTGAGTGTTGTGAGTCTTCCCAATGCCTCTGGCACTGGTCCAAATAGCCCCACATGTGTGAAATTCCTGTTATTATGCACCGACATGACATTCTTTAGGCAAGTACACTCTCCACACGGTGAATTTCATTCAATTGGCACAGTGGCCGGCACCCAAAACTTGTGACACCCATCTACACGAAACCCTAAGAACTAGGACAAGTGTAGATTTATGTTTCAGACTATGCTTCACCCTAAAAAGTGCCAAAGTAGCGGAAATAGGCTCTGCACTATTCAAATATCAGCATTGCGTTGATATTCATGAGCTTCAGTAATCAAGGAGCCACAACTCAAATCACGGCTAATGCCATCATTATTTTGAGATTCTATTCTTCTCTCATGCACAGAACTGTAGATAAACTTCAAAAGAGACCGAAGTCCTCGTATAAACTTTTTGTTATTAGGGTTTTGTCAAACCTCTTACAGAATGTTAGATGATTCACCCCTTTGAAAGTTGGGCCGATTCTAATATCCTCTTCTCACAAACATATCACCCCTCGGAATCCAAGCAGCCTATAATTCGACGTTGAACAGCTCTAGCTAGTTAGATTTGGTGATACATGAACTCACAAAAGGATGACATTGCCCTCGAAACATTCAACGCCTTCCCATACACTGACACAAGGGTCTGTGCCGGGAGTCCAGGAAGCACGGCTTGTGGTTATCCATCCGGAGTTTTTCACTTCCTGCAAGGCAGCGCCTGCCCACAAAACAGCAACAATTAGAACCCTGCACGTCACTCAGAGCTTGCTTGTATAAGAAGGTGATATCAGAATTGTGTCCCAAAACTGCATCAGACAGTAGTACATCGAAAAAAGAAGTTCTGCGTTCTATTTTCATAACAACCTGCAAATTGTGGAGCAGGAAACACAAGATCTAGAACACCTCCAATTGAGTTTTCAAACGAGGGGCATGGGATAGGTTTAGAAATAACTATGTCGGAGTAGTTAGTTCTTCCACCAGCTGCCCTAAAGCTTCGGAAGAATATTGGCACAAACGCAATAGCACCAAGGTAATGCTTCTAATTGTAACTCTTTTCTAAAACTGACCCCTACAAATTCTTGCCAAAAATGTTCAGCTTTAATTCAAGAGAGCTTTGGGTTGATTTATGACTAAACCTATTTACAACACTTTGAAATATCCAAAGATTGTATTTTGAGAGTAAGGATTCCTTTTGGACTACCAACAAGACCCACAAAACCTCTTACAGTTCAATTATAAGAACCATGCTCAAACCCTCATTTACACCATGACTGTAGTACTGTTACCTAAGTACATTTACAAGTTGGCGTGCTGTGGGTCACTTCTGTAAGGAGCATTTACAAAAGATGTGACTATTTGAATAAGTAGCAAAGGAACTCAGACTGTTCAACAGATTCTGTGTATTCTGAACTCAGAACTTGGTGCCCTAACGATTTGCACACTCTGAAACTGAGCCAGCCTATCCACTCAGATTCCAAATGCGTGCTGACAAGAGGATGAATTGCCTCTAGCACTAAGGCTGAAAACTCCCTAACAAACCTTGGAATTGCAAGCCGACAGGAGAATAGTTACCTTGTTCCAGGGTTGCCAAAACTGGGCCGCAAAAGAAGAAGCTCAGTAGCAGGAACAGCAACGACCAGAGCTTCCATTGCAATTGCCATGGAACAGCCTCTGTCGACATACCCTCACATATAACCCCTAAATGCCCAAGGCCTTCTGTGAGCTTCTTGGAATATGCTCTAAATTGAACAAAATGCCAACATTCTGATATTAAGTTTTATCAATTTTTTTTGAATTGTAACCATAAAAATTCAATTTATACATGTCAGAGATTACATGGAAAAAAAAAAGTCGACATTATTACTTATGGATTGAAGGATTAGACTTTTTGATCATGAATGTGTTAAAACTATGAAAGCAATTTGAAGTCTTTGATTTCAATCCTCTTTTCACGTGTCAAAACTAAAAAATTGGTCACTAAGAAAATATGAGGTTAAAGAGTATATTTTCATGCATAACCCCAATCGATACATTCATAAAATGTACTCTACAATTTTTTTAAATGAATTTCTCATGTGATTTTTTCTCCAAGTTCTAGTGTATTTTAGGCTCTTTCATTTCCAAGAGCGCTCAACACTAGAAAATCAAGATTTGCAATGGACACCCTTGCACAAAATCTTGAATAGAAAAGTCATAATCATTCATTTTCAAAATTGGATTTTTTGATGCTAAAATAGTAACTTTTAAAAATAGTAACTTTGCAAGGTTTTAGTTAACTTCAAAGTATTGTCTGGACACACCAAAATTTGGTGCCTGGAGCATTTAGGGAGCAAACCTCAAGCAGTGCTATTACCACAGGCCGCTGCAACCCATTGAATCTCCTGTCGGCGCAATTGACTTCACTCGAACCAACTCATCCAAAACATGTGAACTCAAGAAATGTGTTGCTTCCACCGTCTAAACTAGACACGTACTGGAATCGCTCACTACCGAAGTTCATAAAAGGATTCTGCTGTTATCGTAACCTGACATTCCATATATGCCCAGTTCGCCAACAATCACAAATTCATCCCAGACAGAATCTAGAAGCCCTTTCACCCACAGTTGCAAATGAATCCACCGACTTGCGCGCACCCCCTCACTTCGATCAGAATCTCTGCCAGTACTTGGTGGTGTGGGAAACTGATCATCGATCAGACCACTTCGACCAGACGCGGTCGCGCGCTTGCGCAAATAGCACGAGAAAGCACAGACTTCAGCTAGCAAACAAATTAAAAAACTGCCCGATCTTCGATCATACCTGTATATGCGCCACCCTATGTAAGGAAAGGTACGACACTCCGGTGCTAGATCTAGAATTGAAGTTATACAACTCATGAACTGCAAGTGTAGCATGCGTCGCTAGGGTCTGGACTAAAATCCTCAGTCCTAAGCGTACGGTGCGTGACCCCAGAACTGAGCAACACGGTTAAAGTTTGTTGATAGCAGGGCTCTGCGCCTGCGCCAACGTCGATGTTTGGTACTCCGTACAACCGAAGGACTGGCTGGAGCGATTCCGGTACAGTACCGCCGTACCGTGCTCTAGGCTATCACACAGGGTGCTGAATCCATTTCCCGCAAATGAAACACAGTTGTACAATTTATAGTCATCTAGTTTAATCTAAATATAACTTGGACGATACGATTACCGTACCTGACTTGACTCCCATGGACTCATGGAGACTGCTACAGTGTGGTCAGACTTCCCTGCACAACTTATGGTAGAGGTACCTGTAACGGTGTCCTATAGTGGACAACAGTTTGGTTGTACTGCTCATTGAAAAAATTCTCTTTTTCACCTTCTCGTCCACTTACCTTTCTTCCCTTCTTGATTATGATTATGGGAATAGGGAGAAGTTCCAAAGCTAACCAATTTAATTAGGTGAAGCTATCAGACCATGATAGGACCAAATGAAAAATCAACATTTATATTGAATGAAAGATTGAGTTTTGAAAAAAAAATCTTTTTTTGTTGTATTCTTGATTCTTCTTCATCTTTATTTTTGCATACATTGAGTTCAATTTCTCAACGAGTTCCCCATATCCTACAACCACAAATGCTTAAGTTATCCATCGTAGGTATTTCTACCTTATTCAAATTGGCCAAACTTTGCAATAGGATAGTTCATAGTTGCAAAAACACTTCACGTCTTTCTATCAAAATTGCATTTTTAGGCCACAACACTGGCAGTACTATGCAATACTACCAATATTGTATGTTAACAATGCCCGGGCAGATTTCAACTGTCAATTCAGGGCGCTTGCAGATCTGGACCGTCGATTTAGTACTATGTTGTCCTATGCAATACTATAGACTACTACGGAGTACTACATAAGCCACTGGAAACAGAAGATAGCAGCAAAGAGGTTTGTAGTGTTTTTCATTTCTAATAGTTCAAAAAAATTCAAGAAAAAAAGTTATTTTGCTAGACAAGATTGCGCTTGCATAACACCAAAAAATTCATGAAGAAATTTTTTCCTTCTTCTCAGCCTGTGCGCAAAGGAAGGTCACTTTGACCCTATGTGTGCAACCAACATGTTGCTATTTTTATAAAAACTCATTAGTAGTCCCTGTAATGTTAATAGACCTCCAACATGTCCAATTTGTGGCTTCAAATTCGCATTTTTGAGTCATAAATAGGACTAAAAAATTCCAAAATAGCCAAGGTAGACATTCAATTGGAGGTAGGTTAAAAATAGTAAACTAATTTTTTTTAAATTGAAAATTACTCAATGTTTGCAACTTTCACTACAAAAAAATGGCCAAATATGTGACTATAAAGAACAATTGCATGAAAAATGTGATTTCAAAATGACTGGTACTCCCTAATTGGATCAAACGACACTCAAAAGGTACCATTGGGATTACTTTTGTAGGACAGAGCTTGAGTCCTTTTCTAAACTTTTGAAGCTCTCAATTACTTTGATGTTGTCATTATTTAAAAAAATGTATGGATGAATAATATAGCAATGCATCCCTTTAAAGGGATGAAGAAAAAATCTCATAAAAAAAATCTTTCAAAAGACATAAATCATCAATTTTAAGGCTAAATTTAGTGTCTTTATTACCATATAGCATTTTAAATAGATTTTTTAATCCAAATTTTTTTAACCTTCAAAACATACAACTATCAAAAAGCATTTATAGTGATTAAATTTTGAACTAAAAATAGTATAATTTTTTAATCAATTTATTTATTTTTGACAAATTCTTGATTTAATCTTTTAAAAAAATTAAACATTCAATTCCAAAAATAGATTTCATAGGATCCTCAATGTGAATAATATAAACACTTTTTGTTCTATCACAATCATCATTTGGATTAATTTTTATATTAAAAAACACGTTCACATGTTTTTACTTCTGAATATTATAGAAAATGAAAAAATATTAAAATTATAGCAAAAGAGTCCTTTTCTACTCTCTCTTATGAATATTTATATACATGATTTTTTTGAATTCAATCACAATATTATTCATTAGAAATTAGACCCCTTTTCTACCATTGAAAAACCTGACAGGCTGACATCTAAACTTCAATTGAAACTTTAGTAGATAAATTTAGATTTATCTATGAATAAAAAAATATTTGTCTTAATTAATATGACTTGAACTACTAGTAGAAAAGGACTAAAATGACTAAATTTAATAGATTATCCTTAAAAAATAATAGCTTCAAAGAAGATACATTGCAGATTTCAATGCGTCTGACCCCTTTTCTGGTACCTTTGAGTGTGATTTGACTCAATTGCACCAATGCTGCTAACCCACAGTCACCAGAACTTCGAGGGAAGAGTTTCATCCGCCACATTCTGTTGATAGCGTCGTCAACAGTCTGATGTGGCAGGGCGGCATTCCAATGTTGAGGCCTAGTTGAAGACGAGGGGGCAGCTGTTATATATTGTAATTTACCTCACTATAGCACGACTAAAAAATGACTATAGTGTAATTAGCAGACGAATTTGAGAAGTTTTGACTTATTGATGAAAAAAAAAAAGAGGCCACTACAAAAAACGTGGTAGAAAAAGATGTTCCAAGCGACCTTGGTTTCAGTGTAGGGCCACTACAGAATGACTGACTAATTACTACACCTTATTAGGTACTTTGGCACAAAATAGTTTTATTTTTTAGAATGTTTCTATATGCCACATTGTTAATAGATGCAACTTCAACAAAATGATGTGTCATCTATAAATAAATTAATAAATATTTTAGGCAATCCAAGTGCCTTAACTCCTAATTACTCTAAATATGCATTCATTGAATTAATAGAAAAATTTGAGATTTCTCCATTGCAAATGAACAATGATGTCATTGAAGATTAGGGTGTGATTTTTATAAATTAGTTAGACCACCCTAAACTAATGAATTCATGATGGTTTTTCATTTTTGGTGGTATATATTGCTTTCTTCCTTGGGTTTTCCTATATGATTTTTTTAATCTCCTACAGATATAAGAGCAATTATTTTTTACAATTTTTGCATTGTTATTAAACAACTTTTGAATAGCTGATATGATTGAGTTTTGAACCCGTAGAAATCACAAGAAGCATAGAGTGAGGAATTTCTTATATTATCTCTTTTAAGCATTCCGGAATTACTTTGAAAATGCTTGACAGTAACACAGTTTACGATTATAAGTTTTCACGACGGAACTATTGTGCAAGCCACTACAGTCACGTATATGCATGACCTCCAAGGTTGGCTCTCTGTCACGTTATTTGATGATGGGTGGCTAGAAGGCTCTATGGGGCTTTACAAAGGTTGATTATAAACATGGCGTAGCCGAAATAGCCATATATTGGCCATTTGGGGGCTAAACTAGTGTTTTTAGACTATTTGAGGTGTGAACGAAGCTGTTTTGGGGCACCTTTGAGGTGGTTGTAACCCTAGGCCGCCCCTTTGCTTATTCATTCTCTTCAAGTCTTGTGTATGAAGGTTTCATGGAGTGTTAGGAGATGGTATACCTTGAAGGTTGTTTGTAGATGATGGCGGTGTTGCCAATTTACTAAATCTAAGGTTTTTCCTTGTATACTTCAATTCTTGTGCAAGACTAATCATATCGAGATAAAGTAGAAGCATTTGAAAGTATTTGAGTAGCTTATTACTTGAAGAGAATGGTTTAAGTGCTGATGTTAGAGCACTAGAGTGGTTGGAGAGGTTGGATTTGCTGTACTTGTGTTGGAGGCGTTGGTAGTGACGTGCGGAAGCGCTGGCAAATTCAAATCTTGGAGCTTTGGTGTTGGAGGTGCTGATTTGGAGTTGGAGGGGCATGGAGGGCTTAAGAGGTTGCTAAGAAGACTTAAGAAGAAGCTCTTGAGTGTAAGGATTCATGTCCAACTCGTTTCGTGCAATTCTGATGAAAATTGAGAAAGTTATGAGAGTTTGAGTGGGATAGTCAAAACTTTCATGTATGCTGGACCAAACTAGCAAGAGTGCTGATTTGGTGTTTTGAGACCATTATGGTGGTGATTTAGTGCTAGAAAGACCACAAACTACGTTAGCTATCCAAAAACTACAAAATTATTGAAAACTATCAAAAATTGAAGAAGTTATGACATTTTGAAGTTTGGCATTTTGAAGTTTGGCATTTTGAAGTTTGGCATTGGGGTTTATTTTTGGAGGTGTTTTTGGTGGTAGTTGTTGATGTTTTGCAAGCGTTGATAGCTTGGCAAAACGGGAGAGACGAAGACCGGTTGACTTTTAGAAGTTACCGGACTATTTATTACGTCAATTACCGAGGTAACTTTTAGAAGTTACGAGGATAATTATTGAGGTAATTTTGAAAGTTACGAGAGTATTTACTAGGGTAATTTTAGAAGTTACTGGAGTAGTTACTGGAATAATTTTGAAAGTTACCAAGAGAATTATTGAGGTAATTTTTGAATTATTTTGAAAAAAAAAAAAAAAAAAAAAAAAATTGTAGTATTTCCCCATTATATGAGGGGATGATTTTAGTTTGGGAGGTGTAGAAGATTCGACGGTCGAGATTTGTTTATGGTACAGACACGTTTCCGTGACTACAGTACATTGGAGGAGGTTGATGTTCGTGGAGAAGCGGGCGGAGACGAGCTAGCGCTCCCGGTTGTAAGGATTGATCTACCCAATACTTGGGAGATCAGTTCCTTTGATAATATGGAGGATCATGGCGGTGGATCTGTGGTTCGGGACCGCTATTCGGAGAAAGCTGAGGGCATGGCCTTCAATGATTGGAAGACTAGATTTCGATCTTGACAACGAACCCAAAGACAATGCAATGCGATGTTTAATGATTGGTGGGCATTTGAGCAGTTGCCCACCTATCTTGATTTTGAGGCGCTGCAGGCCTATGATTCTTGGTTTGAGGATCATAAGGATGAGCTTGAGGAGGTAGAGGACTATTGGGCTCGAAGGGTGGAGTTAGTCACTGCTTTGAAAGAGGGAGCTGTATTTCCAGCAGCTCAAGCTTCAAAGCCTAGTGATGGAGATGAAGACAAGGGCGAGGAAGCTACCTCAGGCCCTGATGCAATGCGAACTGCAAGACTCAAATCAAAGTCCACTACTAGTAGCGCCGATGGGACTACATCCACATTCATCTCGCGGTTGTCTCGAGCATTGACTGAAGCGATAGCTACGATGGGCCCTCCTCCTCAATTTGAGCCTCTCATGTTATTCTTTGCACATTTAGAGACAGAGTTTGGCGGCATCCGTCGAGATCGCATGCGTCACATCCAAGACTTCAAGAAAGAGGTTGGAGACACTCCCCGCATTATGTATGCAAGGCTCTCTAAGTTTGCCCGTGAAAGTGGAGATGCATTCACGGAGCGCCAATTGGTGGAGCGCCAATTGGTGGAGCTTTACATGGAGAAACAAGACAAGAAGATCCGTAACATGGCACATCCTCACATATTGTTGGCATATGGCGGACGAGCTACTTTAGCTCAAGCTTTTGCTATTGTGGAACAGTTGGATTGAGGGCTATGTGTGGAAGAGGCTGGGAGATTGTCATCTATTATGACTTCAACAACGAGTCAGTCAAAAGTTGTTGTTGGTGGCTCTAATAAGAGCCAAGGAACTCCCAAGGCCTCCAAGCAAATTGCCATGGCAGCTGAAGCGAAGGTGATAGCCAATCCTCGTATACGATGTTGGAACTACGGATTGTTAGGCCATGGGAAAAGAGATTGCCCTAAAAATACATCATCTGAGGACAAAAATGGTACTACTAGCAAAGGCAATGCATCTACAACAAACAAAGGGCAGCAGAAGAAGGCACAAAGCGGAGGTTCACCTCCAAAGTGTACTTATGCACCTTGTAGCCGAGTTGGTCACACAAAAGACAAGTGTTAGGTGAAGAATCCACAGCTGAGACCTCAATCCTTTACTCCACAAGTTATTCAAGGGAGTGGATCAAACTCTGAGGGCAATAATCTTGAGGCACGTATGGAAGAGTTGCAAAACACTCTAGCAATGCTCGTTGCAACAACAACAAAGACCACACCAGTATCTTTTGGTTCAAAGATTGGATCAGATGGATTTGAGTATGGTGCACTTGGTAAGGTGGTTGCGGCAGTGGCTACTAGATCACAAGTTAGATCTATGCCAGTTGCACATGTGGTGGATAAGAATTCAACCACACAAGTTAAGCCTCATGTACGCCATCAAGGGCCTTCTGATAGCATTGGACAGTCAAGACTACCTATGACATTTGGCTTGGCAGATGTGGTGACTAGTCCATCTATTGGAGCAATTTCTGATAGAGAAGATTCATCTATTGAAAAAGATATGGTCAAGAATTTGTCCTTCAAATTATTGGAGGTTCCACTATTCTCTGGGATCCAATTGCAGAGTGACAACTTTGATGCATCTGCTGTATATCATATAGCATGAAAAACGATGCAAGGTACAATTCAAATGCCTGCCAACGTGGCCATGAAGGAGACAAATGAGTCTTCTTTGGTTGATGGTGAAGAAAGCTTAAGAAAAGATGCTGCCAAGGTAGCAACAGAGGCTTTGCGATGTAAGAAGGGATGGCCAAAAGGGTCTCTTTTACAAGCAGAGTTTGACAGCAATTTGACTTCAAGTAGAGAAACTGTTGACAATGGTATTGAAGTTGCTACAAGCTATTTGGCAATATTACCTGCTCGAGCAACTCGTGAGCGCTTGCAAGTTAAACCTGGAGTAGTACGATTGGCCAATTCTGGTCATATTTTTTCTGTAGCTCGAGGTGATGCATCTCAAATGTTTCTACAGAAAGTATTACTTGATACTGGTGCTCAACCAGTTATGCTAGGAAAAATTCTAGCTCAGAGCTTGGGGTTTCTTTCTAGTGACTTGAACCCATGTTTTTTTACTATAGCAACATCGCTTGGGGGCACGGTGTCCTGTTGTATATCAGTACATATTGTAAAAACATATTATTATATGTTTTATTCAATAACTTCACAATGACGCTATGGGTTGAGAAGCTTAAAGGTGACGTTATCCTATAGAAGTATATAAGTGGATGGGTTTGCCTTAAACCTTCATTCAACCTTATTAGTAAGTTTGTTTTTTACTTTGTAGTTCAAATGTCGAATTGGAGGGGTTTTTCTGAGTCTCAAGATGAAGAGCCACAACCGAACGCTGAGTTTGAGCTTTCACTATCACAGTTGCCAAATCAACCTCTTTTGCAGCGAGATATTAGGCGTCTTCAAGATGAAGCCGGACCGTCCAGACCACCAAAACAACCTCGTGTGGAGCGGCGATGGCACGGTAATCTTGATGCTGATGCTCGAGCGTTGGTGATCTTACTTCAAGTGGGATGTGTTGAACCAGGCACTCGTGAAGTGACGTTCGAGGCGAGTTATGAAGGCAAGAACCAAAACCAATATTTTTGTATGGTTCGGCCTGTGGAAGGTAGTCGTGGCCACCAACGATGGTTGGAAGGGCCTGTCAATCCTTTGACAAAGGCTGAGCGTGCAGAATATGTTGCTGCTACCGTCAAACGTATTCTCAAGTTTCTTCAAATGGAATAAAGCTTTGATTGGAGCTTTGTTTTTTATCTCTAGTTGATATTTGTTAAGTTTTAGTTCTTAGATTATGTTTTGAGTGTTTATTGAAATCACAATGAGTGATTGTATTTATTAGAAGTAAATTGAAATTAGAATTTTAGTTAAGAAAGACTACAATTGGAGTGAGTGTGAATAGGGAAGTGGTTAGAATCTTAGGTGGGCCTTGGTAGAGGCATGGGCTGAAGTGCCCCCACCTCTCACCTTAGATGGGGAGGAAAAAGGGGAAGAAGGTATCTTAGTGTGAGGGTTTTTTTGAGAGAGAGAAGAGAAGAGTGTAGGGAGAAAGGCTGAAGATTTCGATCGACCATATCTTTTGTTAAAAGAATGTTTTTGAAATGAAAATTTGAGAGTTTATTCCTTATGATTTTGCACTTCTGAAGACACTTCATTTGCTTGATTTGGAGTTGTGAGCAAAAAGTTACAAACGAATGAGTGGAAGAAGGTCTGCTGCCACCTGACAAAGAGAAGCAGAGATTCGAGCAGCCACCAAAGTTTGTAGGTTTTGTTTTTCTTCTTGAAATTTTCAAGCATTAAAGAAGTTTTTTTTAGCTTTCTGGAGACATATCATTCGAAGCAATTGAAGTTGTTTAGAGAAAATTGTGGGTTCTTGAAGTAGAAGAGGTCTGCTGCCTTTCTAAAGAGAAGGCTGAGACTTTGCTTAGCCATAACTCTTGGACAGTACCTTATTTTTCTTTGAGATTTAAGGAGAAGTTAGTTTGTAAGTTTAGCTTTCCAAAAAGTTATTAAACTTGAAATTTGAATAAGAAGTGAAGGAGTTGTAGGGTCTTGAAGTAAGAGAGGTCTGCTGCCTTCAAATGAGAAGGCCGAGACTTTTTTTGTTCATAACTTTTGGACAGTAACTTAGTTTAAATTGAGATTTTGAGGGGTGTTAGTTTATCTTATTAACTTTCCAAATTGCTATTGCACTTAGCATTTGGAGCTTGGAGTCATATTTGGGAGTAGATCAAAGAACGCAATCATACTAGATTGTAGTTTCATACTTCTTTCTATATTTCTTTGGGAGACTTGAAGATTTGAAGAGTCCAAGATATGAAGGTTTGAAGATTCAAGGACCGTACATGCCGAGGACCTATCCGTGTGTTGTGGCTTGTGGCTTTGTCATTCCTAGCCAGCTTTGGAGGCCCGTTGTCTTTAATTGTTGTTCCAATCCAGCTTTGGAGGATCGTTGCATTCAATTCTGCATTGTAAACTTGTTGCAGGCTATTTGGGTATCCAACTAGCCTCTTTTTGTGTTGTGGGCGACGAAGTGGGATTGATCACCCACATGGTCGAATCTTATGTCGCTCTCATTGGTGAGGCTGGATTAATGACCAGTTGACCAGTGAATTTGAAGTTTAGGAGCCCATCATCCGGACGACAGCTCGTGTTCTGTTGTCCCGTTTTACCCGTTCGAAAACTTGTTTCTTATTACACACCCTTACCCAGACCCTTTAGAGCCACCACAGGATAGGATGGGTGAAGATCAAGTGAAGATTCAAGTTTGAAGACTTTGAAAACTTTGAAGACCAAAAGAAGATACAAGTTAGAAGAATCACCATCGAAACTCTACAACTAGCAGCCAGACACTTCGCGTGTTCTCTAAGCGCACCCCTCTCACCACGACAATGGAGCAGCCTATAGGGATGACAAAGGAGCCACTACGACTTTAAATCAAGGTGGGCATTGATGCGTACACTCACATCTCCTTGAGGTGTGTTGTAACAGGTGCTACCAGTTATGACATTTTGTTGGGGCAACAAGCTTTATACCCCATTGGTTTTGGTCATAGTTCTTGGACTAAAGAAGCGTGATTTAGACCGGGGTGGTCACAAGGAGATGGACGGAAAGAAGTGATTGCTGTCAGTTTTGGTGCTTCTGCTTGTGTGGTTGAAGGCTTGGCGGTAGTGTATGGATGTGTTGCAGAATGGTTTACGACTGGACATTTGTTGCTTGAGGGAAATATGTCTGCTTTAGACTTACATCCAGATTTTGATTTGCAAACACAAGGCGAAATTAACCAGTTTGTAAGTCATCCCAAAGATCCCATACCACTATGGATTTCACCAAAGGATTTGGCTGAGAAATGCCATACATTGGTAGAGGGAATAGACCAACATCTATGGCGGCCGCAATCTACTCTGCCACTTTATAACAACTTGTGGATCTTCATAATGATCTAGCAGGTATAGTTCTTGTGGAACTTTTTGTTGGGCTTGGTACTGGTTTAGCTGCAGTTTTGGAGGCGGGGTTGTCCATACGGAGTTATACGTATGTGGACAACAATATTGTGGTGAGCAGAGCTGCAAAACACCATTTGGAACAGCTAAGGATGCGATATCCAAAGCAACTACCTGCGAGTGCTATTCAAGGGTGTATGTCTCGAATTCCTTCGGACATTGTTTTGATTGGAGAAGAAGATCTTCTGAGGTTGGGCAAAGTGGACCTTGTAATGGTTGGATGGCCTTGCCAAGGTAATTCTCGGGCAGGTCCTCGCCAAGGGTTCCAAGACCCACGCTCAAGTTTATTTTGAGAGCTCTTACGGTTGTTGCATTGGTGGCAACGTAGACAAGCCACAAATGTGGCTTATATTCTTGAAAATGTGCCTCCATTACGAGATGCTGGAGCTCGAATTCACGAGGATGCCAAGGTGGTATGTCAGCACTTTGGAGAGCCAATTGTAGTAGATGCTGCAGCTCTTGGTTCTTATGCCCATTGTTTACGGTGGAAGTGGACCAATTTGGCTCATATGCTAGGGGTTTCAACGGCATTACATTGCATCCATCGTCCAAAGGGCAGACACCTTGATGACATCTTAGAAGACGGACGATCTGCCCAAGCAGTGGTGCAAGAAAATCAGACACCATTGGCTATAGTCAATCGTGTAGGGATGCCTCGATTAGCATTTCCTACTTTGATGAGTTATCCTCGGTCTTTTGCTTTTCGCAATGGCGGACCGGGCTTGGTGTTTGACTACACCTCTATGAGATTGGAGGAACCATGTGCTACCGAGCGGGAGCGGGCTATGGGTTTTCCTACCAATACTACTAATGGGCTTGGATTGACAGAGTCTCAGAGGCGCAACTGCCTTGGACAAGCCATGGACCTCACATCTATGGTTTGGTTTGTTGGAGTATGTTTAGCAGCTCAACAACACAAGAGGCATGGCCTTGAAGGCCATCTGGGGGCAGATGCTTTAGGCCAGGGGGCAGAGAGTGTTGTGCCTCTAGTGGTTGAAAAGATGGCTACTCCAAATGACAAGGCATGGTGTGATAGTCAGCAAGCTTGGGGCCAAGTACTTGATAAGAGAAGAGCCCAATATGCTATGGAGTGGCTCATAGCAGATGACTTACAAGGACAATGTGTTCTGGCAGCATTGGCTCAAGACTTGGGTATGGAAGATGCTAAAGAGAAGTTTAAAACCGTATTTCTCACTAAAAAAAATCCATACATCATCACATCACCTCACTCTATAGATGGTAGAATTTATGATACAAGTGGAGATGGTTTAGTTGGAATGAAAGAGGGTGAAAATGCATCTATTGTCTTAAACAAGGACAATGGTGCAAACTCTTCCAACTAGCAACCAAAGGTAGTGCCAGCATCACTAAAAGGGTCTCAAAAGAAAGAAGTAATCTTACTAATTGATAATGATTGGGAGATGGATATAGGTATGGGACTCACTGGTGCAGAGGCACGAAAGGTGCGAGCATTCATTCGCTCGTATAGGGCTTGCTTTACTTTTAAACTCACTGATTTGGAGGGTTATAAAGGCAAGCCTGTGAGAATTCAACTAGAAGATGATCATCCAGTGTTTAGACGCCCGTATAGGTTCAGCCTTTCAGAAAGAGACGGGATCATGTTGAGGTGTAAAGAAATTTTGGACGCCGGATTGGTAGAACTCTCAGATGGAGAGTATGCATGTGCCACGGTAATGCCAACAAAGAAAGATATTTTTGGAAACTAGACGGAGAAGCGGATGTGTGGAAATTATCGTCCTGTTAATAAGAAAACAAAATCAGATCGATATCCCATGCCAACACCTGAGGAATTATTTGATGCGATTGAAAAAGCAAAAGTCTTTAGTACTTTAGAATTGAGGTTAGAGTACCATCAACTGCCATTGAGACTAGAAGATAGGGTGAAGAAGGCATTTTGGGGAGTAGATGAAGATGGAAGAGATATACTTTTCCATTGGAAGTTCTTACCTTTTGGCTTGAAGAATGCTCCGACAGAGTTCCAACATGTTATGGATCAAGTTTTGAAGGGGTTACCATTTGCTCGGTGTTATATAGATGATGTAATTACCTTTAGTAATACACGAGAAGAGCATGTACAACACTTGCAGCAAGTCTTTGAGAGGCTGCAAACTTGGGGTCTTCGCCTATATCATGGGAAGTGTAAATTCTTTCATGATCAACTACCTTACTTGGGACATATGATTACACCAGGAGGCTTAGGAGTACAACAGGCGAAGGTGGAAGCTTTGAAGAGGATTCCAATTCCAAAAGATGTGTCAAGGTTGAGAGCCTTTTTGGGACTAGCAAACTATTATCGACGGTTTATTTGTGGTTTTAGTCTCTTGGCCAAACCTTTGACCCGATTAACAAGGATTGATCAAGAATAGATGTGGGGTCCTGATCAAAAGAAAGCATTTGAGACTTTGAAAGGAACACTTGGTTCTGCTCCAGTGTTGAGGAGGCCTAATGCTCGACGGCCTTTCCAACTCCATACAGATTGGAGTATGTTGGGGATTGGAGCCGTATTGACTCAGAAAGATGATGATGGCAAGGAATATGTCATTGCATATGCTTCACGAAGCAATAATGATGCTGAGGCCAAATATTCATCTTATGAAGGAGAGTGCTTAGCAGTGGTGTGGGTAGTTGCACATTTTCGCCTATACCTTTATGGCCAGATCTTTACACTTGTGACTGATCATCAACCTCTAAAATGGTTGATGGAGTCTGATAAACTCACGGGAAAGCTTGCTAGATGGGCCTTACTACTACAAGAGTATGGTTTTGACATAATTCACAAGGCGGGGGTTCAAAACTTGGATGCTGATGGCTTGAGTCATAATCCAAGCCCATTAGAGGAGGATTTGACTAGTGCTCGATGGCATGGCACATGTGATCAAGAAACAGTGCCAAGGTGGCATGCTTCATCTTATTTGGCATGGATGAAGGGGAGATCCAACCAAGACTTAGGAGAGATTGGATTGGATGTTGTTGATGAAGACTTGGATGAAAGTGGACCTCAAGTTGCCACTGATGTATGAAAAGACCAAGGTGTTCTATATCGTCTTCAACATGGGGAGTTTCTACCAAATACCACATTTCAAGAAAGAGACCAAGTAACCCATCGCTTGGCTAGATTTCATTGAGAAGGTGGCCTTATATTTCGTAGATGGATGGATGGAACAAGGAGGGTTGTTCCGAGGCCTGACCAACGTCTTCAATTGATATGTCAGATTCATAAAGAGTTCGGTCATTTTGGAGTACGTCGTACATATTCTATGTTACATGGTTTGTATTGATGGATGGGCATGCGACAAGAGATAGCAACCTATGTGGGGAGGTGTGAAGTCTGCGATCGGGTTAGATCAAGTTTCAACACTCTAACTCCCCACTTACGACCTTTACCAATCATGGGTTTGGGTTATAGGTGGAGTCTTGATTTTGCTAGACCATTGACGACCACATCACGAAGTGCCAAATATGTACTTGTGATGGTAGAGCATTTCAACAAGTGGATTGAGTTGGTAGCACTGCCACAAAATTCCTCAGAGTTAGCAGCAGCGGCATTCCTTGATCGTGTGTTGGCTAGATTTGGAGCTCCAACTTAAGTATTGACAGACCAAGGAAGAGAGTTTCTTGGGGCATTTGAAGAGCTTTGTACTAAAGCTCTAATTGACCACCGTACAACTTCAAGAAACCACCCAGAGGCTGATGGATTAGCAGAGAGGGTGGTTCAGACAGAGAGGGTGGTTTGCGCAAGTATGGATTGTTGGCAGGCAATCACAAAGATTGGGATTTGAAGTTGCCATGGATAGCGATGGGTTATCGCTTCAGTCGACAGGCATCTTTTGCATCTTATAGCCCTTATCAACTATTGTATGGCAGAGAGCCAATGTTACCGTCGGCGATGAGGGAGAAATTGGATCCAATAGTAGACTTGGATGATCCAAAAATTTGGGCAGAGGTACTATAAAATCGAGCTGAGTATTTCCAGAGGGCCATGCCAATGGCTATGGAGAATTTGGCAATAGCGCAACACAGAGATACTCTCAGATATGCGTACATTAGAAGTGGGGCTTATAGGCCTCAACTTCGACGGTTCAAGGTTGGAGATTACGTGTATTTACAACGTGAGGCACCAATAACTTTGGATGTTCGGGCAGGGCGGACCATTTTAAGGGTCAAGGGACTTTTGCCTAGTGGAGTTCTTCTTTTGGAAGGGAAAGATGGACAAGAGTGCAGGGACAACACAAAGAACTGTGCTCCTTGTCATTTGCCAATTGAAGGGACTGTAGATCCAGAGTTGGCAGTAGTTCCACCTGGATACAAATGTTTTGTATGTGGAGAAAGCAAGGGGGCTGCGACGATGTTGCTATGTGATTCATGTCAACGAGGTTGGCACATGGCATGTCTTCGACCGCCATTGACTTCTCTTCCTGTTGGGCGTTGGACATGTCCTCGTTGTAGAAGATGATCAATTGATACTACTTCTTCAAGTAGTTGCTGATGATTTTTTTATCAACGGAGGATGCAGTTACTTGGTGACATTTTATGTTGGAGTATGAGTGGTGGTTCTTGATATTGAAGCTTGGATGAAGATTTTGTGGAGTCCAACTATGACGTTGGAAGCGATTAAGGATGGGACTCAATTGCACCCAACTTACCCCTTCACTTATGATTGATTCAAGACTCCAAATAGATGGAGGCCTATCAACTATCTTTTTCAACATGTTGATTGTACAGTGAGTATAGTTGAAGTTATTTCCTTTAATTTCTGTTGCTAGCTGAGTTGCGAGGGCGCTTTACTCAGCTAGGGGGGCAATTGGATGGTTGTTCATTCATGCCTTGTTGTTGTGAAGATTTGCTTTTAAGCATGTGTGCATGTTCTAGTGCTTGTAGTTTACAACATCTCTTGTAAACGATGTAGAGTGACACGACAACTGTCACGTTATTTGATGACGGGTGGCTAGAGGGCTCTATGGGGCTTTACAAAGGTTGATTGTAGACATGGCGTAGCCGAAATAGCCATATATTGGCCATTCGGGGGCTAAACTAGTGTTTTTAGACTGTTTGAGGTGTGAACGAAGCTGTTTTGGGGCACCTTTGAGGTGGTTGTAACCCTAGGCCGCCCCTTTGCTTATTCATTCTCTTCAAGTCTTGTGTGTGAAGGTTTCATGGAGTGTTAAGAGATGGTATACCTTGAAGGTTGTTTGTAGATGATGGCGGTGTTGCCAATTTACTAAATCTAAGGTTTCTCCTTGTGTACTTCAATTCTTGTGCAAGACTAGTCCTATCGAGATAAAGTAGAAGCATTTGAGAGTATTTGAGTAGCTTATTTATTGGATGGTTGTTCATTCATGCCTTGTTGTTGTGAGGATTTGCTTTTAAGTATGTGTGCATGTTCTAGTGCTTGTAGTTTACGACATCTCTTGTAAACGATGTAGAGTGACACGACATCTCATAGTAATACCTTTAGTATTAGAACTAGAACGTAGACAACGATGCATAGAACAAAGCTATGCCTTGTAACCACGCTTTAGAGTGACTTGAACCCTAAATCCACATCACTTTAGGATGATTACAAAATGACTTGCCATGTGTCAGTCCAACTGAACGGCGCAACGGCTCCATCACAACTTCTAAATGACTATATAATGGATTCCGACGTGGTTGTCCACATCAGATTTGTAATGGGTCTATCATAACTTCAAAATGACTTACAAATGACTAGCCACGTGGTTGTCTACGTTAGATTTGTATTGGGTCAATCATAACTTTGACATGACTTGCAAATGACTAGCCACCTGGGACGAAAGGGGGAAGCACTTTCCACATGGCAGCCATTTTCTTGTAGACAATGCTTCATTCCAAATTTCATGCCAAATGGATAAATGATGCAAAAGTTATGAGCAAAAAAACACATGTCCAAGGTCAAAGGGACAAGAAATAGGACAAGTGTTTCTTGCATTCACCCAATAGTAGAGAGGGCAAGACGTTAACCCCTAAATGCCTGAGGCACCAAATTATGGTGTCAACAATAATTTGAAGTTAAATAAAACCTAACCAAATTTCTATTTTTAATAATTTATGTTTTGAATTTTTTTTTGAAGTCTATTTTAAGCATCAAAAATACGATTTTGAAAATATTTAATTATCATTTTTCTATTCAAGATTTTGCACAAGAATATCCATTGCAATCTTGACTTTCCATAGTGTTCAGTGCTCTTGGAAATGAGCCTCAAATACACTAGATCTGGAAGAAAAATTCACATTAGAAATTCATTTAAAAAAATTGTAGAAGAGATTTTGAGAAGCCATAAATTAATTGGAATTATGCATATTATGTCCTTTAACCTAATATTTTTTGGATGACTAACTTTTTAGATTTGACATTTGAAAAGAAGATTGAAAGACTTCAAATCATTTTTGTAGTTTTAACACCTCATAATCAAACATTATAATTTTTCAACCCCTAAGTGATATTGTTGTATTTTCCCGTATCACTTAGGATTTTTTTTTTACACCACGACCACCTTATTGTATTTGTGGCCTCAAAGCTCTTTGTGCTTATTTCCACTAGTAGCAACAATGCAATGCAAGGTTTTGGAAGCATGAAGCAAAAACAAAGGAAAGTGGAAAGGAGGAGAGTGAAAAGGAAACAAGCAGGACACATATGCAAAACTAGGGTTCTTAAAATTTGAAATGGCTTCTTGACAACTTCATGGAGTTAACGCAACAACTTCATGTGGTTCTTATTGGATTATTCACAAAATCCTAGAATCTCACATTAAACACTATAACATCTAGATTTATCCAAATATAATATTGTTGTAACTTGTGTTGTAACTTATGTAATACATTTCTATATTTATTAAATGTTATTCCGCATATCATTGAATTTGTCTTTAAAAGCACTTTCACATCAAAGCTTTTATTTTATAATCACAAACATTTAGAGTAGCTTACTATGTATTTGAAATTTTCATAAATAAATTTTATTATAATAGTAGTCCACTACTTACCCATGGTATGACTATTTTAACGTTCTATGTAGAGAAGGGCTTGAGTCTTACTTGGTATCAATAGTACCCGGCATTGGGATACCCTTAAACTTATTCTTTGTTTTGGTTGAATTCCTCCATGAATTGGATATTTGTAACTTTACATTGAAATCAAGTGGTGTCCATAACATTGTATAACCACACAATGGTCTTCTCCATGTTGGAAAAGTATTAAGCTTTGCTAGAGAACTAAGAGGGACTTCTAACCAACAACCAATTTTGACACCTTATAATTTTTTTAAAAATCATTGGAATTTCTGCACAAAAGTCATATAGAAATTTTCATTTTTGTGAGAAATTGATAAAATTCATTAGTATTTCACTCCCCTTATCTCTAATTATTTTACAAATTGTGTAACATTGGTAAGTTGGTGTCACACACATTATTTAATATAACATATCAGTCTGGTACAACCCTAAGGGTAAATTAGAAATAAAATGGAGACTCCAAAAAATTCACTCTCTATAGTCTACACATCTAAATTTGAAAGCTTTAATTTCCTAATTTTAAAATAATATGATCCAAAATAGAATTTCATTGAACCTAAATAGCTGGCTAGCTATAGTTCTAAACCGAGACAACTTCAACTAGTGCACCTTCCTCCCTTCACTTTGAGAGGCTTTGTTCTTGTAGCATTAGCTTGCTTTTCAAATAAGGTAGACAATCAAACTTCCTAAAGATAGCTTTGGTCAATGCAAAGCTTCTTTCCCTTGGATTTATATCCACCAAACTAAGTAGGACTTAATTTTGCTTAACTTAGTTTTGTTTGAAACTAACCAGCGTAAATGTTTTTGGCAATTTAATGCCAAAAATTGGTTCAATCTAGGAAGCATCAACAAGGCTGTAGGAAATTTGAGTTTTTTTTAATACCATTTTGCCACTTGTTTGCAAAATCTTTTTTATTATAGTAAAATAATATAACTCACATGGATCAACTAGAATCAATAGAGTTTAAAATAGCAAAAATTGAATTTTTCATCCTACAATTAATCACCACAATTGGCAATATGAAAAAATCCAAAAAATTTACACTAAAACTAACTATATGGATGGTGATTGAATGAAGATAGCCAAAGAGAAATGACCTTTGCTCAGAATCCAAAGAGTAAGGATTTTTGTTGGGGAGATGTCTTGTTGCAAAACAATGAGGACTTGATCTCCGAGCCTATTAATCTTGTACAATGCCCTCTAGAAAGTACGATAACCCTTGTGACTATATTGCATGAAGACCTTTACACATTCTACCTCTTAGCTCAAATTAGCAAGTTGATTTGAAGAAGATTTTGGATTTGGGAAGCTGATAATTTTGAGGAATGTAAAATGACTCACTCTCTCAAAAATTATCAGTTGTATTCAACAAACTAGTGAATTTAGCAATTTCATGTTTGTGCAAAAACTTCGTAGAGGTTACCTTACTTTCTCGAGGGTATTGTAATGCCGTTGCAGACACTAAATGTCTGTCTGATAGGAGACAGAATCTTTCCATGTAAGACAAATGTGCAACTGTTCATGCTTGGACTTTTGTGCAAAAAGGGCAAGTCTTCCCCAGTAGTTTGACCTCCAATAATCACTTTTTTTTTTTTTTTTTTTTGACACAAATGAAATGGAAGACCTCCAATAAATACTTTTGATTTTTTTTTGAAGTGGATGATTCATACTGTATCCAAAAGGATGATTTCCACGTGACGAGCATCGTCTTGGACTTTCTGGACTCGGAATTCCCAGTTTCTTACGTAACTTAGCATACCCCATGCCTTTGATACTGTAGTACAACAAATGTCAAAGAGCCAATTGCCTTTGTTCCAGGCCCCACTGCTACGCTGTTTGTAATACTCTAGCTAGGGCACCATTCGGCAACGCTGTTCCTATTTAGTGCAGAGTATTATACTTGCATACTTTGGGAAAATCAGTGTCACATACTCAATTGCACTAAGGTAGGTATCCCAAAACCGCCACTAATTGCTACTGTGCCTAATTACTACTATTAGACTGTTCAAATTCTTCTATATTCTTACAGGCAAGGGAAAGGAGGTTCCAACGCACCAAAGAACGCAACATTTGGATACTGTATGCAAAAGTTATTAACCCCTAAAGTACCAAAGTCCCCTCGGGGGACACTTCAGATTTCGGGCAGGCCTGTGTGGCCTCAAATTTTGATCTGATTTTTTGAAACTTTTTGTGAAGATAGGGAATCACATTAGCTTTCTAAAAATATAATTTTTTTTTCAATCGGTGCCCGGGAGCAAAAGTTATGCCATCCTAAAGCAAAAAAGCAGTTCAGCGGGCAGAAAAAAAAAACACAAAAAAAAGTTTTTAATTTTTTTAATTTTTTTTCCTCAAAGATCATGTTTTTGTCTAAATCTGAAGCTTTGATTCATTCTATTTGGACTAATAATGAGAAAGTTATGGACAATCTTGTTTTTCGGGCAATTTAAGCATCTTCAAAAAAACTAACTTATAGAATTCATTTTTGAATGCAATTTTCAAATTTTTTCAATTCTTTTTTTTTGACAAGGTCAAGTTTGTTTGCATGAACAATCCCACCGTTGGGATTATGTTGTTTTAATTCCACCTAAGAGCTATTAACAATTTAGTATTTCGTTCAATTTTGGACCTACTTCTATTTAACAATTTTTTATATGTGAAAATCAAGGTTTGACATTCTGAAATTTTTTTCCCCGACTCTCAACTCAAATTTTCAAGATAAAAAATTACAACTTTTTGTTGTGTAGTGCAAAAAAAATCCACAAATGGCCGTCAAAGTCATCTGAAATTGCAAGAAACAGTTCAAAATTTATTTATTTTTCAACTTTGAATGCTAATATCTTCCAATCAGAACGGTCAAATTCCTTGAAATTTTTACCACATAATCTGAGACAAGTGAAGTACAAGATCCTACGCTTAGATTCTTAAAAAAAAGTTTTTTTGGGTTTAGGGAGTGATTGCAGCAGAAATGGCAGTTTTCAGTGGTTCCGGAGCCAGAAAATGCCTTGGTATTTTAGGGGTTAAGGAACAAAGTTTGGTTCTAAAAGCGTTTCTTTCACAGAGGTACAGAACTGATTTTGGAGATGTACACACACTGAAGATGGCGCTTTAAGTTCAGTGGCGCATTTGGGATGCCTACCTTACACAAACAAAATGTAGTACAATTAGGTTGGACACTATATAAATGTTTAATGTTATTGTACAAGAATGCACTGCTTTTGAATTAGGTGTTATTGTAATTGGGACTCCTGAATTTCCATCTGTTCAAATGGAAATATTTGTAGAAATATTTGTTGACTTTGGTGGCTTATAAAGCAACTTTCTTGGGATAAAGCAACCTAGTAGTGGCACTTGGATGATTTTAGATGAGCAAATTATAATGAAGACTGCATTTTTTCATCCATTTTCTTTAGAATACTTTGAAAATGTTTGCATGAGACGGTGGTCAAAATTTCCTTATTGAAGTGTTACTGAATTCTTTAACCCCTAAAGTCCCAAGGCCACTAAAGTTCTATGAAAAAACACTCCAAACTACCATTTCTATACTGAAGAACAAAAAATGTTTTTTTTGCATATTTAACCATGGGATCTTGTACTAGACTAGTGTAAAAATGTGTGGAGGAAATTTCAAAAACTTTAACAGTGTAGATTGCAAGATACTTGCATTTAAAGTAAAAGAAACCAACTTTTTTGCACCGTGCTCAACTACATTTTTGGGCTTTGAACCTTTATAACTTAAATTTTTTGTTCTATTGACTTTGAATTTCTAATTTTATATTATAAGAATTGAGTTGAGAATCTAGAAAAAAATTCAAAAAAACTACACTTAGTTTTCACTCATTAAACAATTGTTAATAGTAGTAGGTTCAAGATTAAAGGAAAATCTAAATTGTTAATAGCTCTAAGATAGAATTGAAATACACTAATTACAATGGTGAGATTGTTTTAGAAAGAGATCTTAACCTTGTGAAACTTTTTTTTTGAAAAATGTGAAAATTGAGGTTAGAAATGAATCCTTCAAGTTATTTTTTCAAGAAGATACTCAAATTACTTAAAAAACAAGAATGTTCATAAGTTTTCACATAACAAATCCAAATGGAATAAATCAAAGCTTTCCATGTAGATAAAAATATAATCTATACTTGAGGGGACAATGGGCTTTTAGGGGTTAAGAAAGAAGATGCCAGAATATTGGATTACAAAAGATGTTTTTTCAATGTATTTTGGCAAGTTGTACCTCCTTGCTCTAAATCTGAATTTTAGACTACAAAATGATCTTTTGGGAACTTGAAATTCACTAATGAAATGAAGTCAACTAAGTCTAATTTCTATTTTAAATTAAATTTTTTTTAAATATTATTTATAGCTATTTGAACTTTGGATTTGTGAATGTAGTATATTAAATTTTTTATTGTAGAATGATCTAGAATTTTGGATTACACCATGATGTTTCACACTATAATGTACAAGTGTGATGCAATTTTTAGAACTTTGAAGCATATGTTGTATTTTATATATGTTCTATATAAATTTCCTTCACTCTTACTTGAAAAGAAATCATAATAATTTCAAATTTTCATTAAAAAAATTGAAAATTTTATAACTAATAGAAGATATGATATTCCAACTTTGAAAAATAAAATAAAATAATTTCCACTTATACTTAGTGGCAAAAAAGGATATACAAAGCAAGGAATATTGAAGTTGTTCACATGGTCATTGATTCCATTCTTTAATCCTTAAGGAGTGGATTGGTCACCACAAAAATTATTCTTTTGGTACCTTGTGAATCATTTGCTTAAAAATATCCACTCACTCGAGGTCAAACTGCACTGCAAAATCTTTCCTTTTCACACAAAATTCCAAGGATGAACAACTACATTTCTATCCTTTATAGAAGAATTTTCTATCATCCATTGGACAATAAACGTTAGTCTACAGTGTTGTTCAAGGGTTAACAATTAACTTTTAGCTCACATTTGAGATTGGTAAATGGTATTCCTTTCATTGGCCTATCCAAATCCTTGCTCATGCTGTCCATTCCCTGGCCCAAGGTGAATTGACCCCCTCATTCCCCTAGTATTTCATCCTTAGAAAAAAGATTGGATTTTTTTATTTGCCATCCATGAAAATTTTGAATTCATTTTTGGAATCAAAGGCCCTAGTTTAGCAAATGCAGGAGAGATGTAGAAATACAAGCACAAAATAGGGGACAATTTTTACATTTACCCTTGGTTGGGGGAATGAGAGGCCGTGGCAATTCAACCTGGCCGTTTCCCTGAGGATTGTTTCAAGAATTTTTTCATGTTCACTTCATGTTCTTCAGAGTTCTTGTGATTATTCTCCAAGTGCAGTGCCGTGGTTGGGGATCAACGGCGTGGAGTTCACGTGCGTCCTCGTCTTTGGCTTCCTCGAGTTACCAAATCTCATCCCTTTTCCAATATGACCAATTTCATTAAAATGGCCGTATTCCGTTAATTTGGCACTTTTAGCAGTTCAGACTGCACAATCTGAACTATTTTTTCTGCATCAAAATCTATACCAGTACTAGATTTTTGAAATCTACATTTGTCCTAGATATGTAAGATCTATAAATATCCTAGATTTTTCAGATTGCGTGATTTGATATCTATGCAAATCCTACATTTCTGAAATCTAAAACTGACCTAGATGTTAGCAATGTATATATGTTGTAGATGTCAGGGTGTGAAAATGGCACATGGAATATCGCCATTTTAATGAAATTGGCCATCCATTTGTGATTGCAGGCTCCGTAATGCTGGCGATGACGATAGTTCTCTTCTCAATTCATCAGATGACAGCACTGGGAGTGCAGAATGTACGGTTGCTTCAAATGCTCGGCAGTTCCATTGAATATTCATCGCTTCCCTATTATAACATCACAGGCAAGATCATGGAGGAGACGGTACAGGGCTCTGTTACGACCAACACACAAACAGCACGAGGGTGATCGGAACCCCGGAAAATGTCGAGGTCCTCACTCTCTCACAAACGTAGTGCACAAGTTTTGGCTGCAATCTTACACGAAAACAGGGGAGCATCGATGCGCGGGCGGGGGTTACTACGAACTCGACTTGTCGAGCCCGTTGTGGAAGTCACGTCCACCAAGTAAAGATCTGCAGAACGGCAGTTATGCAGCGCAATTCATGGTCCCGGAAATTTACGCCGGCAATTACAACTTCTCCACCTTCCTTCTCTTCGACGCCTATCACGGCCTGGATTACAGTAATGGCGAGAAGTGGAGTATCAAGAAACTCATCGCTTCCCTGCCCATCAAAATTGTCACAAATTCCATCGTCGCTAATGATTCTTCCACACATCAGTCGACTGACAACATGCAAACCCTAAAGCGATGCGAATCTATCGATTTCCAACGCCATGAGTGGTCGGGACGGTGGTCTCGCCCCTGAAAAATGACTCTTGTAGTGCAAACGCCAAAGGATGATATCTGCATTGCTTCTCTGAGAAATCCCTGGTTGGTGCTCCGGCAATGTCGAAACTCTAGCTCTTCCTATTCCGCACACTGCACGTTCCACATCTTCAAGCCACAGGAAGCATGGGACTGCCTAGCCGGACGCTAGCTCTTCTTCTAGGGCGACTCCAACCACCAACCCGCAACCTCTTAACGTTCATCCTCCAAATCACTCCCCCTCCAGGTGGGGACTTGCTCCACTTCGCCATCGACCGCAGCTACCACTACTGGTTTCGCAATCCAGCAAACCTCGATCAAGAGCTTCGAATCTCAAGCCACTACAACGGCCATGACTGATGCCAATGGCATTGGCTTCGCGAGCTTAGAAGATCCACACTACCGCAATTACATCACAGATTGCTTCTCCGGCAAGCATTATCCCGACGCCGTGATCATGAGCTCGGGATTGCATGATCGCTGGTACCAGCAAAACTTTGCGACCTACACAAAAAGTGTGGATATTGGAGCAATCTCTTCGGAAATTTAACAAAGACTCCGGAGCTAGTGTACAGGACGACAATTGTTCTGGCGGGGGATTCCCGAGGGATGGAATCAAATGCGCCGAAGATGGAAGTGTTCACTAGGATCGTCACAGAGCAAGTGCAAAAGCTGTTTTCAATGGTGAAATTGCATTGGTGGACGCATTTAGTATGAGTTTCCCATTTCATTATCACAACAACTACAACTACGGCGAATACTACGGCAGGCCCCTGCACAAGGCCAGGATCGCCCGCATTTCTACTTCGTGGATGCCATGATCACTCGTTCTTTTCAATGCTCTCTGTCCAAACAAAAACGAATAGTTTTAGGGTTTACATGAACAATTTCTTCCAAGGAAAGCGCTACCCTGACACCATGATCATGAACTGGGGATTGCACGATGACTGGTACCAACAAGATGTCGCGACCTACACTAAAACCGTAGACATGGCACTGACATACAGGAGCAATATCTTCCGGAATTTGACGAGAAAGGCTCTGGAGCTGGCGTCCAGGACGACGATTGTCTCGACTAGCGATCCCAAGAAATCCTTGCGCTACTTGTATAGTACATTGTAAAAAAAGGGCTTTTAATGGAGACATTTTAGCCAAAATTGCAACAAACAATAGAATTTGATAACCAATTTGCAACTTCCTCCATATTGAAATTATGTATTATGTGTTATGTGTGTTATAGTACTCCCAATAATCCTTCAGAACTTGCAGAATTCTTTTTCTTCTATTTTTTTTTTTACTACTCACTCTCAAGGTAGCCAAAGTTGATGCTTGTTTGTCTTGAAGGTAGCATATTGCACTAAATTCCATAAACTAGTTCTGGAATCACTACTCCCAACAGGAGGCTCCCAAGGAAGCAATCGGATGCGCAGAAGATAGGATTTGAAATGAATACACGAAGAAGAAATAAAGATGCTAGCATCGTGGATCACATTTGTACCTGGACATTGCTCAAACTGTTCGCATGTAGTCACCCAATCCAGGCTTGTCATCCAAGCTGGTTTCAATTGTTGATACATTGTGTGAGCTTTGTGACTTCAATCATGTGAACAACAATCACATGTGCAGTTCTTCAAATATGAACTTTTCTATAATTTTTGCCAATTTCAAAGGTAGACTCATTCAGTAATCAAACAATACTCTCGCACTCTTCCACACTCCATCTACAACACTTTTGTGCAAAAGTCAATCACTAAGACACTAATAAATTTAGATGTCACTAATTTTATTAAAAAAAAATTGTGTTAAAAGATTGTGTACGATAATTTCAGTGTGGAAGCATGAGATGTCTAGATTACCTGAACATTTTTAGTATGTCCTTAGTAAAGTCATTCTCACAATTGCACATGTTGGTAGATTTAGAATATCTCCATTTCAGTGAATCTTTTGACCTCCAAGTTTGGTATACATGTTATTCACATAGAGATGTTCTCTTGTGAAAATTCCATGATAAATAAACAATTTTTCAACCTGAGGACAATGTCAAAGTTGGGAGAGTAGTGGAAAATTTTCCCTCAGAACACAAAAATGTCATTTTCACTTATACCCTATTTTATACCAATCCTATTATACACCACTGATGCCAAACATGTTTCCATTTTATTTTTTTGATTCTCTTCACATGAAGCTCTGTGACTCGACAGTTTGTAACTTGAACTAGTAGCTTAATTGAATGTCAAATTTCAGCATTTTCAATGCCCCTTCGCTCACTGTTGGATTTGATTCTCCTAAATTCTCATATTTAATTATTTGTACGCATTTTCCTCTAATTCTTTATGACAGATTGCAGTGCTTTCTTCAATTTGTACAAATTGAAGTGCCATGTTGTCATATTTGTTAAAGTGGACTTTCTCAGAAGCCCATTATGTGCTAAGTGATTTTAGTAGCAACGCTATTCTATTACACATACTTAGATAAGCCTTGAGTGATGGTTATACGATCCACCTTATACCATCAAATTCATGTATTTTGTATATGATGAGACTAAAAATGAGACGAAAAGAGCTTATTACATATATAATTGTATGGTTTGTAAGGTTGATATATCGATTGAACTTGTGTAGAACAAGTGTGACTAGCTAGCTCTAAGGTAGAAGCACCTATTCTTGTCTATGTACCCACTGCAGAACAATAGGCGTCTCTCAAAGTGTCCCTCCAAAATACCATAAAATCATCCCCATGCTTAATTGTGGTTGGTGGTTGCTGAATTTTAATTTTATTTTCTATGTCAAAATCAAGACAGCTTTACTAGAGTGCAGTTTGAGGTGCCCTAGGGAGTTCTACTTTGAAAATTCATCAAAATTAGATGCCTTATCCAATTTTTATTTTTATTATTTTTAATTTTTTAATTTTTTAATTCATGATTTATAATTGCTAATACTCCTAAAAAAAATTCTAGCAAAAGGTGCCTTCAACTATGTTGAATTGCTTAAATGGACGGAAATGGATGCTTCCACCTTAAATTTCCTTGGAGTATTTCATAAGTTAGTGTGTGATCTAATACAAGCTCTCAGTCATTCAAGTGTTATACATCTATCCTTTCTAGAACTTAAGGTAGGTACATCTAAATGTGCCATTGACCTTAAAGCGCCATCTTTACTATGTGTACATCTCCAAAATCAATTCTGTACCTATGTCAAAGAAACGCTTTTAGAACCAAACTTTGTTCCTTAATAACTTTTGCATACAGTATCCAAATGCCACGTTCTTTGGTGCGTTGGAACCTCCTTTCACTTGCCACAAAGAACATGTGAAAATTTGACCAGTCTAATATTAGTAAATAGGCTCAGCATCAAAAAGTTTTGGGTGTACGTACCTTAAACACAGCTTAAACACAGCAAAAGTGCTGAACTTAAACACAGCTAGCTGCAGTACGTGACTCTAAACGCATTGGATTTGAATTCGATCCTCGACCTTGTGTGTTGTGCAAATGATCGAGCAGCACAAAACGTCGAAGAGGGAGAACACTGAGGGTTATATATGTGAATTGAATCAGCTCAAACACATTAATGTGTTTATTATACAAACTTTCCATTGAACGAATTACTACGGAACTCTCATATCCAACCTACAGATCTAGAGTCAAAGAGATCCTGAAACATCTAGTAGAGACAATGGATAGAGCAAATGAAAAAACACAGCACTATCAAGTAAAATTGCACAAATAGCAGAAAATCAGCATATGAAAACTTCTAGAGTGCCGCTTCCGTGCTTGCATTGTTTCAGTTTCAAATTGCCTCCATGCATTACACAACAAAGTTATTGATCGACTGGGTGGAAAATGTACAATGGGGGCAGAGATTCAAAAACCAAGCAATGTTCAAGGACAGCAGGGCTTTACACCACACTTCATTCAAGCGCCGCACTTCAATCTACTTCAGGATGTAATGTAATACTTCATGACGACAATTTTGATCTCTACAGAACAGCTCCCAAAGTGCATAATTAGCAAAGAGAAAAGAAAAGAAAGTAGACTCTTACAAGCTAGTTTGCATTGTTTCAATCTCAAATTGCCCCAAGGCACAACAAATTTGGATTGATGGCCAATTTCATTAAAATGGCGGTATTCCATGTGCCATTTTCACACCCTGACATCTACGACATGTATACATTGCTAACATCTAGGTCAGTTTTAGATTTCAGAAATCTAGGATTGGCATAGATATCAAATCACGCAATCTGAAAAATCTAGGATATTTATAGATCTTACATATCTAGGAAAATTGTAGATTTCAAAAATCTAGTACTGGTATAGATTTTGATGCAGAAAAAATAGTTCAGACTGAGCAGTCTGAACTGCTAAAAGTGCCAAATTAACGGAATACCGCCATTTTAATGAAATTGGTCATATGGTTATATCACACGCGCCCATTGCCATTCTCCTGCAGGCTTCATGGCTCAATTTTCCAGGTGTAGCTGATGCTGGTGGAATGTGGAGGAATCGATTCACCGAATTCCTGGTTGAAGACCTACAGCTTGAATCCCCTTCTCTTTCGGAAATCCCAATTGCTCGGATCACATGACTTCGAACACGGAATGATAGATGCATCATCAATCTCTGATTCTCCTTCTGTCATGCTGCAGGGATGCATGGTCTTGTGATAAATGGTCGCATCTTCGTTACTCATAGAAAAATTTCAGCTACGAAAGACGGCTCTGAGGAGCAAAGAGGCATCGTTACGGAGCAGAATCAATACTCTTCGGAGGATTGAAATACTATCAGTTGCAGGATGTGCATGCAAGTCTAACATGCCCTCGTCTTGCTAGACAGAAAGTGCAATCCAGTAGAATGTGCAAGTTTACCCAGCAAGGTGAGGGCTCGTTTCTTTTCGGTTCCGCCTGATTAGAATTTTGTCGTCTTAGTGATCTTGCTGGTCAAGGTTCTTGTATGCAATGAATTTCATTCTCTACGTGGGAAAACAGACATTATTTATACAAATGCCGTTTTAGGTGACTTCTGTTCCTTTCAACAAAAATACTAAGTATCATGTAGTGTGTCCAATATAAAAGCCAACAAATGAATAAATAACGACGTTTTTGTGCTATGTTACACGTAAAACTAAAGCAGAGAATCGAATACCGTAGACGCGCTGTCATTCCGTTCAGGTACCGCCCGCCCGAAGCCCAAAAACATTTATTTTTTGTCTTCACAGGAAGAGAGAGAATCCACTGAGGGACGAGAAGCTGAGTTCACCATAAGTGAGATTTTCAAGCTCCACAGTAACCTCGACTTGACGTTTCTGAAACAGAGCGAGGAATAATTGGTGTGCAGCGCACAACTTAAACCAGTGCTAATTTGGGTGATACTGATGCCCAATGTGGTACTGTGTATTCTCGAACATGTTCAAAACAATTATATGTAGCTGGAGACTTGGAAAGACCCAATTGGTATATAATTCCCGATGCCCATATGAGGTCCATGAAGACTCGGCAGTTCTTCGTGACAGTACGTTATCCCTTGAACTACCTGCGATTTGGTAGCAACTTGCACTGTATTGACTTTCCAACTACTTCCTGAAATGTGACAAATCTGTCAAACTAATGTTCACTAACAATGTTAGTTTTAGTTTAGTTTTGCAGTAATTATTAATGCAGTTACAGTGAGGTGAAGCTAATTTCATGTCCACTTGGTTGTCATGATCCACAGACCTCTGACATGGAATTAGCTTCAATTGAATAAAAAGAAATCAATCCAAAGATCAATGAAAAGTCCTTTTCTGCAATAAATTTCATAATCATTTCAAATTAGATAAATTGGGGCTACACCTAGAATTAGGATCAGCTACCAAATCAATTCTTTTTACTAAAATTTGGGGTTTGGGTTTGCAAAGCTGGAATACTATAATGTCACATGCCTTTGCTAAGCTTAGGGAAGGCAACCCATTTCCGATCAAATAAGCATTCCACGTATCTGGAGGGCACGGTTCTTCAGTGGGTCAATTTATCAGTGTGCAAAAATAGACAAAAGAGGCTTTCCATAATTTTCCAAATGTTTGTATTGCAAAATGGAATTACCATGAATTTTTGAGCGATAGATCAGGTCCTTTCTATTCTAGTAAAATGGTTTCCCCAATTCTGACCAAGAGCTGAAAACAAAATGGACAATGCTTCATTCGTGTGATGGTTAATTGTTGACCAATCAGTGACTTGCCAGAATTGGTCATTTATTCCTATGGACATACACAGAAACAAACCACCCTGTGCTACCACAATAGGGGGTGATCAGGAATGGGTTGCCTCCCCTAGTTCTCGATTGAAAGGAAGGAGGTTTTGCATTACTATATGTGAGGAAGTTAAGTAGGACCTTCCTTGAAAAATGAACTAGTGCTGTAAGGATAGAGTGTCTCATAATATAATTTCTTGTTAACCCATGTTGTCACTCCCATGTCAACCCCTTAATGCGATGGTACTCACATGTAGCATTTCTTCTCTTCAATATCATTTTTTGTTTAAAAAAATGATTAAAGATAGTTGCAGAAAAGTAAAAAGTGTAAAATTACTGAAAATATATTTGTAAATACATGTTCAATAATTAATTACCAACAAAAGTTCAATAATTAATTACCAACAAAAAATGGGAAGATGTGTCAACCTCAAAAATCAAGTTGATCATGGAAACAATGGACTTTAAATTACAATGCATTGAGCAAAATAAATGTGATCAAAATCAAAAACTTAAAATACAAGAGTTGTAAATAATGAAGTAAAGCATGACAAAGTAAAAATTGAGAAAATAGTAAAACCAAAACTGTGATGGTACGTTTGTACCTGGCCTTAAGAGTCTGCGTTTAACCTCTAAACTTCCGTGACTATTTTTTCACCAAAATCGCTCCAAAATTGCCATTTTTATTACAAATAGCAAATTTTTGAAAAAAAACTTTTTTTTGATACATATAACTATAGGATCTTCTAGTTTGCTGACTTAAAAACATGTGGTCAGATTTTCAGAAATTTTCATTATGTGGATTGCAAGATATAAGCCGAGCATTGCACTAGTAGAAAGTTGTATTCTTGGTATTGAGTGGGGTAGTCACAAGAGCTCAAGGAAGTTGGGAGGGTACCCACATACTTATGGCCCTATCATATAGTTCCAAGGTTGTAATGATTGGGTACAACATTGCCCACATTTAAATTGCAAGCTATCCAAGTTGATGTCAATTGGTTTCAATTGTTTTACATGTTTCAATTTTTACTAGTACCAATGTTAAATTAGTACTTTCAATTGTTCATTTGGTTGTCAACTCACAAGGGAATTTTTTCATTCAGTGTTGATTTAAGCAAATGTTGATATGTGGTATTCATATACATTACGTACAAAATCAAACACATTTGTATACAAAGTTCTATATGCTTTATGTTTTATGACAATTTATAGAGCAAGCAAAGCACTTATTATATTTTCAAGTGGTACATTTTGCCAGTTCTACTTTCATATCCTAGGCTAAATCTGATTGCAACCAAAAATCTAGAATTTTCCTAAAACAAAAGCCTCTCAACCTAACACCCAAGGTATTGGGAATTTAACCATGAGTCCAAGTGTTGCTCAGGGCTCATTCAATGCTCTCTAATATGTATAGGTACTCTTTGAATATGTAATTTGCTCTTCGGTTTATATTTAGTTCTCTCTAGATTTGTATTTGGTATTTTTTGGTCTGTATTCTCTAGGTCTAGATCATTTGAAGTTGGATTTTCGGTTGGGATATACTAGTGTTTGAAATGAAAATAGTCATATACATGTTAAGCATAGGCCAAACAAAGGATGAAAAATATTAGAGATGAAAAAAACAAGGAAGAGGGTTTCTAAAGCTTTGAAGAAGTTGGTTTGTTGGAAATGAAGTAGAAATCCAAGTAAAAAGGGAAGGAAGAAGGAAAAAGGAGAATTAAGTGCAATTAAAGAAGTTAGTAGATTATTTTGAACTCATAGTTCAAGTTTGACCAAACGTATTTCTTAAGTTATTTAGATTCTAAGCCTTTAGTGGCTTCAAAATAGATCCTAGGTAATTTAATTAGATGCTTAGATAGTATATGAGACCTATTTAGTTTGATTTTTAAGTGATAATTAGTTTGGTAGAAGTTAAAGGTAAAAACTTTGATTATTTATAAAAAAATATTAAAATACTCAAATAGAATAGTATAGAAAATAGAGAGAAAATAGGGGAAAAAAATTAGTTAGATTAAATCACCCAGAAAAATAACATTAGATGTTTTTCTAGGGCATTGGAAGGCCATTTCAAACCCGTTCCCCGTGTTGTGAACCAGCCACTGCCGGCCAGAATTTTTATTTTTTTAAATTTTAAAAAAATTAAAAAAATTAAAAAATTATTATTTGATGTAACAATTTTTCTACCATGTCAAAATATTGTTGTGGCAAAGTTCCCACAGTTTGGGAACTCACAGGAACTTGCGGCCTTGTTTAACCCCTAAAGTTCCGAGGCCTATTTTCTGCCAAAAAACACTCAAAACTGCCATTTCTATAGCAAAGAGTAAAAAAAAAATTTAATTGTTTTTTTTTTCACATCTAACCGTAGGATCTTACACCTAATTGGTATGAGAATGTGTGGAAAAAAATTCAGAATTTTTGACCGCACAGATTGCAAGATATCTGTGTTTAAAGTGGAAAAAACAAGTTTTTCAGCACATTGCGGGACCAGATTTTTTGACTTTAAACATTTTTAACTTAAAATTTTTGCACTACAGCGTTTTGAGCTTTAAATCTTTATAGTGGAGAATTGAGTTGAGAGTCTAGGAAAAAAAAAAAAAAATCAAAAAAACTTAATTATCATTCTTAAAAAAATTGTTAAGTAGAAGTAGGTAAAAGATAGAAGGAAAGTCTAAAATATTCATATATTTTAGATGGAATTAAAATGCACTAATCCCAATGGTGAGATTGTTCTAGCAAGTAAACTAAACCATTCAAAAAAAAAAAATTGAAAAATTACAAAAATTGCATTCCGAAATGCATCCTACAAGTTATTTTTTTCAAGAAGATGCTCTAACTGCCCGAAAACAAGAATGTCCATAACTTCTTCATAACGAATCCAAATGAGATGAATCAAAGCTTTCCAAATAGAAAAAAATATAATCTATGAGAAAGAAAATATTAAAAAAAAAAAAACCAAAATTTTGCAAATTTTTTTTGCTGCCCCCCATCCCCACGCATTCCAAGAAATGGCATAATTTCTCGCTCAAAGGTCCGATTTCAGAAAAAAAAAATCTGCCACGTATCTCTCTCAATTCTTCATGTTCACAAAAAGTTTCAAAAAATTAGGAGAAAATTTCAGCCCGTAGGTACCTGCCCCAAGTCCCATTTGTCCCCCGAACGGACAATGGTCCTTTAGGGGTTAATACTTGAATCTCATCTAACGGTTTAGACTTCCAATTTCCTTATAATCCTTTTTATTTTAAGTTGTATGCAAAAATACAACCAAAAAATCAAAATGCAATGGAGGGAGATGGATACTGTGAAATGATCATGATCATAATTCAAGAAGATGGTACAAGGGTGTCTTCGACCTTGGAGGCATGAATTTAAACTTGCTATTTGAATCTAGTCTTTACATAGAATTAGAAATTAGAAGATCAACCATTAAGTCAAAAATTTAGAGTACAACTTTGAATTTAGATTAGATTAGGTAATTTCTAGAGATCTCCAAAAACATCTTAAACTTTAAAAATAGATCATATTTGAAGAAGTTACACTTGGATGAAGTTTGGTAGTAAGAATGGATGAAAAAGTAGTGAATTCATCTAAGTGAATGTAAAAATAAATATTAAAATCTAAAAGTTTAGAAGTTAAAATTTAAAGTGATAGTTAATTTAATAGTTTGAGTCAATAGAAATTAGTAGATGAAGTTTTGAGGTATTGATTACTGTACCTGGAGGTCACTTTTGGCACAAATTTGCCGAATAATTAACTAAAATCAGAATGAGTGGTTTGGCAGTTCTTTTTTAATTATTAAATTATTCGGCAATTATTGAATATTTTTTCTTAATTTTCAACAGCCCATCAAGTTATTTCAGAAATTGCATAAAGATTTCTTCATTGCATACCTTTGGGTGCAATAGTCAATAACCACCGCTTAGAAGTGGAAGTCACGCATGATAGGTACAAACAATCTCTTTATACAAGTAGGATAGTAGTAGGTAAGACAACTCATGTGGGATATGTAAATTAGGATTAGTAGAAGCTATCTACTCACACTTAGTTAACCCCTAAAGGACCATTGTTCGTTCGGGGGACAAATGGGACTTGAGGCAAGTACTTACGGGCTGAAATTTTCTCCTAATTTTTTGAAACTTTTTGTGAACATGAAAAATTGAGAGAGGTACGTGGCAAAAAAAATAATTTGAAATCGGACCTTTGAGCGAGAAATGATGCCATTTCTTGGAATGCGTGGGGACGGGGGGCAGCAAAAAAAATTTGCAAAATTTTGAATTTTTTTTTTAATATTTTTTTCTCATAGATTATATTTTTGTCTATTTGGAAAGCTTTGATTCATCTCATTTGGATTCGTTATGAGGAAGTTATGGACATTCTTGTTTTTTGGGCAGTTGGAGCATCTTCTTGAAAAAAATAACTTGTAGGATGCATTTCGGAATGCAATTTTTGTAATTTTTCAATTTTTTTTTTTGGAATGGTTTAGTTTACTTGCTAGAAAAATCTCACCATTGGGATTAGTGCATTTTAATTCCATCTAAAATATATGAATATTTTAGATTTTCCTTCTATCTTGTACCTACTTCTACTTAACAATTTTTTTAAGAATGATAATTAAGTTTTTTTGAATTTTTTTTTTCCTAGACTCTCAACTCAATTCTCCACTATAAAGATTTAAAGCTCAAAACGTTGTAGTGCAAAAATTTTAAGCTAAAAATGTTTAAAGTCAAAAAATCTGGTCCCGCAATGTGCTGAAAAACTTGTTTTTTCCACTTTAAACACAGATATCTTGCAATCTGTGCGGTGAAAAATTCTGAATTTTTTTCCACACATTCTCATACCAATTAGGTGTAAGATCCTACAATTAGATGTGAAAAAAAAACAATTAAATTTTTTTTTTACTCTTTGCTATAGAAATGGCAGTTTTGAGTGTTTTTTGGCAGAAAATAGGCCTCGGAACTTTAGAGGTTAAGTCAAAAGCAGAAATCGTGCTAAATGTAGAACTTCAGACCTCGTTTTGGCATAGTAGAATAATTTTTTCAAAAAACTTTGAACTGAAGAAAGTCGTTAATTTAGTCTAAATTTCATCTCCAAAAATCCGTTTGAGATTTAAAGTCTCCAATCAAAAGTTATGGATAAAATTTAGAGAGGGGTTTGGAGAGACATTTTCAAACATCCTCTCTGATTTTTGTCCATAACTTTTTTTTAGAGGCTCAAAATCACAAATGGAATTCTGGAGATGAAATTTAGCTTAATTTTCCTACTTTTCTTAGTTCAAAGTTTTTTGAAATTTTTTAGTATACTATGACAAAAAGAGGTCTGAAGTTCTATATTGAACACAGTTCCTGCGTTTTAACAATGAGTGGTTAAGCTCTCATATTCAAATTGTCCCATATCCTTGAGGATTCATGATAGATAATGGACTTCATTATAAAAACAACCTCTCCACCCAAAGATTTCAAGACATGTATTGGCATCAAGTTGAATTGGTATATTTTCCGATATTCCAGCTTTCTTAACAATTAATTTTCTTTGAATTTGGCATAATGACTTACTAATTTTCAAAATTATTCGGCTTAAAATTTTTTAATTATTTTTTGCCGGAGGTGACCTCTGGCTATGGTAGCGGTCAAACTTCATTGGCCCGTAACTTTCACTAGAAAAGTTGGACCTTTAGGTGTCTTAGATTTTTAGAAAGTCAATTTTACACTTAACAAGTAAAAAGTACTAAAATTCTAAAAATAATAAGTCTACAATTACAAAAGTCTAGAGTCATAAGAAATTGATAAATAATAATGTATTAAAGACAACTAAGGAATCTTTTACATTCAAAATCAATTAGGATATTTTTCAAGGGTCCCAAAGTTAATTCACAATTAGAAAATAGATTAATATTAAAAGAGTTAATATAGGATGAAGTTTAGTTGTAGTTTAATTTAGTTTTGGATGAAGTTTTTAATTAGTTGACCAATTTGAGTGAAACTTGAATTAGCCTTGAAATCACCCCTGAAACTCAAAATTAATTTGCATTGATAGTTTGATAGATATTGATGGATGAAATTTAGGGTCAAAACTTCATCCATTAATAACTTCTAGTAGGAGTGTTTGTTATAGACGTGCTTTAGCATTCTAGAAAGGGCAGTAGATTTTTTTAAATTGAGGGTAGTTGAATCTTGGTTTGATTAGTTTATCTTTTGAGGACCAAAGTTTGGCCTAAACCAACCTGAGCTACTAACATTTGGAGATTTTTTTTGTTAGAATTTGCATTTAGGTACTTTAGGAAATAAAACAAGAAAAAAATATTATTTTCTTAGAAGGCACAACTTGATGACTTTAGGCACCTACATGAATTAGACTTCAAAATTGCTTAAAACCCTATTGTGTTCAAATTATTTTTAAGGTGGAGATAAAACTCCAACATGAGTGGTGTTTTAAACAACAAAGAGAAGAAGATGCGGCAAAACCATCCATCCAACCTACGAGGTGCTCCAATGAAAGTTTTTTGCATAACTTGTTGGTGGCCATCGGGACTTGGATCAAGATATTTTTGTGAAAGAACTATACTTAAAAGGCAACCTACTATTCAGCTCTAATAAGCAGCACATTAGAATTGCCGAGGAATTGCCACCTAAATAAGAAGATTACTTGACATATGACCAAACATTCCAAAAAGCAACTGAATTGAGCGCCATTTATGGTTACTTACATTTGGAATATGATGAAGTCCTATGGCCCTTTTTGAGAGACAAATTTAGCCTGTGACATCATCAAATCTCACCTTTGAAGTACAAAAAGTTCCAAGGTGCATTATACCTCATGGTGTAGGTATCAATATTAGAGGTGGAAGAGGATTGAAGTAGGAGCGACATTACTAGATTAAATTAAACATCATTAAGGATATAGGTAGTTCATTAGTTGTACATAGTGTATGTTCTCAAATTTTGACTACCTCTTTGTATGTGTAAATATTTCCTTTGAAATAAATGTCAATTTCAAAATATTTGACGTGTGCTATTTCTCATTTTTCCTCTTGCAACTTTGTCTTAGGTTTGTCCCACAATCCTAAACCCAGAATGTTTCAACCCCCTTTGGAAATTCCAATGTGTGCAAATATTTATATAATCTATAAGGAGACACTATTTGAGAAGGCCTTCCTTGAACTATGAATTTCAGGCCCAATTACAAGGACCAATCATCGTAGGTGTCCATTTGGATTCTCTATATTAACTGTCCACCATAAAAAGCCTATCGGGACCATCCATTGGAATTGTTGACTGGAACCATCTACAAAGATAGTCCACCAGGGTCCATCTACAGAGTCTGTTTGGAGGTCTGTCCACTAAGTCTAATCATTCATAGAGTTTGTAGATCTACGTAGTCCACTAGTCAGTCTACATAGTCCGTCCGCACAATTTGTCCACATAGTCCATTGAATTAGACCGTCAATCGGCCCTGTCCATTCGGCTCATGACTGCTATCATCCGGTTTGTCAGCCATAGTAACTAAATTATCCCGGCCCAACAAACCTGACAAAGAATATTCAATATAGATGGACACATGATTTGAATATTGACATTCCAACGAGCATCATAATGTCCTAATATGATGTGATGCTGAAAAATGCTACTCCATTATTAACTAATTGTTCTTTATACAAATTTCTTTAGGCCAGAATAATTAATTAACGTGTAGATCAATTTGAGCTGGCATGGATACTGGCTGCAATTTTAATTATTAATGAGGCATTTGAGTTTGTGAGATTACAAGAACACGGAACCAGCAGCTACAATGCACCGCGTAGGAAGGAGACCATGAGTATTGTTGCGGTTTGCAATCAATGCTAGAGGTCCTGAAGCAAAGCATTTGTTTGGGGGAGAAATTGCAGGGGAGAAATTGCAAGGGAGAAAATAACTATTGTATGTAGCACGAAACATTGTGAGATGCCTTTGCTTGCTTTAGACCAAAACTAGACCCGCCCAAACCATGTACCTCCATTGTTATTGCCCACCTATAGTTGCACGTAGACCAATTGATGAGAATGTTTACATTTTAGAGGTGCATAGTACTCATGCTTGCAACATTGATGGATTCACAACCATTGATTCCATATCAATTTTGCCTTCACTGCAAGAATTTGACCCCCTGATGTGAGAGAGTTTGATCTATTTAAATCTAGCAAGCTTCCATCTGATCCTCATGATCAATCCTTTTGATTATTGCATTTATTTTGAAGCAAATGCTGAATTTTTTATATATAGGAGGAAAATTACATTGGCAAATGTTAGTTAAAATGGAAAATATTAGTTCAATTGTTTAGTTATCAAAGGAAAAACTACTTACGATACTGTATATCTTTTAGTCTTTTAGCAATTGGAAACTTGCCAATTTATTTGAAATTGGCTTATAGTGATTTCATTTGTTACAAACAAGACAATGGATTTAATAAGAATTGCTATTACATGTAATTCAAAATGCGTCCGTTTTTCAGAGCGTCCGGAAAAACACGGATTGCCACGTCAATGGAGTTTGTTGTTTTGATTGCAAGTAAGTCAACAAAAGTAACTGCGGTCTTTAGTAAAACAACTACCCGAATTAAAAAAATGGGGAAGGGCAGCCAAATGGCATGCTTGTGGAAAAAAAGGGGCCATGCCATCTAATGTGGCAAGTGATTTGACATCGGATTGTGCAAATGTGGCATGCTACATCAACATATACAAAGGTCGTAAAGCATATTTCATATGTCTTAGCAGACATTCCAACAGATGTCCACATGTATGTTTTTTAAGACGTCAATGGAGATGACGGTGTCGTCCCTTACATGTGGTTGTTCCCTTTTTACGCTTGCTCTTCATCTTAGACATTCCCTTCTATAGAGTGGAGTCTTGGACATTGACGCCAAAGTTCGCAGACATCTTTGCTGATACCCATTGGACTTAGATTCCACCTTCGGCGATGTCTGTGAGAATACAAATTTGCATTACTTTGCGTACACGTATACGCCAGAGAGGACAACAAAGAAACAAGAAGTATGTACTCACAATAAATGAGCCTGCAACTTTCAACAATTGCAACTTTTTCCTCAATATCTGAAAGTGGAGACAAATTGGAAGTGGACATGGTATAAAGGAAGTTTAAGGAAGATACAAACACGTTTGATACTACAATGTCTGTTGTGGAAAGGTCCATAAATTGAATTGTGACTAGAATTTTTTATCAAGTCATCGTTGCTGGCTTCTCTAATTTTGTTCTCGCATAGTCTCTGAAAGACTTGACTCATTTTTATAATAGCCAATCATACATTTTTGTCCAAAATGTTCCAAATAGACACTAATAGAATTTACATAAGAACGAGAACTAGTGCGTTAGGTCGAAGTAAGCATTGCATTTCTTCAATTCTTTTGGCTAATCCCTTTAGTGTAAAAACCTTTATATAGGTGTGTTTTTCAATGGAACATTGTATCTTGCACGATAATACTTAAGGAGTAGGGAACATTTCCATGCTTTATTGTAGTGCACAGAGGTTGTAATCAGGTTGCACATAACTTCACTAGTACAGATGTCTCTGCGTGAATATCATGAACAACATCAACATATCTGTTGGAACATCCTACATGTCTTCCACGATATCACCGTGAAACTTCTACTTGAAACACAATTCCTGCTTTTTATATATCCCACATGGTTTGTCTTACCTTCTACCTCCCTACTTGTATAAAGACCTTGTCATGAATGTGGAAAGGACATATACAATATGCGATGTATGGCGTAAGACATAAATGGTGTATTTTGTATGATGTATTGTGTATTGTATATTTTTTATGACATGCTATATTGGACATTATGTTTCCATTGGACATTGTGAAATGCACATTTGTATTATGTAAGACACATATGACTGTCCACATTAACATCATATTTTATAGTGCATTCAATCATATGACCATCAAAGGTGACATCATTTTGTTCAATTATATCATATTGGACATTTCAAGAGGTGTTCATGATGGAATGAGGATGTCTAACTATTGACGTTGCAAAACATTTATGGGCAATTTCATTAAAATGGCCGTATTCCTTGTGCCACTTTGACGGTGTGCCATTTTCATCATTTAAGACAGGTAAAGATTTCAAAACGAGCGTTTTGAACCATCTAGGACAGATATATATTTAGAACGGATGTTTTGAAATGTTTTTAGGCCATTTTAAAATAATATTGCCATTTTAATAAAATTGCCTATATTTGGACGTTTCAGTTGGCATCACAAAAGATGTCTTTTAAAACATGTGGATGTTTAGGTTGACATATCAAAAACCATCTAGACATGTAATGTGATGTCTCAAAAATGTCTCAAAAAACATCTAGATGGCATAAAACTGTGTTGACTAGGCTTGCCACATCACTTTTTTTGTCGCCACATTAGGTGCTATGTCATGGACAAGGACGGATGAAAGAATTCCTACGTGGCTTCATGTGTCTGCATGGCGCTAACGTAGCAATTACATGGCAAAATTTCAAGAGCCCTTAGACCCATATCCCCTCAGATGTCTAACCCTTGACATAAAGACATCCGGCCATGTTATCAGAGATTTTCAATGTTTTTTGCATATCAACCATGATGCAAAAAAAGACATCTATGCTAACGCTGGAGGACATTGCAGGTGACACGCGCACGTCAAAAACCGCATGTCTGGAAAAACATAGGTTTCTTACAGTGAACCAGTAATCCCTAAATTGGCTAAAATTAGCTAAGTTCCTATCCAAAAAATTCTTGCACTACTAGTACATTGTAAAAAAGGGCCTTTAATGGAGACATTTTAGCTAGAACTGCAGTAAACAATAGAATGTGATAGCCAATTTGCAACTTTTTTTACATTGGAATTGACATCTACTTAGTCAGTTTTAAAGTACTTCCAATAATCCTTTAGATCTTCACAACTAGCAAAATCCTTTCTTTTCTATTTTTTTTATACTACTCACTCTTAAGGTGGCCAAAATTGATGCCTATTTGTGTCTTAAAGGTAGCATATTGCACCAAATTCCATAAACTAGTTTTGGGATCACTGCTACCAATGCTTTTGAGTATGGGAAAGAATCACTATGAGGGTGAAAATATGTTCAACCAAAATCATAGAGTATTATTATCACTAGAGGATCAATGATTTATCAGTATTAACAATTTTAATAATAAATTAGTCTACTACTTTGAATAAGTTTCAAATATATTGGTTGATTTTGTATGGGTGTTGTTTCACAAAACACCATTTTTTTTAAATGCATTTTAATTTTGATTTTTACATTTTTGTTCTTAAAACTTAAATTTTCATATTTCAAATGGTAGTCTTTGTTCTAGATCAAAACCAACAAAACTCAACTTCCAAATCTTATTTCTTTTGCACTTCAATAGTTGAAATGGAGAGATATTATATATTTATATTCCCAGAAAGCTAATGTATTTTTTTTCTTCAAATAAACTTTCAAAAATCTTGTCAAAAATTGAGTTCACTCAAACCTACCTAAAATCCATTTTGTCCCCCGAGGAGACTTTGGGACTGTAGGGGATAAGTACTTTTTTCAAAATGTTCATCCTCCACCTAGTGTGGTTGAGTGTGATAGAAAATAACTCATAGAATTCATTTTTGAATCAATTTTTACAGTTTTCCAAAAACAGAAGTTCTACATGGTTTATATTTTGCTTGCTAGTCAGAACACTCTCACTATTCGTTAGTGATTTTCAATTCTACCTTAGAGCTATTAATGATTATTTTTTTGTTCTATCTTGTATCCGTCCTACTTCTTCTCAATAATTTTTTAAAGAAAGAAAAGAATTTCTTTTCTTTTTTTTAAACTTTTTTTCCACATTCTTAGCTCAATTCTTCAGTTAAAAAAATTAGAAAATCCAAGTGTGTTGTACAAATCTTTTGAGTTGAGAAGATTCAAAGTCTAATAATCTAGTCAAGCAACATACAAAAAATATTATTTTCTTCACATTAATCACTAATATCTTGCAATCTATGTGGCCGAAAGTTGCAAAGTTTTCTTATATGGACAAAAAAGATAAAAATGAAAAATATTGAGAGAAAAGTCCTAAATTTTGGCAAATTAAATATTCATTTGGTAGAGAATGTTGAACATGCCTTCTAGGTATGGTATTCATTGAAGAAGCTTAAAAGAAAATCATGTAAATCATCAGTGAAAAAAACAAAAACAAACAATGTTCTAATCGGATCGGTGGTATATTTTTTGAGAAGTTACAATTCTTTATTATGATGTACTCAAACTGGTCCTAATGTCTTCAATTTGAGCACCTAAAACCTAATGGAAGGTTAAAGGTTAAGTTAACATGCACAGCTCTATTCAGTGAGAATATTGCATGAAAAATCATCCTTTTCTAAAATTTGGAGATCAGCGCTGCTGTTGGAATGTTGGATGTTGAATGTCAATTCTTTGTCTGACAGATGGTCATAATATATAATTTGACTTGGATAGAGTCACTCAAATGAAGCATAACATTCAGTAGTGGTTTACTGTCTTCCTCCAACAGAATGATGTGATATATTCCACAAACCCATTAGGATTAAACATCCAAGCATCATAATTTGTTAGAGAACTGAAGTAAAATCCGCCCTATACAGTGTACACTAAACTAAAGTTTCAGTATATTAAAAACTTAAAAAAATAAAAAATCTATTCATCGGAGACAATGAACCAAATAAGTACCTTGCATTGATTCGAACTTAATTTGACCACTTTCTAAAATTGCACAATCTAGATTCTTGTCTAAAATGTACTTCCACTACTCATGAGGCTATGGTTGGTTGCCCTAAACCCTATTTTCATCACTTTGAAAATTTGTAAATTATTTACATGGTGTCCAAAAAAAGCATTCTAAGAGAATTTAGAATTTCCTTTCGACTACCAACAAGACCCCACAAAAAGTTTTTCAATATAATAATGGGAACCATACTAAATTGCTTAACTGTGCAATTTTAGGTGTAGTTATTTTATAACTTAAGGTAGGTACACCCAAACCGCCACTTTTTGCTACTGAGCCTATTTACTATAATTAGACTATTTAGATTTTGATATGTTCTTGTTGGCAACTGAAAGGAGGTTTCAACGCACCAGAGACCGTGGCATTTGGATACTATATGCAGAAGTTATTAACCCCTAAATGCCCAAGGCACCCAAATGTGGTGTCGAAGAAACTTTGAAGTTAAATAAACCATACCAAATTGCTATTTTTAGTAGTTTATATTTTTGAAAGATTCTTTTTGAAGTCTAGTTTTAGCATCAAAAATCCAATTTTGAAAATGAATGATTATGATTTTTCTATTCAAGATTTTGTGCAAAGGTACACATTGCAATCTTGACTTTTTGTAGTGTTGAGGGCTCTTGGAAATGAGCCTCAAATACACTAGATCTTGGAGAGAAAATCACACTAGAAATTCATTTAAAAAAATTGTAGAGTAGATTTTGAAAAGTCATAAATTGATTGGGGTTATATTTGTTAACCCCTAAAGTTCTGAGGCCTATTTTCTGCCAAAAAACACTCAAAACTGCCATTTCTATAGCAAAGAGTAAAAAAAAAATTAATTGTTTTTTTACCACATATAACCATAGGATCTTACACCTAATTGGTATGAGAATGTGTGGAAAAAAATTCAGAATTTTTGACCGCATAGATTGCAAGATATCTGTGTTTAAAGTGGAAAAAACAAGTTTTTCAGCACATTGCGGGACCAGATTTTTTGACTTTAAACATTTTTAACTTAAAATTTTTGCACTACGGCGTTTTGAGCTTTAAATCTTTATAGTGGAGAATTGAGTTGAGAGTCTAGGAAAAAAAAAAATTCAAAAAAACTTAATTATCATTCTTAAAAAAATTGTTAAGTAGAAGTAGGTAAAAGATAGAAGGAAAATCTAAAATATTCATATATTTTAGATGGAATTAAAATGCACTAATCCCAATGGTGAGATTGTTCTAGCAAGTAAACTAAACCATTCCAAAAAAAAAAAAATTGAAAAATTACAAAAATTGCATTCCGAAATGCATCCTACAAGTTATTTTTTTCAAGAAGATGCTCTAACTGCCCAAAAAACAAGAATGTCCATAACTTCCTCATAACGAATCCAAATGAGATGAATCAAAGCTTTCCAGATAGACAAAAATATAATCTATGAGAAAAAAAATATTAAAAAAAAAATTCAAAATTTTGCAAATTTTTTTGCTGCCCCCCATCCACACGCATTCCAAGAAATGGCATAATTTCTCGCTCAAAGGTCCGATTTCAAATTATTTTTTTTGCCACGTACCTCTCTCAATTCTTCATGTTCAAAAAAAGTTTCAAAAAATTAGGAGAAAATTTCAGCCCGTAGGTACCTGCCCCAAGTTCCATTCGTCCCCCGAACGGACAATGGTCCTTTAGGGGTTAAGCCCTTCGACTTCATATTTTTTTGGTCTTGAATCTTTTAGATTTGACATGCAAAAAGAGAGCTCAAAGATTTTCATAGTTTTAACACCTTGATGATCAAACATTATAGTCTTTCAATCCTTAAATGATATTGTTGTGTTTTCTTTTTCTATGTGATCTCTAACATGTCATGTCTAGTTTGAATTTGTACGGTTACAATTTTTTTTTAAAACGATTCAACTTATCAAAATGTTATTTTTTTGTTCAATTTAGAGCAAATTCCAAGAGGCTCAAAACAAGCCTTGAGCATTTAGGGATTAAGGAACAAAGTTTGGTTCTAAAAAACATAGGTACAAAATTGATTTTGGAGATGTACACATAGTAAAGATGGCAGTTTAAGGTAGTGGCACATTTGGGTGTACCTACCTTATATGAAGAAAACACTCTCTATCAACAAACCACTTGCTGTCTGAAACTTCTCTCCCGCCATAGCTTACCCCCTTAATGCCCAAGGCCCTTTTTGAACTTCTAGGAATTTGCTCTAAATTGAACAAAAAGCCAACATTTTAATAAGTTGTAGCAATTTTTTATGAATTGTAACCGTACAAATTCAAACTAGACATGTTAAAGGTCTCATAGGAAAAGAAAACACAACAATATCACTTATGAATTGAAAGATTATAATGTTTGAACATGAGGGTGTTAAAACTGTGAAAGTGACTTGAAGTCTTTCAATCGTCTTTTCACATGCCAAATCTAAAAAGTTGGTAAACAAAAAAAATATGAGGTTGAAGGACCTAACATACATAACCCCAAGCAATTTATGGCTTCTCAAAATCTACTCTACAATTTTTTTAAATGAATTTCTAATGTGATTTTTCCTCCAAGCTCGAGTGTATTTGAGGCTCATTTCCAAGAGCCCTCAACACTACGGAAAGTCAAGATTGCAATGGGTACCCTTGCACAAAATCTTGAATAGAAAAATCATAATCAATAATTTTCAAAATCGGATTTTTGGCACTAAAACTAGACTTCAAAAAGAATTTTCCTAAAATATAAATTACTAGAAAATAGCAACAGTTAGGTTTAATTTAGGGGTTAACTATTTAGTTGTCAGTACATACATCAAAACTTTTGATGAAGAAGCCTTACTGTCGTGCACGCTAGCTGGCTCTGTTTGAAGATGCAATGGATGGTGCCTTGCCTAAAATGGCTGTGCCCTCCGTCACATATTAATCCAAATTTCATCATTTCGCACCCTGGTCAAAACTCATTGTAGAAGTCCCTGGGACATCTCCTTGAAAATGAAGGGTGCACGTGGTACTGTCAATGTGTACCGAAAATTTGCAACTTTGGCACTCCAAACAAACGTGAGACCTAGTTGGGAGCACCTGGAGCTGTTGAATGTCACAATTTTGGCACTTCCTACCTACCGTGTAATTGAAGATTTGCTTTCTCTGTGCACACTCGCTTCTGTCATCTTTCCACTGATGAATTGAGTTTCTTAAATTTCTTCCAAACATTCTAACATTAGTCTAATTACACAATTCTAAATGAAGGGTATTTAATCTGAGACAATCAAATTTTGTACTTTAAACTTCAAAAACATTTGGATGCAGGAAAAAAAATCATTTCACACATCCTTACAAAGATTTTGCAAATCCAATTATCAACTTCTATATTGCACGATGCACAATGACTATGAACAAAAGGACCCCGCACTAAATAAGATAAATATGGCCCTTGTTACTTACCAAGAGCGCCTCATGTGAGTAAACTGCAAATAAACACCATTAAGGGCAACCCCACGGCAGACGCGCCCAAGAGGGGCATCAGTGGCCTCCTTGGCGTGGACTGTTGATATGGCCAACGCGTGTGGTCTTCCTCTACTCCACAGGTAGACGGGAAATGAAACACGCCAAGAACAAATTGCTTAGGGACCCAAAAATCCAACCCAACACGTCATCAGTGTCGACCACTCAACTCCTCTGCCCTCCTTCACGTGTTGGTACTTACCTCAAAAACACAGCAAAAAGGTGAGCCAGAGTGCTTGGCGTACCATGCTCAAGGCTTTGCATTTGGCCGGGCCTTCCTAAAATTCTGAAGTGGCCGCTCTGTTTTTGGAGCTTGGCGTGCCTGCCGTGGGGCGTCGCATCTAGCCTGGCTCGCCAACTCCCCAAGTCAGCCCCCCTTGGCGTACTGCTGTGGGGTTGCTCTAAATCCTAAGCACAAGCGCAAAAACACCGTAAGGATTCTGCAACCCGCACCCCTGTGACAAATTCTTGTCCCCTACATTGGAAGTGTAAGGGTCTTCTTCTTAATATAATTTCATTCAATAAAATTCAAAAAGAAAATCCAAAATCCCTTTAACTTCCATCAATATTTGACAAATTTAGATAGAATATTTATAATAATCACGCTCAATTGCATCTAGAGCCAAAATACATGTAATCTTTGTGTGCCCTATAATTTGTAGTTTTTTAATTTTTGTTATCTCTAAGATTGGGGTCTTTGATTCCAAATATAGATTTGTATTTTTCAAATTTTGTCGCATGATTGTGGTGAATAATAATTTTCTATTTTTGTCCATTGATATATAATATATTCTATTTTTGTCAATAGCTTATTCATTGAATTTTAGATATTGTTACATTATAATATTACAACCTTGAACATGAAATTTGCGTTCCTTATCAAACTTAACATTTTTGAACTAACAACTTCTACCACAATACCATGGGTAAGCTCAATCAATTGAAGTTAGAATAAATTAAGGTGTTCGTATCCAAAATGGCCCTCCATTGTTGGGCCCCAATTGTACCTTTTTTGCATTTTAATTTAGTAAAATTGTACACGGAGTAGAATTGGGGCTTACAACGGTGGAATTGGGTTGAATATTCACCATTTTACAACTTCCAAAAATGTCTTCATGTAGTTTAGACATATGAGCAAAAGTTCCCTCATTATTCTACCATTTGAAGGGATGCTTTTGGATTATCATTTCAACTATGTAGAGAGTTCAAAGAACCACAATAGAATTCAAAAAGACAAGACTAGTCCCTCCCAAGGACAATCAACAGAAGCTATATGTTTTTGCAAAGAAAAAATTGTAAAATCAATTAGTCTAAATATGTGCAGGTGATCAAAGGGGCCACAATGGGTATACTCTATATTTCACTCTATTAAGTCTGACCAGGCTCCTTTTCTACAATCTAACAAGTTCATTTTCACCATATTGTTATTTTGAGCACCAAATGGCTATTTTAGGCAAATGAAATAGGGCAAGCCCATCGACTTTCCATTCAATTCAAAGTTTGACACTTTTTCTTTCTTTTTGAGATTTTTTAGTTTCTGGAATAAATTAATTCAATTTTTTCTTAAAGTTCACAAAGAGCATGGCTAGGGAATTCTAAGTAGAATTGTCTTGGAGTCTACCTTCCACCTACTTTACCACATTCTTTGATATATAACGGATGTTTTAATTTTGGGTTCATTGCCTTGGTTCTTCCAAGTTTGAAATCGCAAAAGTATGGCGTCTTTTGTTTCCAATAGTTATTTCTTGTCTTTACATTATCTCTGTTGAATGAAAGTGAGATATATCCAGTTACCTAGGTCTAAACAATAAGAAAGCACAAAACCTCAACCTATGCAAGCAATTTAATATGAATCAACAAAAATAAAGTTGAGGTAGAAGGTGGTATGATGGCCTATTAGTGAGCTAGGGCTATATGGCCATTGTCAAAAATAATTGACATGATTTTATAATAATAAAATTAAAATTATGAATATGGTCTTATGTCACACAATTTTGGGAGAATCTGTGAATTATTCATAATTTATTGAAGTCTTGTGGTAGTAGCTTCTTCTATTGGGTATATAAAAGAAACAAAAAATGATCACCATTGCACCAACCACCATCACACAATGGAATGATGTTGTTAGACATATAATTGATTACACAAACCAAGAGGTTCTCAAATAGTTTTAGTTCCATGTAAAAAAGAGCCAATCTAAATGGCTACCCCGGCCATCATCTTATAAAGCTATATAATGTTTTTCTTCCACCATTTTACTCTTTAATCAAACCATGTTTTCTAAGCGTAGTGGCCTTTGGCTCTTTTCAGAGGATAGTGAAGGAATATCACCCACTAATTTAATAGGTGAGTGAATTAAAAAAAATACATATCTTATCATTCTCCCTCCTATATCTATATAGTAGAACTTCTAATAAGGGAACCAGTATGACACATCATAGAAGAGATGGTATTACAATTAGGGAGGGTCATTGCAATAATAAAGTTTGCAATCGTTGCATTAATGAATTCACAGTGATTTTTCTTATTATACTGTACAAATCAAAGAAAATTGGACAAATGCTATACAAACAAAAAAATATTAGACACGTTGCACATATAGACGGCATCTTGAATCATATCACAACACCTTCCTTTTTCTCCCGCACACACATATACACACTGCAGCTGCACAACAATCACTTATTACATTTTGAATATGGCCCAAGTTGGAACCAACTATCAATATTACATCAGAGAGGTTTATTCATTCACAGAGTCAAATTAATTAGAAGTTATACTGTAATACTATTACTCTCTTATATCTATAACATAATTACTTCCATATCCTTATCTCCTAAAGGACCAGCTTGCTATTTTTAGCAACTTTGAAATTTTGAGACAGGTACGTGTGACTGGAGATTTCCATACTTTATACTAAATTTTTATTAGAAGAAGGGGACAAGGAATATCTTTTATATGCACTAAATTTGGAAATAGGAGTCAAAAGTTATGGCCTAATATGTTACTTTTTTCGTAACTGGGCTGTCCGAGCAGATTAAAAAAATCACTTTTTTCATAAACAAAAATTTCAAATTGGTTATATAGATTTATATATGTGTAAAAAGCTTTGAATCATTGCATTTTGATCAATGAGTCAAAAGTTATGAGAAATATTAATTTGCAGGCAATTATGGATTCTCTACTCTAAAATGAACTTTAAAGTTGTTTATTACACTCAATTTTCAATATTTTTTGAAAACAATAAAATCATAGGATGTAGATTGTTCATTAGAACATTACAACCATTGGGATTGACATTTTTCAATTCAATAATTAAATTCTTAACAATTTTGTATTTTGAATCATTCTATACTTTTTTCTACTTACTATTTTTTTCCTATATGTTGTACAATTCTAAATGATTTGAAATTTTTTAAGTGTGTAGCCAGCTTGTTTAGGAAAAATAATTTAAAGAAACACCACCATTTTGGACATTTTTTCATACAAAAGTGAGCTTGTGAAGTGCAGCTGCCCTGTTTTTTGAAGGGCCAAAAAAATGATTTGAGTGAATTTAAATGCTTATATCTTGCAAATTATGCTCTGGAAATTTCTGAAATCTTTACCACGTGTTCACAAGTTAGCATACTACAAGATCCTACGATTATATATGTCAAAAAAAAGTTTTCTTTCAAAAATTTGGTATTTGTACTAAAAATGGCAATTTTTGAGCGTTTTTGGTGAAAATATAGTCATGGAACTTTAAGAGTTATCATCATACCTCTATATCAATATGTATTTAAAAATGCTAGATATGGGATTTACAATTGTATTCTTTAGATGTATGGGTATGTTCTATTATATCAAATTTCATATTATACATTTGTATTTTGTATAATCCCATATCTTATACTCCATATCGTATTCTATATCCATATGTTATACCATTTCAATGTTTTATATTAGACATTTGTATTCCATATACCATATCCATATTTAATTTTTATGCATTCCATATGTGTTCTATGAATCATATCCAAATCAAAATTATCTTGGTTTTAGGGAATAGTGAGAGGTTTTATAGACAAGTGAGACGTTTTATTTACTTATTCTTAATTTAGTGGGAAGGGCAGGGAGGGGGGCGTCTCTTATCAGGGGATAACAATACTAGTAGTTGAAAATTGAACAAACCAAGGGTTTTTCTTTGAGCGATTTTCCACTGAAAAGTGATGATTTTTTTAGGAAATATTTCGGCGATATATTCTTGCTTTCATAGTGGATGAAATCATAAAATATTAGTAATTTAGGGATTAAATGCTCTATTTGGGATGAATGTACATTTTGTTGGATGAAAAAATAAAATTTCCTTCGTATATAAGAGTTAATTGTAAAGTGAGCAAATGTAGGACCAAGAGTTGGAGTTCAAAGAAAACACAGGACCAAACTCGTAGGAGCACCAAAATTCAGGTCTAAGAGCATGGCCACCAGTACACACCCAACTTGACACGCTCAAATTTTTCATCTGATTTTGAGGGGCCCTCAATTTCCTTGTCCCTCATTGTTGCTTACCAAACATGGGCCATAAATAGTCAATAGATCACTCATCAAGTAGAATAAAGGATAAAGCAACTAAACTTAGAATGAATAGTGATTTCAAGGGCCGTTACTTGACACACAAGGATTGATTGTTCAAGAGAATCTTGGGAAGGGCCCGCAACACTTTTCATCCAGTTTGAAGAGCGAGGGACCCATAGTGTGTATTGGTGGGAATGTTCTAATGGAGTTTGGTGCCATGTTTCTTTTGTATTATTCTCAGTTGAACCTTCCTAACATTCAGTAGCAGAGAAGACAATTGCCCTCCCTTAGACAGAATGATGTGGAATATTCCACACCCAAACTAGTTAAGAGGACACACGTTAGATTTGCCACATTGTAACAGCCAAGCCAAGAGTGGGTTAGAAAAATGGAAAATGGTGATACAGTAATAACTTCACAATGTTGGTTTTATTATGCATCTGACACAAAGTAAGCTGAGGGAGCTAAGCAATAGACAATTGGTTGATCAAATCATCCCATTAGTTTCTTGAATATGGTGTTTGTTCCTTTTGGGAGAGCGTGCATGTAGCTTGGAGGCTAGAGCTAGTTTGGGTCAAAGTTGTCAACTACATCAACATGGATGCTTTTTTTTTGACACAAATGAAACGGAATTTCATTGCAACATGGATGATTTTCACAGATGGATGCTTGAAGAGAGCAAAAGCAACCTCCATGAAGGCTACAAAATATTATGTCCTCTCTACAGTGAAGATCGCTTTTGCGTAACATTCAATAGCAATCACTGGCTCTGCCCTCCCCCAAACAAAATGGTGTGGAATATACCACACCATTTCATCCGAGGGATGAAATGGTGCGGTATATTCCGCACCAAATCAATAGTTACGGGGACAGTTGTCAATAATTGTCAAAACTTAACTTGGTGCCCGCGCCGCGACTATACACTGCAAGTAGTGGCAAATTAAAAATTTCCAAGTAAAACTAAAAACTAAACAAAAGAACTCTAAACAAAATGCTAATGGATTCTTTGAGATTATCGATTTTAGTGTTACTGTAGAATTACCTCCCTTTGAATTAGAATCCATTTATACATTGTGCTTTTGAAGTGAGAAGACAACTCTTTACATGCACATGGAGTGGTAGGAGGTAGAACAATCCATGTGGGAAATGTAAATTAGAATTTGTAGGTTCTCATGCACTCATAGTTAAGTCAAAAACAAAGAAATGTGTTAAAAGTAGAATTTGAGACCTCATTTAGGCATAGTAAAATAACCTTTTTCAAAAAACTTTGAACTAAAAAAAGTTGGTAAATGAAGATAAGTTTCACCTCCCAAAATCCGTTTGGGATTTTGAATCTCCAATCAAAAGTTATGGACAAATTTTGGGGAGGATTTTTAATGGACATTTTCTTTAATACTCTTAAAAATCCATTCCAACTTCTCTTTGAAATTTGTCCATAACTTTTGATTGGAGATTCAAAATCTCAAACGGATTTTGGGAGGTGAAACTTATCTTCATTCTCCAACTTTTTTTAATTCAAAGTTTTTTGAGAAAGGTATTTTACTATGCCTAAATGAGGTCTGAAATTCTATTTTTAACACAATTCTTTGTTTTTGACTTAACTATGAGTGCATGAGAACCTACAAATTCTAATTTATTTATCCCACATGGGTTGCTCTACCTCCTATAATCCCATGTGTAAGATAGGAGGCTATAAAAACAGTGCGGGTATTAAGAATGGATCCTATAAATGGCTGTGAAATGGGTTCTGAAATCAACTAGTATAGTCATTGATTGAATTAAGGAAAAAAGACTTATTAATTGCAAGAGCCAATCATTCTCTTTGCTTTTACCATTTTTATTTATAATTGCAAGTGAATTGTTTATGAAAGACCTAGGGTCACAAATAGGAACCTATGACCCAACTCGTTTGAAAATTCATAAGTAATTCAAAAACGCTCAGAAAAATACAAAACCACTTGAATTAGATTCCTCATCACTTTCTTTTTGTCTGAAAAATGAGCTAAAAATATTCCCGTCTAAGGATATATATAAAAAAGGCAGACCAACCCTTAGATGCTCCATTTTTGAGCCTCCTACCTTATATATAGAGTTGTCTTTTCACTTTGAAAACCAAAATAAGTTATTGATTACAAATATTTATTATGCATTAGTGCATTACTCATTGGACTTTTGGCCAACATTTTTCACTTCAAATATTTGTTGATTTGTATGTCTAGTCCTAAAATTAAGAAAAGAAAATGGAACATATCATAATGTACTCTCACTATCCCAGTACCAAAGCTTACAATAACCCTTAAATGCCGAAGCGGACGTTTTGCGGCCGATGAATGATAAGAAAATCTCTTGTATAGGACAGAACTGCAACTATTCATCTTCGGAATTTTGAGTGGAAAGAGAAGATCATGAATAGTAATTTGACCTCCAATAAGCACTTTTGGTTTTTTCAAAGAAGATGTCATTTGATGTCAAAAGGTATGATTTCCACGGTCACCAACCCGACGTTCAAGGGTTAATTATGTGGGGATGAAAGTCGTGGATGAGGACTCCCAAAAGGAAACGGCAGCCTCTCTGAAGGCTACACTAAAATTGGTAAATAGTGTTGGCTACACTAATTGTCAACAATAACACTAATTGTGATTTGCAAGGTTAGTGTTAGAACATTATTTACCCATTCTAACACTATTTGAGCTCTATAGTAAAATTTGGTCATTTCAACATTTTACGAGAGTGCATTTAGTGTTAGATGGGAACAAAATATAGAAGTTGGAATGGTGGAAAAAAAGCGGTGTATGAAATGTTGAAATAAGCAATGAAATGCTGAAATAGGCAATGAAATGCTAAAATAGGCAATGAAATGCTGAAATAGATAATGAGATGCTGAAATGCTGAAATAAATAATGAAATGGTGAAATGCTAAAATAAATAATGAAATGCTGAATTGCTGAAACAGACAATGAAATGTTGAAATTTTTCATAGTGTATATATAAGTTGCTAAATATAGCAACAACCAAAAACACAACGGCTTCAGTAAGTGGCACGGTTGGAAACTTGTTGAAGACAGCGGGGAGGGGCATTGGGAGGAATTGCAACAAGCGGGAGGCAGTCCATGGTCGGCTACAAAAAAAAGTAAAAATGTGTTTGTAAAAAAAAAAGTGGCGACCAAAAAAAAAACACTATTTTTCAGAGGAAATAGAGGAGAGAAAGACAAATCCAATGGTGTCATCCAATATTCAATCACATACCTCTATAAAAAGATATAGGCATTGGAAGTTTAAATTCAAACGGCAGGAAACCACGGAGTATACCCCCCCACACCATGTCGTGGAAGGAGCGCCCTTGATGGACCGGAGAACTCTCCACCTCTCCTTGCAATCTGTCCAAGGCGGTCACCGGACAAGGGAAGAGCAGGGCAAGGAAGTAAGTGAAAAATAAAGTTTTCTAGAGAAGGGAGGACCAAAGTTTGATAGCAGGAACCAGAAATTACAATTTGACGGCGGGAGTTAAGTGCCCCTACACTATTTACACATAAGTTGGGTAAGAAATAGAGAACAACACTAATTATCACCCCACACTATTTACACTATTTTAGTGTACTGAATGTTATGTGGCACTGCCTATAATAAATGAGAAAAAACCCTGAACTAACCCCGGTCCCGGCCCCGGGGTTTGAGATCTGGTCCAACCCGGTTCGGTCTTGCCCGGCAGGGCCAGGCAGAGAAGAGCCAGACAAGAGCAGACAAGAGGCAGGGGCAGGTCTGACGTTGGATAGAAGTGTGCGTGACGTGGGGTAACCTTGGGACCCGGCTCGCAAGTCGCAACCCCGACCACCCCGTCTCCACCAGTCCACCCGGCCCGACCGTGGATGAAAAAAACGCACGAATAAATTTCAGTTACTAAAATAACCACTCAGTCGCAGGTTGTTTTTTTCAATAAATTTAGGCAGTACAGAAAGCGGTAATCTCTGGAAGGATGAAGCTACTAAGTCGAATCCGTCCCGGACAGGTCTGACATGATTAGTTTACAGAGGTTTATTAACTTAGAGAGGGTCATTTTTAGTCACAGCCTTTGTTATCTGGTCCAGTCCGGGACTGGTCTGACATGATTGATTTAGAGAGGTTTATCGACTTAAAGGGGATCGACTTTAGAGAGGTTCTACTGTACATACATCCTTAGAAATGGATGCAACTTGCAATTTGTGGATGAAATTTCATTTATTCATCCAAAATGATGTACATTCATCCAAATTTGAGCGATCCCATCCCAAGATGTGGTAGCAATCACTCGATTTCTGGATTCCCAAATTGTGCCATTTCTTTATACAAGAATTCAGCAGATTATTTTTCATTGCTTTTGAGTGATTTTTCGCTCAAAAAAATAACGCTGCTTAGTTGGCATGCAATCCCAGTTGAGCAGAAAGCGATGTTTAGGGCTACCATAATGCTAAGAGCAGCCCCATTGCAACACATTGAAGCAACATTCTACAGGTTTTACACCATTGATCTTCCTCATTGCACCTGTAAGGACGGGTTGGTCTCTGCGGAATTCATCCTTTTTGCTACAATGTGAATTGTCTACTTTAAGAAAAACGAAAGTATTCATTGGAGGTCAAGCTAATGTACAAGGTCTCCCCTTTTTGCACAAAATTTCAAGGATGAACAATTGCACTTCTGTCTTACATAAAAGTATTTTCTATCATCTATGGAACATCGAGAGTCCGCAGTAGCGTTACAGGGTTAAACATTGATTTAACTTGGCCCAGGTCGCCTTGTATTTTGCTCTTCTTGCAATAAAGGTAAACCTTTATTTGTGAAAAAATAAAAAAAATAAAAAAACAAAACATTGATTTAATAAGCTTAAACTAATAAACAATGGGAACAATATTCATTTAGGGCCATGAAATATTCCTTTGTCAATGTTGGAAAATGGAATGTGATTTTTAGGATTGTCAGATTGTGGGATTTTCATGTTCCTGCAATTCACCCCGGATGCCGGGCAGCTTGGGATGGTTACCATGGAAATCATCCTTTTGGGTCCCGGATGAATTATGTGCTTAAACGGCAAGAGTATTCATTAGAAGTCAAACTATTGTGCGAGACCTCCCCTTTTCATACAAAATTCCAAGGATGAACATTTGTACTTTTGTCTTGCATAAAATGATTCTTTATTATCCATTGGACACTTTGAGGACGCAGTGTCGTTACAAAGTTAACCCTTGGGAAGAATGCAACCCTATCTCTAAGTTGGTTAGCCAAAAATTATCAAATTTATAGATTTAAATATGTGCATTAATTGTTTTTGTAGCCTTTCATTGAAAATCATTCATTGGACACTTTTAGTTCTTGGCATCCTTAATGAGTTAATGCCCAAATTCTTTTTTGAAATTTTGCATATACTGATTTATTTGTATTTTTGTATTATATTATATTATTTTCCTCCATTTCATCAAATTTGTAAGGAAAGAAGCTTGTTTTTTGAAAATTCAAGTATGACTCGAGACAAATGAGAAATAATTTGGATACTTTATTTTCCTAAAGCACTTTGTTTGTCATTTAGCATATGGACTTTAGAGTGCGTAACAGTTAATTCTAGAATAATCGTGGAGGATTCTTGTTTTCAACTTGCAACCTCTACACATCTTGATGTACACCTCCAATGCTTGATTTGATTGAAATTTGCATTTATTTAGGTATAACTAGTCCAAGGAAGTATAATTTAAATCATAAAATTATCATAAACACATTCATATAAGTAAACCAATAGTAGAATTATAAGACAAAGTTAGTAATCTTAACGTAAGATGGAATTTGGAATGAATTGCAAGCTAAGTTTAAACAATGATCTTCACAATAAATGCATTATGGCCTGGCAACTGGTCTTTAGTTAAATTTTAAATTCAAGATTTTGGATTTGAATTACATTATTTCATTCTATACAAAGTTATATACTTATGAATTCTCATTGGTGAAAGCAAAACTAGGGATAGCTCAAAATTGTTCTATTTTCAACCAAAATATAAATTTGATACCTACCTTTTTGTTTTTTTGTTTTTCTCAAGCCAACAAAAATGGGTTGGCTCCCACTTTAACCCTCAAAGGACATTCCATGTTCCCATTGGGTCTAACTTCATTAGTTTTTTATATGAAAATACACCTTTCAAAAATTTGATATTTTTTTTCATGTAGTATTATATATCCAAATTAAAATGATAGGATTTATTAAAAAAAAATTTAATAAAAATCATAGCATCTAAAAAAATGGTTGAAATTGTATAAAGTTCTTAGAAAAATTGGAGATGTTGTAATGGGTGTATTCCTTGAGCTCACACTAAGAGAAATTTGCCAGAAAGTTCAAAAGTTGTGTATAATAAGCCTTCAATATGCTACCTTTAAAGTATCACAGAATTTGTAATTTTAAAAATTTTGAAAAAAAGAAAAAAGAATTAAAAGTAGATTTTTGGAACTAAATTTTCTTATTCAAGCTCCAAAACATTCAAAATCAAGAACTATGTGAAATTTAGATTTGACTCTAAAACTATGTTCCTTGGACAGGTTTGTCCTTGGGGATGGAGTACTAGCATGTGAGCATAGTTTAATCTATGAGCCCATGAGCCTAGGAGTCTTTATTATAAACACATTCTATAGTTATAGGTATCTATATATAGGATATGTATCTATGTTATAAACTCTTTCAATGTTATAGTGTACCTACATTATAGATACATATATTATAAACACCTTCAAATGGTTGTAGATACGTACCTACTACTAGGTTCAAGGCTCATAAGCTCATGTCTCTATGCTCATGCACAAGCATCGTTGGCTTGTCCTTTAAAGGTTAATATTAATTCAAATAATTTTAGCCTTCTTAACACTCATTTGTCTATTGTCTGCTAAAATCAATGTTGCATTAGTAAAGACATAATTTTTTCCTATTGAATGAGCATTACAACATAATATATTTTGGTATTTGATTGTACATTCAATATCCAATTACTCATTTTTCTTTGCCTAAAATGCAATTACGCAAAAGTCAAATTTTGTGAATTTTCCTTGAGATCTTTTTGTTTTGTTTCCATATACAAAAGTTGAAGGTAAAAAATAAAACATTTACATCTATGATTGTTTCTTAATTGAATCTAGTACTACAATTGTAGGTGATAAGCATTGTCCAAGTCGTCACTCAAGTATTGCCAACGCCGCATCTACAATTCCCTAAAAGGAAATGGTTTCCCTAAAATCATTTGACTTAGACAGATTATGCCATATGGCTTTTATAAAAGCATATGGCCAAATCTGGAAAACCATTTGGTTGGGCATCCCATTCTTTAATGGTGTAGCGCCTTCATTTGTTTTGTTGTTGAAATTTTACATGTTTTTGCTTGTGCCTTTTGTACGTATATTATTTCCTTGAATTTCATCCAATTGGTTGTGAAAGATGGATGTCATTTAAACTTTTTAAGTCCTTAAGCAACAAACATTCAAATTTTGAACAACAAATGAACGCAAACATGTCTCAAGCACACAAAGTCTTGTGTTTTTTCAGCTATCAAAATGTTTATAGATTCTAGTGTTTGTTATTCTTGTACTATATAGATTTTTAGATTTTTTTTCTTTACAAATAGTCTATAGTTTTAGGGATATAGGGCAATTTTTTTTGGGCCGCGTGTCAATTGGTTGGCTTCACTATATAGGCCAAAATTTGGAGGAACAAGGCGATAGTTGCCAAAGCTTGTTAGGTCAAACAAAATTTCACTCAAAAACAAAAATGTTGGTATAGGATTGGTATAGGGCTTACTAATACAATAGGTCTATTGTGAAAACCACCCCTTAGGCTCTGGAGTAAGGCACACGCAAATGAGCTAACCTATAATGCTGAGCCTACTTCGAGGTTGGGTGAATTGACCCCTCACTTGGCCCCAAGAAAAAATGCTGAATTTTTAAAATTTTCCACGCATGATAAAACTTGCAAATTCTACAATCAAAGCCCCCAAATTAGCTAGGAGGGGTGTACGAGGTAAATGAATCAAGCACAAAAAATAAGGTCTTGCTGACTGAGGGCCCTTTTTTTTACATGCACGCCTGGAATGACTTGGCGGGCCGAGTGAGGGGTCAGTTCACCCCCACCCCACCACGGTCACGCATGCCACTTTAACCAGATGTCTGGTTGACCGCCGAAGTTGACGGTCCGCGGTGATGAGCACCATCACGCCCGCGAAAGCTGGATGGGGGCCTATTATCAATAGAGCTGCAGCTTTGGCCTTCACGGCGCTGCCTTCACTGTTGCCCCTTCACCCGTGCGCCTTCACTGCTTTTTGAGCGTATCGGGTGTTGCGATCGCAGAGGTTCAGCCGAGTTTTCATTGAAATTTGTTTACGAAGTTTGTGAAATTTGTTTGCGAAGCGGACGGGTCTGAGCGAATTTCTGGCGTGGGTTGCAGATTCCTACACACCTGGACGAATTCGAAGGAGGCTCGCGGGGCCATTGATATTCGTACCGAGGGGCGAGCGTGAGGTGGGGGACTGGCGTGATTGGAATGCATTTTGCGCTTGAGTTTCGGTGACTTTTTTCTTTCAATTGTGGACGATAAGCTGTGTCCCAGTCTTCAGGTGTCGCACAACGCCGCGTCCGCAGCAGCGCAGTTAATCCGATCCTTGTGCAACCTTGCGAGAAAGGAATCCGAAGTGCGGGACTGTCCCCTGTTTTGGAAGGTTCACAGAGTGACGTCGCTTAATTGCCGATTGGTTTCAGCGAGTGGCCGGCTCGCGTGTAGTGGAGGGAGCGAGGTGCCCCTGGAAGACCGAAGCTGCGCTTGATCGGGGGATTTCGCGGAGGTAGAGCCGAAATTTGAAAGCGCGGCGATTGTTGCCAACCGATACCAAGCCGGTAAGACTCTGAGACTCGGATGAATGGTCCGATTGAATTGGCGTGAGCTGGTCAGATGTTCGTGGTGTTTAGTGGTGTTTTGTTGGTGCTTGCAAATGAAATGTTCTGTTCTTTGTAGTGCGGGCGGTGCGGGCGCTGACGTTGTTCTTGACAATCTTTGCTTTTGTGAGGATCTTGCTGACTGAGATTTCGGTGGTGGTTTGGGGAGGCCAGGCTGCAGCAACTGGTGTTCATTATGGCGGAGATGGCGGAAGGTGTGACTCCCACCAACGGTGAGTGTGAGTGGTGTAAGTTTGTGGCTTCGTGCCACAGTTGTTGTGTTTTCATTTGGGTTTCGGTTGCAGTACTGTTTCTGCAGCAATTTGGTATTCCAATTTCAATTCCAATTTCGTATGTTGTGTGTGTGTGTCGGGGGTCGGTAGTATTTTTCTAGTTGATTATTGGCCACCTGAGCACAAACGTTGACACGGTGGCGGCCACGGCGGACCCCGCCACGGGTTCTCAAGAATCTCGCCAAGACCTTAACTTGGTGCGATTGGATTAAAGCACACACCTTTATTCTTGAGACTCGTGGCGGAGTTCCGCCGTGGTCGATAAAGGACAAATTCTTGAGAACCTTTTTGTTGTGTGAACAAATCCTGGGGCTTTTTCTTACAACTGAGTTTATTTTGAAATGTGCTCTGCTCACGATGGTCATGTGACAGGTGCACATGGTCGTGAGGAGGACCTGCCTTCTTCACCTTCGACCAAGACGGTTGGCAAGGCCATTCAAGGTGGGTTTGCTCACCTCACGCCAGCTTGTGGTAATCATATGAGTCTATTCTTCCCCAACAATATCCTGGAAGTTTGAGCTTTTTAACAGCACGTGTTGTCTTTGTTGAATTTTAAATATTGTAAGTTGTGGGCCTTGTGATTCTTGGAGTTTGGGGGTGTGGGGGTGTGGGGGGGGGAGGGCTCCACTTTATACTCTAGGATATGGAAATCATGATGTCACATTGTTTCGTGGATTTCCTTCCATAATTCTTCGCAGCAATGCTGGGACTAAGTCGGTGATTGCCTTTTTTCTTATGGTGTCTGTTGGTGTTGTCTCTGGTGCTGGAAACACTCTTTGTTGGCCGAATCAAACGCTCATGGAAAGTATGTTGATTTCAATAGCTCGTTCAAATCGTATGACTGACTGGTGGATATCTTATGCAGAGGAGCACGATGGGTCAGCATCTTCGACAAAGCCCATTCCCAATGCCAATGCAGGTTGGCTTTGCTGTCCTGGAACTCGGTTGTCGTGGGAATTTTAAAAACTTAAGATGTTCAAGCTCTAATAGTACATGCTCCAATCATGGAGTAATTGCCATGTCCTGCAAGCTTTGGGCCTGATGATTCTTAGGGTGCGAAGGGCTTGTATTGCCTGATTATCTTTATGCGAGCTCTGATTTTCTCTTGATGATTTGTGTGATCATACCGTGGAGATTTGTGCTTGTTCGCTTGCTTTGAGTCAGTGTTCTTATGGTTAGTGTGGTCATTATTTTATGTTCGGAACAAGAAGTAGAGCGCTAGTTACTGGTGTCGTTGTCAGGGGCTTTCCCCCTTTTTTGACTCACCATCATGTTGTGAATGTCAGATAAAATGAAGCGTGTCGATATGGATGATTCGTTGAAATCCTCGCCTGTTCCAAAGAAAACTCAGCAGCCCAAAATTCTGTCCTATCTAAACGACACGCGAGATCATTCCCCGTCGAGAGATGAGGTATAAAATAGCAATCCTTACTCTTTAGACATGTTACTGTATTCAGTTTTCTCAGTCCCTAGAGGGTTGTTAATCTCAGGATTGAAGTACTCATAGAGTTCCTCTTGAAAAGAGGTCCAACTTTGAGTAGTGTCTGTTCATTTCTGCATTAACCTGCATTGCTCAGTATGTATGTATACTCTAGCTGGAATAGTGAGCTAGCCCAGTAATTTATGTGCACTGCTATTATTAACCACGATGACTAATATGTATTATTCAGGGTCGTGATCATGATCCGCGGACCTCCAACTGTGGGCACGACGACAATACCCACACCGGAGAGTCTTCAATAAGCAGGTCAACTGGAGTTGTCCGAGGTAGAGCGCTTTCACAATCTTTCCTAGTTTGAACTGCAAATATGTCGTGCTGTGTTGCATACCATCTTCTTCAGGTTCGCACTACAGAATTGAAACTACTTGTTTTTTTATTCTCTTAGAATGTTTTGTTTAGGTCAAGTCACTAATGTGCTGGGACAGTCTTAGTTCTCCAACGCAGTTGTTGATGGAAGATAAACTGAATTCGATTGTTTGTATTGTGTATTACATCAGAAGGCATTACTTCACCTTGTGCTGCGGAGCTCGCTAAAGGCACAGCTGCAGCGTCATCTTCGATGAAGAGCGTCATTCCAGGTTGAATTCTGCTCAAGTTATCTCATTTTATCTACTGTCATGTTGGAAACACATTTTATTGGCTTTGGACTACAGGGGGTAGGAGTCTCTGCATTGACAGAAGCTCCATCTACAGACCCAAATGAGATCCAAATTGAAATCATTAGAGCCAAATGTTCTTTGCATTACCTTCAATTCTTTGCTGCAGCATTTCTCCTACATTAATTTTTAGTCTGATGAACACAATGAAGATTTGTGAAAGCTGTCTAGTTTGGTGTATGTTCCTGTTTGGAACAATTGAGAGCACGCTGGTTATTGTGGTGCTGTCAGGGTGACTCACATACGCTTTGTCTCATTGTCATGATTTGAATGTCTGAAAACACAGTATCTTTGATCGATATGGATGTTATGGCAAATTCCTGTTGCAGTTTTGAGACTGCTTTTTTTTGTGATGTCATTTACCATCATGTTGGAAAAAACTCTTATTATTCGATATATATGCTGGTGGGAAACAGTGTATTGATCTTTCTAGTTTTCCGGTATATTATGTCATAGACGGCCCTAGCATTGAGGAGAACGTCAACTCCTCCCTACGCGGGCCGTCATCTTCAACGCCGAGCCCTACGAAGGCCGTTCAAGGTGAGTTTATTGTCTTCAAGTTGGGCCTTCTGGTTGGTACTTTGCAAGAAGTTATTTAATAGTCTCAATATCTTGGTGAAACAGTTTGTGAATATATTGGTGTAGTGTTTTGGAAATTTTGTGCTTCCTTTTTGTATTTCACCCAATCGTTACAACTCTATGCTGAGGGTTCTTCAATGCTTCATTATCTCTTCAACCATTTATGAGTCCTACTGGATCTGGATTCTAGAGGTTCAATAGTCTGCGATGGTGTCTCCCCCGTGTTCTTGAAACATTCTTTATTGTTTGGAGAAGACGCTGATGGATTTCTTATGAATTCTTTTGTTTCAATTGTGTGACAGATGCTCCTGGTAGTCCAGCTCCTGCTCCGATCAATGGCGGAGGCATGGCTGTGATTGCTGCTCGTCTGGCCCCTGCGCAACCAAATGTTCCTCATCAAGTTCCAGCTCTTGCTCCGATCAATGGCGGAGGCATTGCTGTGCTTGCTGCTCCTCCGGGCCCTGCGCAACCAAATGTTCCTCGTCAAGTTCCAGCTCTTGCTCCGATCAATGGCGGAGGCATTGCTATGATTGCTGCTCCTCCGGGCCCTGCGCAACCAAATGTTCCTCGTCAAGTTCCAGCTCTTGCTCCGATCAATGGCGGCGGCATTGCTGTGCTTGCTGCTCCTCCGGGCCCTGCGCAACCAAATGTTCCTCGTCAAGTTCCAGCTCTTGCTCCGATCAATGGCGGAGGCATTGCTGTGCTTGCTGCTCCTCCGGGCCCTGCGCAACCAAATGTTCCTCGTCAAGTTCCAGCTCTTGCTCCGATCAATGGCGGAGGCATTGCTGTGCTTGCTGCTCCTCCGGGCCCTGCGCAACCAAATGTTCCTCGTCAAGTTCCAGCTCTTGCTCCGATCAATGGCGGAGGCATTGCTGTGCTTGCTGCTCCTCCGGGCCCTGGGCAACCAAATGTTCCTCGTCAAGTTCCAGCTCTTGCTCCGATCAATGGCGGAGGCATTGCTGTGCTTGCTGCTCATCCGGCCCCTGCGCAACTAAATGTTGGAGGGCTTGCACCAAATTTTGCTCCTCCAGTTCCAATCTTACCCCCAAATCCTAGACTTAATAATATCGACGAGGTACTGATAAATTCCAGCATCCGACCACTCCGAAATCCTGTAGATGGGGACGAAGGAAAACTCTGGGACAAGTTGAATTAGGACGGCCTGCAGGACTCCTGTGAAATTCCCTTTCAGAAGTCTTCCAGTATTGCAGATAATTTAGATCAACTTAACCCCTCATAAGCGAAACTTGGATATTCCAGAATCCATCAGTTAAGTTAAGTTAAGTTTAAGTTTGTTTGTTTGTTACGTTGAGATCTCCAGGATTGTGCGTCCCATGGCTGTGTTCTTGGTACTGTTGGAAAGCTCTCTGCCAGGATGGGTGCACAAGCTTTGTTTCGTGGCATTTGGACCTATGGTGAGAAAGATATTGACTTTTGAAGTTTTTATGAATTAGAAGATTAGAAAATTAGAAAATTACTTTTACTTTTATTTTGACTGTGGAAATGGCACAGGGCACACTAATTCCAATAATGTGATTTCCAAAATAAATTCTAAAGGAATGACCCCAATCGTCTTGATTTAGCATAATGACACGGCTTCCTATCACCCAAAGCAAGGGTGGAAAGCCTTTGTTTTGCATCTAGAATCACTATTCCATTCATTCATAAGCCACAAATTGGCCTAGATAGTTCAGGCTTGATGGCAGGCATATTCTCATATCAGAGCCATTTATCATTTCACTAAAAACTTGAAAAATAACTTAGTGCCAAGCTAGCAATAGTATTTCATGGCTTTACATGATGTATGGACACTCAACATTAGAAAAGCAACGCAACTGAATGGTCAAGATTGCAGGCAGTGAAGAACAAATTCTGAAGCTCGTCATCTAAATATACATTTGCTTATAATAACTTATAAATTGATAGCTTTTGCCAATGCAGAGCCTTCTTCCCTTGTGTTCAGAGCCAATAAAAAACTGGAGTGACATCTAATTTTGAACCCTTATTTTGATCTAACGAGATCCGGTTCACTGATGCTTGCAATCATCTGCACCATTTGTGTCGAGCTCTTTGGCCACGGCTATGGCAGCTGCGCGACCTCGCCATGGCGTAGTACGTTTCTGTTTTTCTTCCATAGCGCTACTTGTCCGTTCTTCTCTTTGATTGAAGCTAAGTTCATGAGCGCCAGAATTCATGGAATCTTTAGAATCTTGGATTCCTGTTGGAGGTTAGGTTTTCTTGATCTATTCTATACTACTGTACTTCGGTTGGTGGTAAGTATGTGTGCAGAGAATCAGGATTTGAATTCTGCCATGTAGTGCGAGTTCATGCTCAAGCAAATTGTCGTCATGATGTTTCTAATGCAAGGGCTGCGGTGATGCGAGGAGGAGTCGGCTATGGTTCTCGAAACCCTAGACCACTCCGACAACTCTGAATGGTAGAGATCGCTCTGTTTGGTGCTGTCTTTAGCTTTGGATCAAGACTGTTTCATGAATATATTGCCAATGTTCGAAATAGAGTTGTAAGACAAATTAACGCACCAACACTTCTGCTTCTGTTACGAATGGAGCAGATCAATGCTCGATAATAGATAGTTAATTTATATTGTATTACGAGATCAATCTACATGGAAAACATGGATGCTAACATTCAACTTCTTGCAAGCACGTTTGGTCTGTCTCTTCCGCCTAGCTTCACGGGAGTTTGGGCCAGAAATGTCCTTCTGACCCAATCTCACAATTTCGAAGGGGTTTGAGCCGAGAACGCTTCAAACCACGATTCACATCAAGAACAACAACCGCGGGAGGAGCAACAATCGCAGCTGCATTTGGTTGAGCACGAGCTACACCAAGAGGAGCAACAATGAGTGCCGCATTTGGTTGTGCTGGAGCAGGAGGAGCGCGATTTCGTTGAGCGTGAGGGGCAACACCCGGTTGAACTGGAGCTACACCACGAGAGGCAACGTTTGAGGCAACAACAGCTGGAGGAGGAGGAGCAACATTCGGAGCAATGTTTGGTTGGGCAAGAACCTCACCGGGCGGAGCAACAATGAGAGCAACATTAAATTGGACAGGAGCTACACTACGAAGAACGACAATGGGTCCGGCATTGGGTTCTGCACGACTGACGTCATTGAGAGCAACAAGGGAACCACCAATTGTTTCTAAAGATGCTTCGCCAAGAAGAGCAACAACGGAACCAACACTGTTCGGTTCTACAGCAGTTGGACCAGCAGGAGCAACACTTTCAGCAACCCCTTCAAGGTTCGATTGAGCAGGATCGTTACCATCAGTCTGAGAATCCTTCTCTGTAAGCACCAAGAAATGAGGCAATACAACGTCTCAGAATTATGAAGCCCAAAGCTTGCTATAGCAACGGCATCCACTCAACGATGGTAACACAGAATTAAAGCTCAAACTTCAACAATATCGTCAAGACAGATGTGAGCACATATCAATTTCAAAGAAGCTCCAGAGCATCATGTTCACCTTGAAGAACCTGAATGAGGCTCTTTTTTCGAAGACGACGACGGTCCTAAAGCGATGATGCGCTCCTCATTACTTGATGGAAAAATGCTACGTCCATCTGTCCAAACAGTAAGATTCTATCGTACTGATTCAATTGTTTTTAGATGTGTTTTCAGGCTGGGCTTGGATAGCATAAGAAGAAAGAATATATTGTAATATCAGAGTATACCTCGGAAGGTTCCAATGGGCCAGCTTGTTGAAGACTGCTTGCTTTGGTCGATGCTGTCATGCCCACACTTGAAAGCCTGTAAAGCCTGTTTGCCCTTTTGACATACAGGTTCAGTTATAATATGATGAGAAATGGCATCCAGACAAGATCTATTACCAACCCTGTATTTAAAATCACATGATGATTACTAATGTTTGAAAAGTAGCAACTGAGAAACTCAAAGCAGGGTTTCAGCAAAGAGACTGGAGAGTGAAGAACTGAATATTGATGAACTTTGTACCTTTGAAAGGGTGAGGTCTTCTGCGACATGTAGAGTGGACAGTATCTTGGGATTTTGATTTTTCTCTGGACCGGACTGTGATTCCAGGGCAGCGCTCGTTTCGTTTCCTGGAATTCAAAACATGATGATGAGTACAAGAGTGTTCATTGACGGCACAAGAATACCCAGCGTATCTTACTCCTTCCAAAACAACAATCCTGACCATACTATACTGACCCGGCGAATAGAGAATAATCTGATCAAAAGTAAAGTACCACCTAGACCCCAAGTGAATTTGACTGACAGCCATGAAGCCTGAGTTTTGAATCACACGGAGATTAATGGCAAAAAAAACAAAAACTAATGGTGAAATGTGAAATTCACATTTGAATGCAACTTGAAAAAGTCATCTAAGGCCAAAAGTTGAAATGATGGATTTTACAAATCTGTGTCCTAATTTTCATGTAGACTTGTTTTAACATTGGACATGGAGCATCTATCTACCATTAGAATTTACACATGTATCTCTTCGTTTTGATACATATTTGTTGACATCCCATCTTTGTTGACAAAAATCTCCATTAATTTGTGTCTGAGAAGGATCTATTAACAAAGATCACGCAAATTTCATCCAAGCAAGTGGCTTGTAAGAAATGAGATAGGATAGTCTAGGTTCTACTTGAAGATGCGTCCTAGAAATAAAATTGCAAATGTAATATTTGTGATTCAAGAGTATTGAATAGTATGTTCATGAATAGAACCCTTACTACTTCAAATATGAACAATTGAGAAAATATTCATGCATTGTCCACCCATATAAAGCATGTTTTGATGTATAGGAATCATCTAATAAGAAATGATGACATGTCAAGTGTTGTGTTAAATACCTTAGAAGAGTTTCTTATATCTAAACCCCAAGAAACAGATCCATGGCTAATGTTAGAAACCATTGAAAGCTGCAAGAATGGGTTTCCTACTTTACGAAAAGAACGTCAGAGAATACACGTTTGTAAGACAAATTCAAAGCCCTTCATTCTACAATTCACGAGACCCAAAGCTTGCAGTATTTGACAATTACTCAAAGAAGGCAACGCACATTATTAGAACTTTAAACATCGTCGGAACAAGTTGGAACAAATGCCAATTACAACCAGCAAATTTGAAGAAAAACTATAAAAACTCAAGTAGTCTACTCAAGGATTCTCAATATTACTCCAGAGAATCAAGGGAACATATAGCACACAAAAACAAGATATAATCAGCCCAAAGTTGTATGAAATAGGAAACTGCTGCACGATTCACCAAGGCAAGACAGAGCCCTGCAAACTCCAAGAATGACCAGGTCAAGATCTTGTAATCAACGACATTTGCTGAAGCCAACACATGCTTGTAATACCCAATTTCTAAGAATATCACTGGGGGGGAGAGAATCGAATATTAAGCACTACCGCATCCTAAGGTTAGCTAATTTACCTTGAGTGGCCTTGCCAAGACTCTTCATCCTGGTGTGCTCCTCTCTTCCAAGACCATCTGTCACATGATTTTAACTAAGGAATCAAAATACTAAGGAGTACCAATCAACATCTTTATCAAACAATGAAGGACGGGGGTAGACTCCAGGACAGAACTTCATAGGACTCACGACAACAAATTGAAGTATGGCGACTCTACGAGCCTCTGAATCTGCGAGCCTCTGTATGGCGAATCTACGAGAGCTGTAAGTTTCTCAACGACAGTGCCAGCATATAATTAAGAAAAGCCATTTGATTTCTAGTTAAGAAAAATCTCACCGCTGGAGCCGTCTCCACTGTCCATTGCGTAGTGATGCGGAGTAGCTTTAAAACAGCGCTTCCCAAAACTGAACCTCTGTTCAAACATGTAGATTTCAGTAAGAAAACACAGGGCGACAACTTGATAGACGAAAACTCACACTGAATCCAACAGGCACCCTCGATTATGAAAACAATTTCTGTTCAAAATAGCACAACATCAAATTCGGTGGATCTTTCTGATTCCCCTAAAGGTTCACTGCACAATCATGTTGTCTCCGGCTTCTTGCGGGCTTGAAAGACAACAGTGGACACACGTCCATGGATTGCATTCCAGTTGCACCACCAATAGTTCAAGGAACATGAAACACTGTCATTTGTTTCTGGAGTTGCAACCACGTGCGGTATGCAAACATGAAACATGCTCCAATCGTAGAAGGCCTAGTCACAGCCGTTTGCATCTTTAAAACACTGTTCAGCATTTCTGCAACACTGGCCCTCCGCGAGATCTTTTTCTTACAAACCAACAAACAAGAGCATGGCACAAAGAAATCGTTTACAACCCAGAATTAATCAGTTGGGCATACTGAGCCCTTCCCTCACTACGGAATTGGGAGTGCAATGAAATTCTACGATGAGATCTCCTCATATTTGCATGCTCAAGGAGATTAAATCTTTTCCTCCATCAACTACTCTTGGTTTCTCTCCATGACACCCCTGCTCTAGACCCGTGCTACTGACTGAAGGCCCTACTCATTCAACTGGCACATCACAACATTGGGAGATCTAGACTGAACGCACATTGCCACCAGGGAAAAAACAAAACGTTCACGGATACGACAATTAATATAATTACAATCTCGACGAAGGTCGATCATGAAATGCCCGAAATTGTGAACAATTGGGAAGAATAAGACCCTGTGCTTGATCGGACAAGGACAGGCGATGACGTTCGATTGCTCAACTTACAACGCTCGCAGCAAAGAGGGACGACAATGAATGGCCAGAAAACCAACAATTCTGGAGGCAATTGCAACTGTTGGACTCAGGATTGTCGTGGAAGATCGAAGGGAACACTCACTGGGAAGTGTAACTAGAGAAGGAGTGACTCACAGGTTTAGGAGATACGCTGACTGAGACTTTATACCAGCGGAGAGGCGGAGTCACTGCTTCTGGGGATGCGCAAATGTCTGTACGCAAATCAGAAAATCTTTGAAAATGGGCAATTAGTAATGATTTAACGGATTTGATGATTAATTTAAAAATTCGGAAAGAGCTCCAAAAGTTCACTGAACATTCAGTAGCTGACTGCTGGGCTGCCTTCCCCCGGACGGAATGGTGTTGCCATCGTTCCTTGCCATCGTCCTCCCCTGCCATCGTTCCCTGCCATCGTTCCCTGCCATCGTTCCCTGCCATCGTTCCCTGCCATCGTTCCCTGTCATCGTTCCCTGCCATCGTCCTCCCCTGCCATCGTTCCGTGCCATCCGCCCCTGCCATCCTCCCCTGCCATCCTTTGCCATTGTGTGCCATGTGCCGTTGCCACAACCAAAATAAAACTAAAAGTAATTTTTTAACTCATAAAAACTTCAGAAATCAATAACTTTCATTCCGTAGGTCCAAATGCCACAAAAAACAAAGCTCATGCATCCCTTCTTGCGAAGAGCTTTCTAACAGTACCAAAAACATGACCAATTGACACGCGGTTCAAAAAAAACTTAATTTAATATAATTTAGTAATTTTTAAGATCAATAAACAATACAAAAAAAATCCATAACTTTCCCACCGTAGATCCAAACGCCACAAAACAAAGCCCGTGCACCCCTCCTTGCGCTTCCCGACAATACTAAGCACACCAACGGGGGACACATGGTCCAGGAGACCTCAAGGTAACAAAACAAACAAATCAAAACAAAACAAAACAAAACAAATAAACAAAACAAACAAACAAACAAACAAATAGCCAAACTTAAGGTATCAATCCTTCATCTTGCTTCCTTCAGGCAGTTCTCATCAACATGCTAGGGGTGAGGTAAGGAAGGGATATCTATAACCTTCAGTCTTTCTACTCTGAACAGTTTTTCATTAGTAGACTAGTAGTTTCTTTTATATTCTTCGGTTGCCAAATGATAGGAGATTTCAATGCACCAAAAAATGCAATGTTTGGGGGTGAATGCAAGAAACACTTGTACTATTTTGCGTCGCACTTTGCGTTTTGATTAGTTTTTTGGCCATAACTTTTGCTTTTTGGCTCTAAATGCCTCAAGATTTATAGTTAAGGTGTTCATGACCACTATACACCTTGCGTAATTTTTTTGTAATTTTCAAAAATAGTTTATTGTCCAAAAATAGCCCCCAATTTTATGTCACATTTGCCAATTTGGAGGTTTTTAGTACTATCTAGTACCCAAAAAAACAAATTTTGAGCTGAAATTTGGAGGGGATGGTCTTCTAGTAGACTTATAGCTATTGCCTAAAGGAATTCTAAAAATAATTAGTTGTATGTGGTGTGGAAGTCCACAAATTGCGCTTCTTTCTGCTTGTATTTTGTAACATATAAAATATTATTTTGGAATTTTTTTGGGTGAATGACCATCTCCATAGAGTTCTTACAAATGGCCAATTTTCATTTTATGTATTTATCTTTTATTTCTATTTTTAACTAATTAAAACATCAAAATATCCATTTTCTTGAGATTTGGCACTTTTCTAGTTTACTTGCTTAGAGAATTTTTTAATGAATTTCCTTTGGTGGTTACATTCATCTTAAAGGTATATATGTTAGCCATATTTTTCTAATTTTACAGTACTGCAAAAAAAAATGATGAGTACTGTCAAAACGCAACATAATCGGCAAGTGTTTCCTACATTCACCCTTGGATACCATGTGCAAAAGTTACAATTGGTCGAATTTTGTTTGATAGATGTTCTAAAATCATTTCTTCAAAAATAGGTATATAAATAGTGTCCTTACATTTTTCTAAAACGGGCTTTTGCAAATGATGCTCCACCAAAAGAATTAGGAACATTCCTTTCCAATCAAGACTCCAAATTCTTCTAGGATTTTTACTTATTTATGTACTTTGCAATTTTACAACTACTTTACGAGCTCGTGGGACTTGAAGGGTTAACCCCTAAATGACTAGGAGTTTGATTTTTGAATAGTGGATGAACACAAATACATCCCAAGTATGCAAAAATGCATTTTTTTCATCCATAAATTTTTTAGATGATTCTTGTGTTAGTTCTTTAACATTTGTACAATATAGATTCTAAACATTTTGCTTTGCAAAGATTTAATACTTCAAAAGGTACTAGCAGGTCTAGTCTCAAAAAACAATTTTTTAAATTCAAAAAATAAAATTTTAAAAATGACTAGAATATAAAGGTAAAATAAGAACCTTTTAAATCATTGTGATTAGAATTTAAAGTTTTGAACTTAAAGGAAAATTTTCTTGTTAAACATTACAAATATTTAATCTACAATCCATTTTAGAAGGAGTTTTTAATTTTTGGCTTCAAATTTTATTGAAAAATATTGGTTTGTGTACTACATATAATAGTGAAATTAGGTTGCTATAACCTCTAAAGTCCCGTTGTTCCCTCAAGGGACAAAATGGATTTTGAATAGGCCCATACAGTCTAACTTTTCATCATGATTTTTTGAATTTTTTTTTGAAGATAGAAAAACACATTAGCTTTCTGAGAATATAATTTTCATTGCAATCAATGCCCGGGAAAAATGGTTATGGCACAATAAGCCCAAATTTTAGTTTGGCAAGCTCCCTCCCTTTGCAAAAACTTAAAATAAAAATGTGAACATTTGTTTTTCTTAGATTGTACTTTTATCTACATGGAAAGCTTTGATTCATTCACTAGGGGCTTTTATGTGTTTTATGCATTTCACACAGGGTAAAGTTACAGGATTGGCGCTCACGTAGGGGAAAGTCAGACAAGAAAACGCATAAAAGCCCCTTGTGATTTCATTCGGATTAGTGGTGTGAAAATTATAGACAATCTTGTTTTGGGGGCAATTAGAGCATCTTCTTGAAAAAATAATTTGTAAGATTCATTTTTAAATCCATTTTTCATAATTAAAAATAAATGAAATTCAAGGTTAAGATCTCTTGCTAAAACAATCTCACCATTGAAATTATTGCATTTCAATTCCATCTTAGAGCTATTAACAGTTTAGTTTCTCCTTCAATCTGGAACCTACTTCTACTTAATAAATTTTAAGCTAAGAAAAAATTTAAGCTAAGAAGATTTAAAGTCAGAAAAATCTAATCAAGCATGTTGCAAAAAGATTTGTCCTCTTTACTTTTCAATTAAATATCTTGCAATCTATGCGATCAAAGTTTCTAAAATTTCTTTCACATTCTTACACTAGTCTAGTACAAGATCCTACAATTAGGTATGTAATAAAAGAATTCAAAAGTTTTTTTTTCTTTGCAATTTTAAGTGGTTTTTGATGGAAAAATGGCCTTGAAATTTCCAGGGTTTAACAATTAGGTTGCCTTACCAGAAAAATTACCTCATGGCTCATTGTTTGTCCACATAGAGGCACATGCAACTTTCTAAATTGGACCTTGAACCAGTGCACCAACCCATGTTACATACATGGTTCTGGGTTGATGAAAATTATTGCATCCTGTGTAGTAATAATAAATATTTATATAGTGTAAAATGTCAAGAAATTAGTGAGGGCCACTTGATTTCACTACTCAGTGTACACAACAATAGTTGATCTAAGTTACCCTATGCGAAGGTCAGATTCGGCAAAAATTAAGCCATTTTCGAAGAAGAAAAAAATGAAACGTGTCATCTTGTGAATGGTTGGAGGTGACGTGGACCCTTGAGAATCTGAGATGGAAAGTCAATTTCGTCACTCAGGTGCCGAATCAGACCTTCACGTACGGTAGTCGGACTTCTTCACAGTTTTGAGAATTTGGACCCCTTCAGTTCTTCACAATTTAGGAACAATTTTGGGAATCTGGACCCTCAGTTCTTCACAATTTTGGGAATTTGGACCCCTTCAGTTCTTCACAATTTAGGAACAATTTTGGGAATCTGGGCCCTCAGTTCTTCACAATCTTGGGACAATTTTGGGAATTTGGACCCCTTCAGTTCTTCACAATTTAGGAACAATTTTGGGAATCTGGGCCCTCAGTTCTTCACAATCTTGGGACAATTTTGGGAATTTGGACCCCTTCAGTTCTTCACAATTTAGGAACAATTTTGGGAAGCTGGACCCTGCTCCTTTAGGAGTTAAACAAAGAACAGGTTGATGTAGACTGAGTAAAAAAATGAGTTGTCATGTTCAATATTCGAGACCCTAGGGATGTCTGCCCAGCCGGTGGTGACTGCGAGTGCACTTGAAAAGTCTCTACAGAAAGGTAACTACACCTAAAATCGCACAGTTAAGCTCCGTGGCATGACCAGAATGCTTTGGAAAATGAACAACAATATTTGTATATAGGTGAAGGACTATGAATCAAAATGCAAGTGGTTCCATAATTTTTGGATGCATTGTGAATTAGTTATAAATTTTCAAAGATACAAGGGGTAGGGTGCTAAAAGTGTCATCTAGGTGATACCAAAATCAATTTGATGCACATGAAGAAATGTCAAAGAGAAGAAGTTAACCCCTAAAGGCCCAAGGTCTTTTTTCTGCCAAAAAACACTGAAAACTGCCATTTCTATAGCAAAAAGTAAAAAAAAATTAAAATTGTTTTTTTTCCACATCTAACCGTAGGATCTTATACCTAATTGGTATGAGAATGTGTGGAAAAAATTTCAGAATTTTTGACCGCACAGATTGCAAGATATCTGCATTTAAAGTGGAAAAAACTAGTTTTTCAGCACATTGCGGGACCAGATTTTTTGTCTTTAAACATTTTTAACTTAAAATTTTTGCACTACAGCGTTTTGAGCTTTAAATCTTTTTAGTGGAGAATTGAGTTGAGAGTCTAGGAAAAAAAAAGAAATTCAAAAAAACTTAATTTTCATCCTTAAAAAAATTGTTAAGTAGAAGTAGGTATGAGATAGTAGGAAAATCTAAAATATTAATATCTCTTAGATGGAATTAAAATGCACTAATCCTAATGGTGAGATTGTTCTAGCAAGTAAAATAAACCATGCCAAAAAAAAAAATTTGAAAAATTTGAAAAATTGCATTCAGAAATGAGTCCTACAAGTTATTTTTTTCAAGAAGATGCTCAAACTGCCCGAAAAACAAGAATGTCCATAACTTTCTCATAACATATCCAAATGAAATGAATCAAAGCTTTCTAGATAGGCAAAAATATAATCTATCAGAAAAACAATATTTAAAAAAGAAATTCAAATTTTTGTCCATTTTTTTTCTGCTGCCCGAGCTGCCCGCCGTCCCTTATTTTGAGCTTATTTGGTCATAACTTTTTTTCCCGGGCACCGATTGAGAAAAAAATTATATTCCCACAAAGATTATCAGTTTTTCTATCTCCAAAAAAAATTTGAAAAAATCAGAACACAATTTCAGCCCGTAGGTACCTGGCCGAAAACCCATTTGTCCCCCGAAGGGACAACGGGCTTTTAGGGGTTAAACCAATGAAAAGGGTACCCAAAGTGGACCACTTGTGAGGTTGCCACCTCCATAGTTCTATTAATAAAATTGCACACTACTCAAAATGGGCCTTAACTCCATCTTACACATTAGAGAAAATTTCAGGCCTAAAGAGGGATGCTTCACAGCCCTTCAAGGTACCTTGAAATTTGCTTTTTTTGCTGAAAAAATCGTTTTCTCCCTATTCCCGCCACTTGAAACTGCAGTGGCAGTGGCGCAGGAACCGAGTTTTACGAGTTAAATTATTTATTTATTTATTATTATTGTTTTGGCGAGCAGTTAGCTTGGTTGACTACTCATTGCGACACTTTTTCGGAGTGACAGACCAAGCTTTGAAATAGCTTGGTTTGTCACTCTGGAGCAACCCTCCGGAGGGCTGAAATTTCCTCTAATGCTTGTCCTTTAATGTTCATCAATTTGGATATCCTCCCAATTCGTTTTCCCTTCAAAAAGAGGGGTCAATTTTGAGGAGTGGTTCATTTTAGGTGTAGTTACCTTACAGTCTACAAGCCTGGGAGTATCGCCAGCATTTTTCAAGAAAGCTCCCTGGCTTGGGCATAGCAGGGAGCATTCCTCTCCCTATCACAGTCACTACCAAGGACAAAAAAAACCAAGGCTTGCCAAAAACAACAGTCAAAACACAAGGGAAGTTAAACCCGTCCCATGAAGTGGGACCACTAAGGTGGATTTACCCCAAGGGAAAATGCAAGATTTTATTTGCTATAAAATAAAATTCTGCAAATTTTGAATTTATATTTTCTATCTGAGACCCCAAATTAGCTAGGAGAGTCTACAACGTATCCTAGACATTGCTCAAAATAGGGGCTTTTTTTTTACTCTTAGTCCAAAAAACACAATTTACCCTACTAGTCCCAATTCGTGAGACAGATTTAATGTTGTACCTGGAAACACCAACTTGCTGGTCCCTCTAGTTGTTAACTTTGTAGCATTTATTATTGTGATTCTATTCAACAATAGTATTTTAAAGCTAGTTGGTCTAGCATTTAGAAATTTAGCGTTCCAAAATAGTAATCTATAAGCCTGCTTGCCAGCTCCATTGGCGCAACAAATTGTCAAAAGTGAGAGTGTGGTGGGGATGGGCGGGAAGTGAGGCGGGACTAAAGGTAAAAGGCATGCCCAGAGCCCAGGGGATCTCATTTTTTGAGCTCTATTTCAAGGGAATGGCTAGCAATGCTGTGATGGAGCAAAATATGTGCAAACGGGCCATTAGCACTTCCCTTCTTACATAAACCTCTCTAAAAAAATAATAACACTCTCTGAAGTAATAACCTCTCTAATATAATATTGATTGCTTGATCCTTGCGTGTGATCATTTTTGAATGATTAACTTGGTTATAGGTCAACGTCCTTTCAGGATTATATACAAGAGACTTCATTTTGCAAAGATAAAATCAAGCAAAATCCTAGAGGGCATATGGCCTGGAGGCAAGCAAAACAAACAAACAACTCATACGAAATCCCAAACACATACATTATCAACTTCAAAAGTCAAGCGAAAGTGGTACGGTAAGAGCTTATGCTTACTCTTGCTCACTAAACTTGACAAATTCAAATCTTACATCTACTTTTGAAGAGACCTTAAATTTCTAAACTCCTACTCTTGATGAACAAATTGTCATAAACAATCAATCGACCAATCACCAAGTGTAACTGCTGATAGACTAAGCAGTTGTTGAACAACCAATTGAAAATTTGGGCAAGTTCCTATAATGTCAATTTTCAACGATTTTTTTTTGAACTTTTGACACATGTACCTCCTAGATGGGAATATAATTTTTTTCCAATTGAATGCCCAGATCAGATGTTATGCTGCCCATAAAAGTTTAGGCAAATAGGAAATCTTATATTAAACTCTACATCTACCTCTAAAATTTGGTAGGTATGTAATTTGAGTAATATAGGATGCAACTATAAAAGAAACCCATGAATGGTGCAAAAAACTCAGTCTAGGAGTTCAAGTCTGTTGACCTTGCTGAGCAAGGTTGGAAAAAAGTTTTTTCTTCTAACTTCAAATGCTATAATCTTTTCATCCATGTGGTCAAAGTCTCTAAATTTTTTTCCGCACATTCTTATGGTAGTGTAGTACAAATTTTTGTGGTTGAACTTAAAAATACTTATACATATATATATATATATATTGTTAATTCACTCTAGGAATCATCTTTTCATGGATGCAAAAGAAATACCTACAACACCGATTTATAGTGTCAAATATAGAATCTTAGTATATAAAATATAGGTCACTTACACATACTGTAGAACAAACTTGGTTGCAACAACATCTTTCTAAGGTAAGGGTTCCGCAAAATGCTCAAACTACTTTAGAAATTGAACCAAGTTGTCTTGCAAATTTGCGACAGTCACTTGGAATGCTAGTTATAGGAAGCTATGTAGGTATTGCTTTGTCAAGATAATTGAAAAATGTCTTATGTTCTAAAGTGCTACATGTTTAGCCTGATCTATAAGGTGTATATTATCTTATAAACATAGGTATACAACAATTACAATGAAAATGTAAGTGGAGTGTGTGCAGATGTTTTCTAATTGATTTAACTATGTAAAAAGAATATGTATAAATGCCCCTTCAAATCAACGCCTGAGGATCAAGGATAGATGGTAAATCTTTGGCTATTGATTGTTTTTATATTTTTAATCTCTCCTTGTTAATTTGGAGCATTTAATTCCAAATATGAATTCAATTTTCTAGGATTTTCTCAATAGTGTTGATAAATACCAAATTCCTAAGTTTTTCCAAGGATTGAAATAGACAATGGGTGTCAACTCTTCTTGGACAAACTACGTTGGTATGAAATCATTAGTGAATAATGGAAGGGCCAATTCAATTTTCAAGACTCCTTTCTACTAGTTCCTACTTCCTAAGGGCAAATTTGGAATTTTGCTTGAAATTGTACCTTAAGAAAAATGTAGGAACAATTCCATACTATATACCATAGAGATTGTATTTGGAAGTTTTGAATTCAAATTAGGAACTAGAGCCCTTCAACAAGTTGGAAGAGGTCTCAAAATACAAAATTAGTCACTCATGGAAAATTAGTTTCCCCACCCCTTATACATTTGTAGGATTACTATAACATAATCCCAATTCTAGAAACGATTGCATGGTAGGACTCCAAAAAATTATTTAAAGTAAAGGTCAGCAATACCGAATACTATGTCCCAATCCTCAGGCCTGAGTTAGAGAGCACAATCTAGTCTGTTGGATACAATGTGCAAAAAATCCAAATTTTCAACAATGTGGTCAAATGTAATGATCTGATCCTATAATTGTGAAGTGATAATTATTTTAACCCCTAAAAGCCCAAGGCCATTGCTTTTAAAGTGTTATGGTATGTTCCCACCCGATGTTAAAGGTGTTGTTACTGAGGGTCTTAGGAATGAATTTTGGTCTCCTTCTGGACCGGATTCACATTCCAAAGAACATTTGTAACACCAAGTGGGAACACATCATTATAGATTTAAATGTCACTAAGTTATAGAGATCTCAACCATACAATCTTGTAGTGTACTTGATGTAGATTATGTAAATTAAATTTGAAGTCATTTGATTACATAGATTGCAAGATTATAAAGTTTTAGTGTTGAAAAAGGATGTTGAAATTTTCCTAGCAACACATTTGGAGGTGAAATTAGATTTCTAAACCTACTCAAATGAAAATACTTTAAATTATAAAGTGATTCAAAACCAGCATATAAATACATTGGTGAAAGAAAATACCATTCAATTGACTCATTGTATCTGCAAAATGACTTTGAAATGTCTAAATATAGCAAAAAAGTTGCAAATAGCACATCTAAGAGTGAACTTCCTTCTACTAAAATGATCCTCAGTCACTCATAACTTCTTGTATTGATATGAAATTTTATCCACACAAACTAGACTAGTATGTTCAACTTTTCCAAAAAACATTATTGGAAACTGACACTATATAAAGAAGAAGCAAGCCGCCGAAGTTGAATCTAATTCCAAAATGTTGGGATTTTGAACTTCGAATTGCTCCCAAACATTCAAAACAACTTGGATTGACATGAAAATTCTTGTGAAAATTTTACCACAATAACTAAACTTCAAGGGGAATATAATCCAACAAATTTAATTGGAAACAAATATTTGATGAAAGGAGATACAAGGCCTCAAAATTGCAGCCATCAAATGCAGTTTAGTGAACTCAAATTGAACCTATAAACTTTGATTGGCTTCCAAAAAATCAATACATCTTGGATTGATTTGAAAACTTTACCTCACAAACTAGAAAAAAGCGCAAATTTTCCAACAAGTTTTATTGAATTTAGAGATTAGATGCAAAAGTTATAGCACTTTGAATTGGACTTGAAACTATGTGAGGACACTTTTGGTCCCCTAGGGCATTTAAGGGTTAATTTGTGACCTTTCTCAATTAGTTAATTTTAAACCCTAAAATTCTTTCATGTTTAGAGGCCCAAAACTAATTCAAAATACTTGTCTCCAAAGCAATGTCAAAATCTTCATCAACATTCATTTTTTAACAAATCCATCAGTAGAATTCTTTAGCTAATTTATGCAAGTACATTGTCCCAAAAATTTTAAGTAGGTATCCCCACTGATTGCAAGTTTAATCCCTAAAGGACCAAGGCATTTTCTGGCTCCAAAATCACTGAAAACTGCCATTTCTGCTGCGATCACTCTCTAAACCAAAAATAATAAAATTTTAGAATCTAACCGTAGGATCTTATACTTCACTTGTCTCAAATCATGAGGTAAAAATTTCAAGGAATTTGACCATTCCGATTGGAAGATATTAGCATTCAAAGTTGGGAAAAAAAGTTTTTTTGAACTGTTTCCTGCAATTTTCAGATGACTTTAACGGCCATTTGTGGATTTTTTTTGCACTACACAACTTAAAGCTGTAATTTTTTATGTTGAACATTTGAGTTGAGAGTCAGGGAATTTTTTTCAGAATGTCAAACCTTGATTTTCACATATAAAAAAATTGTTAAATAGAAGTAGGTCCAAAATTGAACGAAACACTAAATTGTTAATAGCTCTTAGGTGGAATTAAAACAACATAATCCCAACGGTGGGATTGTTCTTGCAAACAAACTTGACCTCGTCAAAAAAAAAGAATTGAAAAAAATTGAAAATTGCATTCAAAAATGAATTCTATAAGTTTTTTTTTTGAAGATGCTTAAATTGCCTGAAAAACAAGATTGTCCCTAAGTTTCTCATTCTGAGTCCAAATAGAATGAATCAAAGCTTCAAATGTAGACATAAACATGATCTTTGAGAAAAAAAAATTTAATTTAATTTAATTTTTTTTCTGTTTTTTTTTTCTGCCCGCCGAACTGCTTTTTTGCTTTAGGATGGCATAATGTTTGCTCCCGGGCACTGATTGAAAAAAAAATTATATTTTTAGAAAGCTAATGTGATTCCCTATCTTTAAAAAAAAATTCAAAAAATCAAGTCAAAATTTCAGGTCGCAGGAGCCTGCCTGAAATCCCAAGTGTCCCCCGAGGGGACTTTGGTCCTTTAGGGGTTAAAAGTGCCTAAATTTCAAAACGTAGGCTATTCTAGCCCTGCCTATAGGTGAAGTTTAGGGTCCTTGATTCTGATTAAGAATTCAAAGTTGTCAAATTTTCTATTGTCCACAGTAAATTACAAGGACCTTAGAGAGGTGGATATAATAGAATAGATGTCAAGTAGTAGATAGGCTTCATCTATGGAGAATTTGCAGATAGCTTCATCCATAGAGAATTTGCAGATATGATTTTTACACATCATGCTTTAATTGGTGCAGTTTTGAAAGTCCCAATCGTGATGAAGCTAGCTGCAACTTGTCCGAATGAACAAGTGCTAGAAATGGGGTTTTCTCCGCATAAGGGGCCAAGGGAGATTCAGTTATATTTGAGTCCTACGAGCCAGCGTTCAGGGTATTTTTTTGAAAGATTCAAAGAAAGAAATAGGAATACAACTGAATCCAGTTCATGCGGTTTGGGGGTCACCAAGGGGTAGTGATTTTGTTTTCTACGTGGAAATGCGACACGCACCCTGCAGTGCAAGTAGGGTAGGCGACAAATCATCCAATTTCGATCATCCATCACTCATCCACATATTGAAGAATCTCATATTTCTTAGAGATGCTCACCGATTGTCTATTGTTTATATGTTTTCTGGTGTAAAGGTCGCCAGCTCCCAAATCAGGTAAGATTTTCTCTAAGAAAAATTTCAGTGCTGGCAGTCGAAGAGTAGGAGATTCTCGTCTCACAGATTCTCGTCTCACAGACAGCCCACCGTTATTGGAGCCTGTTCTCCCCGTGTATCCGGATTTCTTCACAGTCAAATCTGCCTGGCCGGCGCAGCTTGGTAGAATCAGTCGCGCATCTCTCCAGTTGCATAGAAATTTGGAACCCGTCGACCCGAATGACGTACATTACAGCCAGAATTGAACGTGTGGGTGGATGGGGATTCATTCTGTAACTTAACTTGTTTCCGAAACAAGTCTCTACCTAAAGCCTTTTTAATGCAATGGTCACCTTTCTCGTGAAAAAAATAATAATAATAATAAGTTAAAGCCTTTTCATCGTCTGGAAATCTCAAAATTTATTACGGAGTAGTATTGTATTATCCATCACCCTTTCCGTGATGGAAATTCTCCCTGAGCTGATTGTCTGAAGACACGACACGTCACGACAAACAGCAGGCCGATTTTCTTTTCCTTGCACTGAAACTGAGGGACACGGCAGCCCTTTCATTGGCTGACCTCATATTCCTCGTCACATTGGAGATTTGGAGCAGCACATACGCACCTTCAGCGGCATGCTTCCTTGCCATTAGAGCGCCACAGGCACTCAGCTTCTTCTTCTTTTTCTGACTTTTGGTTGGTAAAGCGATCGACATGCTCCCTGGAAATCAATTCAGGGAGATCGATAGATGAGAAAAAATTGGATAGAATTTCACATGGCTCCCCAACCTGAGTTGGTGAGTGCCAGTGTGTGCGGATGCTCTTCGAAAACGGAGAGAATTGCATGACTCCCAACCGTCCAAGCGCGGAGCGGTGGGAAAACTTGACACAGATCTTGACACTGATGAGATGATTGATGACAATCCTTTCAGTCTTTAGGAGCCCACGACTTCAAGACTTTCTGAAGGCGGCATCAGGGTGCTTTTTTTCATTTATTTTAGGCACTGTAGGCAGTGCAGAAAGCGATCATCAGTGGAGCAATGAAGCTTTTTACATCCACCACAGAAATGGATGAAACCTACATTATATGGATGAAAAATTGTTTATTCATCAAAAAGATTGCACAATCATTCATTCAAAATAGAGTGATACCATCCCAAGATTTGGTAGTATTTTGTAATTTCATCCATTGAAAAAGGAAGAATATCTTGCTAAATATTCCCTAAAAAAAAATGAATTATATTTTTAGCAAAAAAGTCGCTCCAAAAAACACATTTGGATAGCAATTAACTGAGTGTTCTATCTATTGTTGTATATTTTTCTAAATAAGGACAACTCATAATGTGAGTTCTTTTTAACCCCTAATCAAGTGTTCCTCAAGGTACAAATGAAAGTTTGGACAGACTCCTATAATCTCAATTTTTGGCATGTTGATTTGAAACACAAATAGATAAATAAATTTGCTCTTTAGGAATACATTTTTTTATTCTAATTGACCCCCAAGAATGAAATCAAATTTAAAATTTTTTTTCCTAGATTCTTAACTCACTTCTTCAACATAAAAATTTATAAATTCAAAATCTCTATCACAAAAAATTTAAGTTAAAGCTTGATAAGCTAACCAGGCAAGGTATAAAGAAAGTTCTTCACTTTAGAAGTAATATCTTGCAATGTATGCAGTCAAAATTATTGAAATTTTTTTAGTTTTTTTGACACATTCTCGAATAATTTTGATTTAGATCGTACAATTAGATATGCAAAATTTTTTTTAAAGATTTTGAACTTTGCAATAGAAATGGAAGTTTTGATTGTTTATAGACCCCTCCAAAAGGCCTTCAGTTGGACTTCTAAGGCGGTTATGAAACTTTTAGCCCAAGGGCCCCTAGAAATTGTAGATAAACCCACTTCATGATACAGGCTTGATTGCAATTCCAAAGCACTCAACACTTGTGCATTTTTCTATAACAAAAGACAAATTAATGTGTTTTCTACATCATTTTTTTTAAATTTTAACTTAAAATTTCAAGTGTAGAGTTACATTCTTTGGTTTTCTCAATTTGGGAAGCTTTCATTGGCTGAAAGCTTGCAGATCTTCAAGTCGGACTATTAATTTTGTAATTTTTGGGTTGAATTTTTGAGTGTTTTATAGTATTTTGATAGTTTGTTGGTTAAGTTTTAGTCCAAGTGGGCCATTTGGGTGAGCTCTTTTGATCCAAATTAGAGTCTTTTTGGTTGTCTAGCTAGGTCTTTTGATTGGTATCTAATGGGATAAAGGAGGAATGTAGTCAAATCAATTGCCAAGTTGGATTAGGTTAAGTGTTTATCTAGTTGGATGAGTCAAAAAGGGGTAAGTAGGTGGAGTTGTAATCCTAATCGGCAGTATGTCAATTTTGTCAATATTAGTAGGATGAATGTTAGTAATTAAGTCTATGATTCCAATTTGGGTAGTTGCTGGTAGTTAGTTGTCTTTCTCAATTTTGTAACCGCCGCTTCTATCTTTTCTATTAGGCTGGTTTTGATTCCATTTTTTTGTACCCACTGTCGAAGAAGTCCAGTGCGAATCCGAGCTATTCAAGCTGTGTAATTTTCTTGTTTGTATGTTCCAAGTTGGTTGCTTAGTATGTGTGTAGAGTAAATGTACCTGCAAAATCATGAAGATGATCCAGGTTGTTTAAGTGTGATCAAGTGAAGAGTTTGTGGATGTCTCCTAGTTGGGAGAAACTGAAAATTGAAGATTATGAGTTGCACTAAGGTGTGATCAAATTGGAGAATGTTTGGGAAAGTGATCGAAGTGTAGAACGAGATTAATTTGTGTGTGAATGAGGAAGACGAGGGAACTTAATTGAGAAGTTATGTCTGTGATGATGATAGAAATGTGGGATAAATAAAAACTGATGAAGTATTAGTGTTGTATGACAAATCAATAAGATTTAATTGTGATATATTCACAAATCAAAAGTAATAAAAAAATATTTGTGGAATGAATGTGTATATGTGCTTATGTGATGCAATTGAGTGTGATGTATATCTTGAGTAATTGAGTTGGAAATAGATTCCTAATTGGAACTAGGAACCAAATATCATTTCTTTATTGATATGAAATTCCCATTGACAAGCTTCCCTTGGAACAAACTTATAATACGAATAGGATAATTTCTAATTTGGTCATTATTCTTCTTCAACAAAATTTATTATCCACAAATTTTTATTTTTAGTATAAAGTGGTCCTATGTGCTTCCACATTGCCACAAGACCATTTGGACCGTAAGGAAGGTAGCAAAATTACTTGGATGAAAACCTACCTTATTGTGATGTTGTTTTGGTCCTTGTTGGTCAGTTTTCCTAGCTTTGTCTTTTAGAGTTGTATTATATTCACTTTGAGGGTTGTCTTTCCAAGCACGGCGACATGACATCTAACACAACATCTAGGAAGTCTGATAGAACCCCCAACCGTCTAATAGAGTTAAATTTAAGGTTGACTTTCAAGGACATTATTTCCCATTAATAATTTTGACATATTAAAGTCTCATTTTATTGAAGTGTCTTAATTTAATGAACACTTATTATATTCTAAATTTAGGGTCATCATTAAAGTGAGATTCCATTCCCAAACTATGTCTTATCAATTGAATATGGCCTTATTAGACAAAATTTTCATGTATATTTGACACTTGTCTAATACGACATACGACGTCAAACATCTAGTACGATGCTTAGTATGATTTTTATGTTAGACAAGGCAACTTTGAAACTTTCTTGTTGTTGAAATCAAATTGTTTTTTGTTTATTTTCCCCCCCAAAAAAACAAAAAAACAAAAAAACAAGTATTATGAGAAACTTGTTGAGTGATGTTGAATGGCCTCAAAAGCTTTATTAGTCCACTTTGAGGGGATAGAATCTGAGATTAGTCTTAAAATCTAATATAACAACCTATCAAGAGGTGATTAATTAATCCCTAAAGCTCTTTTGGTATTTTGAACACAACTATCACAAAACCAACAATATATTTTGAAAACAAGGTAGAGTAGATAGATTTGTAGTTTCTTTTTTTAAAATTCTAACCATAGGATCTTGTATCAAACTTGTACGTGCACTTCTACACCGGTTTTCAAAACCTACTTTCCAAGCATCTCCAAGATTATTATATTCAAAGTAGTGTAACATGATTTTTTCAATACTTTCCAATGGAGAAGGTATAACTTTGAAATTTTTTGAAAAAAAATTGTGTCTTTTGCATCATGAGGAATTTGATACTATGTCAAAAAATTGAATTAAAAAAATCTGTAAATCAACAATACTAGAATCAGCTTTCATCCTTTTAAGTATAAAAATAAAATTGTCAATATTAGTATGTAATTAAATTAAAGAAACTTTCAATTTTAGGTTTCAAAATTTTATTTAAAAATATTGATGATAGCCATTATAAATCTAATTGTACAAGTGTAGCTCAAAATTCAAAGTATACATCTTTTCTTTATAAATCAATACCAAATTATTATTCAAGTTGTTGTTAGTAATATGGAATATATCTTTCACAAACTTCAAATCAACAAACGAATCCATATGTTTAAATTTAACTTTGTTGCTTCATCTTTATGTTTAGTTCCTTGAATGTTTCCAATTATTTTTATTGCGATAACATCAAAAGATCCTAGCATGCAAATGAATGTCAATGTTATTACTAAAGCCAAAGGCATCAATTATGTCTATCCATTCTTCTATATTTGGGTGTTTGAACAATCACCTATACTTACGATTAGGTTTCAAGAGTGAACTATGAAAGTTAAAGAATCAACTTTAGAATTATTTAAAACAATTAGTTTGTATTAACTAGTAGTATGGTAAATGTTAAAATTTAACATTAAAAACACCGAATTAGACATTCTTGCACTTGGCCAAGTGCAATGACCGTACGAACAACTATTCATTGAAAAAGTGTTTTCCAAAAAGTTGGGTACCCCCAACTTTTTTTGCAATACAATTTTCCCGTTTTACCATGCGATACTTCACTTGTGCATGGACATTTTCTATAAGGTTGCGCTTTTAATTTTTTAATAAAGTTAAACCACATTTGATTACATGCTTCTATCATGTGAATCAGTCTTTTCACTTTCATATTTCAATCTTCCAACACCGTATCCTACAATTACATTAATACTCTGCCATTTAATGCCAATACCATATGTACACAAATAATCATTACAATGTATGATACATTTATTTAGAAAATCAAAATGACATTGAAGGTTTAACAACTACCTTCACATTTATGAAATACAGGTTCACACCAAGCAAACTACATACACTCCAAGATCTACAGACACTTTAAAAACAAACATACAATGTCTGCATTCTTACACACCCTACACTACTATAATATATACTATAGTGTCGTCATTACGGCACTCCCTCGTCCGGTGTCTCTGACACTCGTGTAGGTGATTGAGTCAACTCTTCTCTTCTTCTTCCACCAACTGCCTCCGATTCTTCATACAAACTTGGTCTAGCAATTGGACTCACTGGCGGCGAAGAGGTGTCTTGCAACGTCCTATCTACCACAGCGCTTGCAATGGGCGTTGGCACTCCTTCTGATAAAGTTGGCGATAAAGTAAGTCCTTCCCAGATGGAAACTTCACGGTGAAAAACGTATCGTCCTTCTTCACCCGTTCGAACGTATCGTACGTGGTCCTTATCATAGAAATACCCGTCCTCACCCGGAGAGAAGCTCATGGAGTCCAAAGTGCTGTACGCTGACAATGCTGACATGGGTTCTGCTGATGCTGATGTACCTTCGACTTCTTCCACGGGAGCTTCAAGATCTTCCGGTTCTGCATTCTCCACGTCATCAATATTTTCTGTTGGAACATAATCCGGGTCCCCTTCCATTTCCATCAAGTCTGCTTGATCCCCCTGCACGTCATCCACGGCATTCGTGTCCCTAGAACCCAAACTTTGGCCACCACTACGTAGATCGTCTGAGTGCGTCTTTTCAGAATCAGTATCACCTGACTCGGCCTCCGAATCTATTGCTGTCTCTTTGCCCTTTCGCTTCTCCCGTTCAGTCACTTCAACTCTCTCTCCTTCATCTGATGATTCGCTTGATGATCGCACTACCCTTTTAGACCTACCATATGGCACCCTCGCACTTCTTTCGGAAGGACCCTCACCAGTTGATCTATTTCCCGTACTCAACACTTGCGACGACCTGCGTTCGGCTGCCGTACCCACACTGTTAACCATCACCATTCTATCTCCATACATCAACTGCAACGTGCTATATACGAGCTGCGTTCGTGTCGATGGAGCTTCCATGATAATAACTTCATTACCCACAAACTCAGTCTCCAAAATCCCCGGCACTGCCGTTGTGATTCCCAATGTCACCAACCCCCAATTCTGGGGCAGATACATGTACACCATCTTCCTCAATTCCGTTGGTGTTCTCTCCAGCTTGTCCTCCGCTCGGGGCATCACTTCCGTATTCCAAGAGTCTTGAAAGACCACATCCAAATCGTCTGTACTTCGAGGAAGATTTTCCATGGGCCCGCTCTCCTCGGGATATTGCATGATGATGACAATGTCTCCTACGGCTTGAACACCACGCTTCCGTTGTCCACCGTGACGTACATCATGCATATACGAAGAAACGGTTTGCGGTTGAAATATCCACGAATCCCGCAACACATGACAATCCTGTGGAACCGCCATTCTGGATTGCATTTCTTCGTCGAAGTATATCCCTGGCGGAAAAAGGAACACGGCATTCCACCGTACAATCAATGACATCCAATTCTGGAGTTGCTGCAAAACCTTGCTGTAATCCTCGCTTGTCCATTCGGCGTCTTCCCCTTCCAAACCTCCCCGTCTACAATCAAAAATCCATAAACACGGTTTTCCAAGTTCAATGTACTCATCCTGGAAAAAGCCTTCTCTACACCTCACGTGAAGTAAGGCTTCACTCCCTTCGTGTTGGACTCCAGAAATTGCTACTTGCCAATTCCATCGAGCGTTGAATATGTCCTCCATGTCTCGCCCGTAGCCCGCATAACCTTCGCGACCCGCTTGGATATCCACAAAATGTTGTCTAACAAATGCTGAAATAAATTTCTCCAAACTGTTAAACATTTGAACCGTCTGTACTGTTGGCGAATACCACGAGTTCTTCGCATCCTTATCCAGTGTCTTCCCCATTAGGATGAATTGCTTTCCATGAACACCTCCGTACTTACTTGCATCAATGGAAAAAAATTCATCCACAAATGATGGATTTTCATCCCCCGCTTGTACCATCAAGAACCGGATTTGGTTCCTCACCGCAGCTTTACGCTGCAAACGATCCACCGCATATGCAACTGTATCTTTGGGAGGACTGGAAGAAGCGGATTTATCAAAATAGTACTCGTGCGATGCTCGTTTTCCTCCCACAACATCCTTTGCTGCCATTCGTCTGACCACACGTACATAATCGTCTGTAGAGAGTTTGGTCAGTGGCCTGAACCAAGACTTCTCCATCTTCTTCTTGTTTGGGTTTGCATCCACAGTGACATCAAGATTATGCTCCCTCGCCATCTTCTTCCAACTCAGCTCCGTTTTTTTGCTAAAAAATAGCCTCCCTTCCTCATAATCTCTACACACCTGCACGATGGCCTCATACGACTCCTCATCCTCGTTCCAAGCATGACGTGTGTACTCCATCATCTTCTTGGTCAACTGTCCTAGCGACATGTGTTTCGGTAAAGCTTGACTCCAATGTAACGCGCTCGCTGCCATTGTCAACGCCTTTGCTCTGTGAGCATCATCAGATCGAGCTGTTACGCTAGGACTTCCGCATGCTTTCCAAATATCACGCAGTTTGACTAGATTTTCGTAGTGCGTGCTAAAGAACTTCCGGTCGAACTCCCTTGCATTTATTCTGACTGATGCTTCAATATAAAATTGTGGATTGTTGTATACCACAAACTTCGCTCTTCGCTTCACAAAGTGCGTATAGTACTCTGCATCCGGCAAGTTACCCTCTCTATTTTGTCGTTGGGCTAGTTTGCATGCACCAACAATGTGCTGTCCATCCACGGGCTCCCACACGATACTGCTCTCCAGCCATCGTTTCCGAACCGCATCACTTGTGATAGATGGATCAGCTTCGCAATGCTTCAAAAATGCGGCATTGAATTCTCGTGCCGCACCTTCATGACTGAAGGGAACCTCCACCACATTCGGTTCGCCTTGATCATTGGTGCTTGCATAGCGATATGCAACCGGTCGAAGTGTTATCGCACTGACTTCAAGAGCTTCCTTTCCCCTGAGGCGCTCGTACGTTTCCTTCACTCGCCATTCCATGAGTACCCTGTGGTTTGTCTCTGCATTCATCACATTCCGAATGGTATCGATGCTTGCATCAAAAAATTGATCGTACCCAAATATGTACCCTGCTCTATACTCGCTCTCCGTCGGAAAAATCACAGGTGCTTTCGGAATGCTTGTTACTGATGTTCTGGTAGGTATCTGCTCCGACTCCGTCTCTGATGAATCATTATCAGAAATTGCATCTTCGCCATCATTTCCTTCCGCAACAGTTTCTTGTCTAGCTGCTCTTGGAGGAGGTCTTTGCCTAGCTGCTCCCACACGACGTTCTTGTGCTGCAGTTCTCTTACGAACCCTTCTGTTTTTTGTTTGCCCCGTCCTAGTACTTCGATGCTGCTGCGGATGTTCTGAGACCTCTCCCGATCCTGAGCGATTTTCTATTGCAACTCTACCACGTTCTACACCAGCACCTCGACTTGTACCTACGTCAGATCTTCGAGCATCCATATTGGCCCCTCTGGCACGTGACCTATATGGTTGTCGTCTAGATCCAACTACTGGAGGTCTCGACCCTGATCCGACTTCTGTTACTGGTGTTGAAGCTCCAACTTCACCTTCACTTTGAAATTCTGGAACAACTACTGCTTCACCCGGTACAGTTGCTCCAGATGCACTCTGCAAATGTTGCAACTGTTCCTCTCCAACTTCCATCTCCATTGACGGTGGCATCACTGGTGCACTGCCCTGTACAACTACCTCGTCATGCCTCTCGATTCCAACATCTCCCACGGGTTCAACAACAACATCTAGGGCCGTGGATTGAAGACGTTGACGGTGAGGTCCTTGTCCTCTTGAAACTCCTCCATCATCTGAAAGGCTTGCTAATCCCGCTTCAATAGCTACTCGCTTCCGATGTCGTTCATTCACAGGAATCCAATTTTCATTAACTGGCACGGCTAGATCTCGATATACTGCATTCACGTCTTCAACATCTGCAGGAGGAGGACGCTCTCGGTCTGTGTTCGGATTCTGCATTCCTAATTCTTCATGACTTTGAACCTCATTATACCTAGCACGTGCGTTTCGCCGCTCTTGAGGGGTCAAGTCCTTGAATTTTTGAACAGATGCCTCTTTTTTTTTCCGTTCTTCTTCAGGCACATTCTTCCAAGACTTTGCCAAGCTCTTCAAGCCATACATAGGAGAAGGAAGTACAAGGAGCTCTGCTGGAACTGCAGTCAACATGAGCGCCTTCTGCAATTTAAATTTCTCCAACACGTTTGCCGTGTTGTTCACAGACACAGTCAGTCCTCCATCTGCAGCACCCGCGAGGCCTTCAATGACTCCAAATGAGTTCCCCAGTGCAGCCCAATAACGCGTTTCCTCCATTGGAAAGTCCATGACCCACAAAGATGACTTTCCCTCAGCGTCTGCTACGATCCACCATCCATGTTCCGACCACTTCGAATTCACCTTCGGTGCCATGATGACCTAAAAATGATTGAAGAACAATTTTTTATTTCAGAACGTCTTTCAATGTCGTGAAAGCCAGAAGAAAAATTTCTGCAGTGCCCTTCTATTTTTTCTAGGATTTCCAAAATTGTGCCTACAATTCTGGTAAAGTTGTAAATAGGTTTACAAGGACGCAAGACTTGATCAAACTATATGTTTCTGAAAAGACACTCGAACAATAATGATCAAGAACACTAAATTCTCAAACCATGTATTTTTAATAAAATCAAACGCAACTATGTTTGCAACAACAATTGTTATGTACATGTGTAACAATATGTATACTATTGCTTTAGCAAATCCACTATTCTTTCAATCTTCAACCTCCAATACTATTTAATATGATATGAAAACTTAACACATCTACTCTCAATAGAATATAATATAAATGCCTTCAATATTACCTTCATATATTGATTTTTCATTTAAAGTAAACATAATTCGAAACTCAAAAGCTAAAGTAAAAGTTCACTTAAAAATAACCGCCTATTGAACTTCGACTTACTAAACTCTCATTACATAACATAGGTGATATTAAAACATTTAGAAGTTCATTTTGAAATAGTACACAACCTCCAGTACGATAGCGTATTCGAGTATAACAAAATTATATGAATAAACTACTGTTCAACTGCATTGAATGTCCATCTTCTTGGTAGAGGCTAAACAAAATGTTCATGCACATGATGGACATCCATTGAAACTTCTACTTCAAATTTGTATTAAAAACTTTAACAACATAAGTGCCCAATCACAATTCAATAAATATAATGTACAAGTACAAACTGCTAGAAGAACAAAACTTGAATGATGTACAGTTCATACAATAACAAGAACTATAAGAAAAATAAAAGCATCCACTTTAAAAAAACAAAAAACTCATATACATTTCTACTTTCAAGAACTTGTGTTTGAACTCCTTCAAAATGCACGTGAACTATGAAGAACTAGTTCATATAGTATTGGTAGATTAAGTATTCATGATTCGTATGCCACATTCAACTAGTATTGGAATATTCAGTGAATTCGAGACACAAGACTGTAAGATCCCCCAATCGTTGGATCTTCTGATACCATGGTAATTGTGTACATCTTCGGATGTCTTACATTGATTTCCGGATGTTTTCCATAGATTTTCCTATGTTTTGCATTATCTCCTCATGATCATTTTTTTCCTCCTAATGACTGTTATTTTCAAAAGTCAAAAGGTACTTCAATGTGGCATTGGTATATTATAAACTCCTTCAGCAATTTATGCATATCCACTTATATGAACTTGGTAATTCACACTTTTCCATAGATCTATAGGCTACAATCTTGTAGAATATTACCTAAACATTTCATTGTACATTTCGTTTCTAGCATTTTCAAGTGCACACACTTTAGAACTTCAACTATTATGATCGAAGATTCTAAAAAGAATGTTCTGTATATTTTCAACGCAAATATCTAGTGTTCCTTGCAGTCGTGGTTTCTACATTTTTATTCGACATCATCTCATTCCACTAAAGTGCATCATTCATCAATTACATGTGTAAAATAATCGAAACCCTAAAAATTTTGTACTTTCTAGTTGACATGGCAATTTCATATGATTATGTAATAACCTAACAAACATGTCCTCCAAGGATTACAACATCTACTCCATCAAATTAGAAAATTTCATCTTCTAAAATCAATCACACAAATTTTATTGTTTACACCAATATACCTATGCACTGTAGTATTCCTGTAAATGTCATTGTTGCTTATTAATACAATAACCCAATATAATTTATTTCACTAACAAATCAAAAATTGATACCATTGCCTTCATATGAAGCTCAAACCGTATTGAAAATATTATGAATATTAAATGCAACTAGGACTGAGTTGCATCGTTGCATGATTCCCTTTTATAGGTGTTTAAATGTCATTACGGCTTCCAAACATTCAAAACAACTCAAAACTCAAACATATATGATAACGAGAAATTACACATAAATCAAAAATTGAACGTCAGTCAAAAACTCTTCAAAAAATGTTCTTCAACGAAATTGAGATTATGCAGTCCTAGTTTTATAAGTTCATAATTCAAATACCTCCAATTCCTTTTTTTTCAATACAAACTTTTATGAGAGCAATAAAGCATTGACACTTGAAAAAAATTAATTAAACACCCACTGCAAGCACTTCGGAGACTAAGAAGCCACCTTCAAAGTTCTTATTTGACTGGCTAATTGAATGGAGAGAAATTGAACATTTCATTTATATTAGCCAAATGCTTCTTTGTGCGGTTGATGATGTTTTTATCTTAAAATCTATAGAATGTTCAACTTCTTTTGAAATAAACATTGCATAGTGACTACATGCATAGAAAACGTGAAGCTCAAACAATTGCATATATTAAAATAGAAAACATCAAGCTCAAACAAATGAGAATGAAATATGCATGAGCAATTCTTACTTAAAAAATGAAATGCTAGTTCAGATTAAAAGGATATGGGAAAATACCTGATGCAAACGTTCTCGTTCTTCTTGATTCCACAGGCTATCACGTAACACAAATAACTGCCTACCTTCCACTGTCACAGGTTGACTTATGCGATGTTTGCTCTTCTTCAAATGTCTGCCACAACAAGATGCTCTATCAACATCTCCGCCATTGTATCCCTCGAAAGCTATACGCTTCAAAGTCAAATTAATCAATTGGTCCTAAGTAGTGAATAACCTTTATAGAAAATAACCACATTTAATTTGCAAACAATTGAACGTATATTCTTTTAAGAACGATTAAAGCACTCAAAGTCCATAGTTGTAAGTGTTCATTGAATACAATATGGCAAACACCATTTGAGAGGGACACAAATTACTAGAAAAACTCAGACATGCTAGTCTTTAAGCAATCCTTCGAAGCACTTCAAATAACTAGACATGTTAGAGATCACATAGCCACTTAGCCAGGAACAGAAAACACAACAATATTAATTATACCTTGAAAGATTATAATGTTAGATTACAAAGGTTTTACAAATGCAAAATTGTTTTGTAGTTTTTAAAAAAATATCTCACATTGAGCTATCTAGGATGAAATCCAATCAATTTATGTTTTCTTGAAATAAAATCCATAATTTCTTTAATTTAATGTTTCCAAATATTTTTTACAAGATCTAGGGTATTTGACGCTCACTTCCAAGAGCCCTCAACACTGGGGAAAGTCAATATTTGAATGGACACCCTTGCACCAAAAATGTAATAGACATATCATAACCAATCATTCTCAAAATAAGATATTTGACGCTAATATTGGAGTGCTAAAAGAATTTTTCAAAAATAATAACTATTAGAAATAGAAGTTCAATTAGGGTTTTCTAAACTTAAGTTTTTTTATTAAAATAAATAAATATCTATCGGACCCAAATAGTTATAAGAATTCTCATCACTTTTGTTGTTTCGGAAAATTTAGTTCAACAGATCTTATGTTCATTGATGGCATCTGTCTTTTAAGACATGAAAAGAAACTTTTCTTTCATTTAAATCATTAACCAAATCTATGCTGTTTTTTTCAAAAATGATTAAAATTTTAAATATCAACACATAGTATATGAATTTTAGGATTCATGAGATTTGAAGAGACATTATAAAATAAAGCAGACTAATACTTGCGTGCTTTCAAAGTTTTTTCTTTGGAATGTACACCTTCAAAGTTCTTTAAATCTCTCTTGTACAATCTAATCCTACTCTAATAAAAGATTCTACAATGAAATGTTATAGAAAATCAGAAATTAAAAAATCATGTGCCCGTACAACTAAATTTGCAATTTCTAATGTCTTTTGATGGAAAAGTAGGCTTCTTTGTTTTAGGGCTTCAATTCCTGAAAAGTAAAAAACCATTGAAATATTGACCAAGAAATAAAGGAGTTGAGGACAAATACCTATTGCAAATGCTATTGTTAGATGCAGCCAGCAATCAACCACAATGCATGAATGACCATAAAGCTTTCTCTCTCAATGATGTTGGGCTTCCGCTCGTGTACTCCTCTGAAGAAACCTACCACATTCAAAAGATATGAGAACATTTTACATTGTGCTTCATTGGTAAAGATTTGTCAACATCTTTACCATCGTTTCACTTCGTAGCGGCATGCTCATGAGCCACATGAAATTCTCAGGTTCCTAATTTTTTCCTAATTACAGAATTCTCTTTCAAGGAAAGTCCCCTCTCCAATTTTCAAGCAAGCAAGGGCAACTTGTATAAGGAATTATTATACATTTCAAATTTTGAAGGATGGAGCGCACTCGGAACTACAGGCACCGTAGGAAGAACAAATCCAATTCAAAGTAGGAAGCCACACCCACTAGTCTTTGAGCAATTATGCATTGCATCTTTTCTAGGGTGCTAATAAAAAAAATTGTCTTTATGAAGACATGATTACAACAAGGTTGGCTATGCATGTTCATGTAAACTACAGAATTATACTACCAAACTTCAATTACACTTTCAAACACCTCATAAAATCATTATTGCTATTTGTAAACACTTGAATTACCATCAACTGCCTATTGTATAAAGATTTTTAGGGTTCTTTTTAACATATATAGAGATTGTTTGCAAATGTCTACTGAACCCCTAAAGACCTGTTGTCCCCTCGATGGACAAAATGGATTTAGGGCAAGTTCCTACAATTTCAATATTAGTCGTACTTCTCTGAATTTTTTTGCGGAGATAGAAAATCACATTAGCTTTCAGAAAATATAATTTTTTTTTCAATCGGTGCCTAGAAGCAAAAGTTATGGCACAAAATAACCAAATTCCAGAGCGGTGGGCAAAAAAAACCCTCACAAAAACTTTAAATAAAAAATAATAAAAAATTGTTTCAAATTTATTGTTATCTACATGGAAGGCTTTGATTTATTTCATATGGATTTGTTTTTCAAAAATAATGTTTTCCATAATTTTTTGGACAATTAGAGCATGTTATAGAAAAAAAATTGGGCATGTACGATTCATTTTTTAACTCAATTTTGAAAATGAAAAAAAAAGAGGGTTTCAAAGTTAAGATTTCTCGCTAGAACAATCTCACCGTTGAAATTTGTATACTTCAACTCAGTGTTCGAGCTATTAATGATTTGATTTTTTCTTCAATCTTGAACCTATTTCTATTTAACAATTTTTAATGAGTGAAAATTAAGTTTTCCTTTTTTGAATTTTTATCCTACATTCTGAACTCAATTTTTCATTATATAAAATTAGAAATTTAAAATCATTAGATTAAAGAATTTAAGTTTAGAAGGTTCAAAGCCCCAAAATGTAGTTGAGCAAGGTGTTAAAAAAATTTATTCCTTCACTTTAATTAAAATATCTTGCAATCTATACGGTCAAAGTTTATGAAATTTCTTCCACACATTCTTAAATTAGTCTAGTACAAGATCCTATGGTTGAATATGACAAAAACAAATTAAAGTTTTTTTTTTGGTCTTTGCTATACAAATGACAGTTTTGAGGGTTTAGATGGAAAAGTGGCCTTGGGACTTCAGAGGTTAAGTCAATGATTTTGCTACTACAATTAGGTTGCCCCTTGCTAATTGGACATGTAGTGGACACTATTTAAATATTCAATGTTATTGTACAAGAATGCACTACTTTTGAATTAATTGTTATTGTAATGGAGATTCATAAACATCCATTTGTACCAATGGAAATATGTATATAAACTTTGGTTGACTTCAATGGCTTCTGAGGTAACTTTCTTGAGGTAAGGCAACCCGCTCGTTACGGCAACCTAATAAACCTATTTTATGTAGTTTTCATTTTCACTTACATATCAACAAATTCTTCAAAATTCTTGGTCTGATTTTGGTACTTATCAAGTTTTATGAAGTGTAAAGTTTTGTTTTCTATATTCAAGTTGTAAAGTATTATCAAAACAATAGAATTGAACACGCTGGACATCGGATTATGTCGAAATTTGAGTTTTGAAACTTGATTCAAAATCAACTAGTATTGTTACTTGCAAGCAAATGCGGCACAAAGTAATTCTACACAAAAGAGTGAAATTAGGTTGCCCCTCACTAATTTCTCACCATTGTACACTATATGAATTTTTATTTTTTCATGACAAGAATGTACTACTTTTGAATTAAGTATTGTTGTAATTCGGACTGACAACCTCCATGCGTACAAACATAAATATTTGTAGAAATGTTTGTTGACTTTGATGGCTTATAAGGTAAATTTTCGGGGGATAAGGCAACCTAACTATTAACCCTTTAAGGTCCATGCATCCAAAAAGTGAATGCGCCTTGGTCAACCTTGATTGTAATTTTCAAAATATCCATTTTTGATAAGTCTTTTAAACTAAGAAAATGAAGCTTGACAAATTTTATTTCTATTTCATTTAAATTTTTTGGAAAATGTCAAAATTGAAAGAGTTATTGCAATTGAAAGCTCCAAGTGTTAAAATCCAAATAACATAGAATGGTGTGTTTTTCATTCATATTTTCTATTTCTAAAATGTTTTTTAAATTTAGATTACAAAATTATGTTTCTTATTCTATTCTTCATTTATAGTAAAAATTACAGATTATTTTAATATATATTCTAATTGATATAATGTTATTTCCACCTTTTACTTTTAAAAATCACAATAATTTGATTTTTCCATCAAATTCACTAAAGAAACCTATCATCTATAGAAAATGAATGTGTCTACCAATCAAAAATATCAAAATTTTATACCTCAATTAAATAAGTGGGTAAACTTGGTTCGGCAATCAAATTTCACTTCAAGTTCTTTGTTGTGGCTGTTTTGGGTGTAGAAAATTACATAACCAATTGAAAAATTTTCACACTAATCTCCAATGATACCTATACCTCTTGAAAAAATTTCAAGTGATTTGGATTTCTTTTGCTATTTTCACTTTTTGCAAAAAAAATAATAACAATAATAATTTTTTATGAAACAAATTGAATTTTTTTTCATTGATACACCATTCATAGTTTCAAGTATTGTAAATATGAAATTGTTGTTTAAACAGAAATTAAAAGGCTAAATTTAGGCCAAACATAAAGTTCGACCATTTCACAATGGATCAAGTCCTTTAGGGGTTAAGGCAACCTCACTGTTAAGGCAACCTAATTTCACTATTTTGTGTAGGTATCTGAAGCCAAAAATAAGTTAGCAACAAGCATTCAAAAAAAATGAATTAGGTGTCACATGATTATCACCACCCAAGTATCGCATGAATATTATCACCCAGTATTGTACGAGTATCTTAACCCTAGTATCGCAACTGACCATTGAAAAATAGCAGACTAGTTCTCTAAAATGGAAACAAAATCGACTGAGCCACCTTATCGTGAGGCTTACCGTAACTGCTCTGTCGATTATTGCAGCGGTTCAGGGTTCTTTCCCTTCCTAGCAACTTGCATCGTCACTATCGCCTCCGTATGCATCCATCCCTTTGGAGACCAGCTTCGCCAGGGTTATTTTTTTAGGCATTTAAATGCCCAATTTCCTCAAAAAACAATGTGCAGCTCCAAGCCTATAGAAAAAAAGGGGGTAAATGTGTTAAAAAATGCCAGACTGTAATGATGGCCATGCACACTATTGCCACAATGCTTCCAAAACCTCATTTCATCCATTGTACAGAGCCAGTATATACAAAAATTGTATACAAAAATGACATATTCAAAATTTTATATTCTAAATTGGCCTCTTTCAATTCAAACCCCCAAAATGAAAGAGCCACACAACTCAAAAACTTCTTGAAAGAAAGGCCACATAACCAATTGGGTTATGAAGAGTATCCAATTGAGTTTGTACTCTTTCCAATGTCTGTCTTCAGGAAAATGAGAAGTTATTAAAAAAAACGGATCACAAAATATGCTATTTTAGAGTATTTTGGGAAGTTGTTGCTCCTTGCTCTAAATCTGAAATTTCTCCACAAAAATGATATTTTCTGAGTTTGAGTCCAACTAACAAAATGAAGGTCATCTATTCTAGTTTCTACTCCAATTTGAATTTTGAAAAAATTCATAATATTGCATATTTTATTGCAATTTGAACTTTGGGTGTATTTTCAATGTCTATTATTTTCTAATTATAGAATGACACGGAAATTGAGTTTACATCATGATGTTTGTCATTGTAATATACACACATGGTGAAATTTTCAGATTTTTTGAAATAATTTTCTATTTAATATGATTTTTCTTCACTTTTTCTTCAAAAAATCTTTAAAAAATCAATTTTCCACAAAAAAAAAAATATTTTTTGTGAAGTAAAGAAGACATGTGGTTTCATCTCTGAAAAATAAATATAAATTTTTTCATACATATCTAGTCACAAAATGGCAGCAAATTGAGCGATACGCACTGAGGTCTAAAATCAGTGGTTATAGGTCCGTCATTTAGGGGTTAACCGTACTTCATTAACATGTAACTCCTGCTAAAACAGGTTTCTAAACGGTCAGACTTTTAGAAAAAGTTATCCAAACCTGCGTGCACAGAAGCCCTCCACAATGCGGGCGTGTCGCCATGGCTTGACAAGCTCAAGGCTCCGACACCCTTCAACAAGAAGAATTCTTCGTCTCAATCCAATGCCTGCGATAGTCAATTCTTCTCCTGCCAGCACTGGTGCAGAGACTTGTCAGGAAAAAACCTTTTGGGTATAATCTCCAGAATATTCTTGTTTGGGGATAGAATCGTACAAAAGCTCGGAGTGTCTCGTGTTAATGTAAGAGAGGAAAACCACGGTAACTTTCAAAAGCAATACTCGAGAGACAAGTCAGTGGAGTGTCCGGAAAGGATTTGGAGGGAATATCACAAAACCTCTCATGAACGAACCTCTAATTCTCGAGAAGGTGCTTAGCGATGGCATTCAGAAAATGGAGTTATGCAGGATTCTATCGAATGTCAAACAGAATATCCATCCAGGTTAGCTAACATCAATCAAGCTTGCTTTGTGAAACTGCTGAAACGTCAGGTACTATGCTTCAAAGTATCTACCTCGGATTCACTTAACTTCTATTGCATTTAAGTTCTGTTGCATTAAGATTTTCGTATCTCGGATTAAGCTCTTGACAAGTTACACGCTGGAGAAGCTGAAACTGTCCAGGATGCGACAGCTCGTGACTCCTCGGAATCGGCCGTGACTCCTCGGAATCTGCCAGCTCTGATCGTAATCTTAATTTCCTTGGAATCTTTCAGCAACTCACAATTTCAGAAGGTTTAATAATGATTTTTTTAAATCGCCACATTGTCAAACGACCTGCGACCACTTCTCTGTTCTCGCACGTCAGCACCGCTCGCAAAGAAACTGAGAGAGGAAACGTCTTGAGGCAGCTGCCGGCCTCTCGGAAAATAATTTTATAAATCCTTGGCATGGTCGGGGAGTGAAACTTCGGATCAAGAAGAGTTCAGCTGTATTGATGGAGCCGTCGTCATCGTCGTCGTCGATTGGGGACAAAGAAGATCTGAAGCAAACCATGCGAGGTCCAGAGCAAAGCATCGAGGAGAAAAAGAATCTAGCCTCGTCGGAGTGAACTCTTCCAAACCAACAATGCAGGTAATTCATTGTACTAACGTGCATGTTGACAGGTCGATGATCGGATCGTCAATTTCGTTAAATTGGCGCGATTTCCGGGACAAAATCTACACGAAGTTCTAAAAAACAAGATAGGTGTTGAATTAGGTACGCTGCAGGCCGCACTTCCTGAGCGCGCCAAAAGTAGTAGAATATGCAATTGACGTTTCGGGTAGGTTGATCATGTATGTACTTCTTTTAGTTCTAATTCACTCTGACCACGCGCAGTTATGAGTAAACGTAACTTCTAAGTACCGATCGAAAAATGTTATGTACTCTCATTTGTAGTCGCACAAGACCTAGATTCATAGTACTCTCCCTTGAATGCTAACTTATTAACATAACATCTGGAGAAGAATTAGATTCTCAAGTTTCTCCACCTGTACTTGCTTCAAAACAGATGAAGAAGCTGATACCCTCTTTACCGACGCTGCCTTGCTCTTTCCAACTCCTCCTCGTACTCGTTCCGGCCCTACAATGGAACATCACAAATGATCACGCATAGCTAAGGCCTCACGTTGCTATGAGATGATACATCCAGCTCACCAGTCCCTGCTAGTCACCTTCTCCAACGTTGCACACTTCTCAATCTTCAAATTCTGGCAGACATCAAGCATGAAACACCTACAAGAGTGACACAATATCGCGAAAGACATACCTTTGCTTGCAGCAGAATGAAATCGAAGTGAAGGTGACCCTCCCGCAAACTTGTCCGCTTGAATTTTTCAATCCACCACCTCTAATTTGATTGCTAAATCTTGATTTCTTCTTGTGCATCCCCTAGCGGAAGCCGATAATCCTCCATCTGCGAACGCCAACCAGGAAAACGAGGAGCTCAGGAGCGCGAGAAACAAGGCGGAAACGAGGAGCTCAAGAGCGGCAGGACGAGGAGCTCAAGAGCGGCAGGACGAGGAGCTCAAGAGCGGCAGTGGAGCGCGTGGCGAGGTTCCGCGAGCTGGGCAGGACGGGCATGCTACAGTGCAGCAAATTTCAGGTAACTTCCTACGCCATCCACCTGTAAAAGTGGCAAAAGTGACGCATCAGGAGTAAACGCGGCCCCACGATGGCATTCCCGACATTCGAGGACACTCCTCGCAACAATTCTCGCAGGTGAATAGTGTTTGCAAACAAACCCCTCGCACTTGCGAGGGGTCTGTTTGCAAACACTATTCACTATGAACAGTATTTTTACAGAACCCTTTGCAAGCGTTTCTCTTCCCAAGGATAGAACAGTATGCCATGAAACTAACAAAACCTGACGACCTAGTGTTCCGTGGTGTACAAATCTGCACAGAGAGTACAAGTTCAAAAGAACGGAGGAAGAAGTCACAGGTTTACATTTTTGTGTCCACCTGAGATTCTGCTTTTCACAGTTGGTAGTGCGCCTCTTGCGATTCTTCGGCTAGCACATGATAAAGCTTCTTCAGTAGATCGATGAGGCGCGCAGATACAAGGCTTAGAACAATCGTCAGGTATCGCAAATGTACATGAAGAAAGTGTTGTTCTGAGAGGAAGCGTATGAAACGTACACGATTTTAAAAAATGGAACCTGAAAGAAACGGAAGCTCAGAACTAGGTTCTCACGCAAGAGTGGACGAGGTGAACTGCAAGTCGCATGTTTAGGGTTTGGTCGGGTGAGAGTGACGGGTTTTCATCCATTTTTATTTCATCCCCGTGAAAACCATCCTTCTTCTGTTGTTCAGGAGTAGGCTTGCTGGCGTCTCGAATGTGTTGAAGAATTTCATTTTTTCATGTGCTGAGGTGAGGTACTCTGGTCTTCGATGGACCATTGAAGACTTGTTTGGGTTATATGAATAAGCTGGTTTCCTTGAAACAATTTTCAATAATTTTCATAGAAAAAGAACAGAAATTTGCATAAGGTACCCCCCCCTAACTGATCAAATAAGGAATTCCAGCATGATGTGGAGTATTGAAGGCAAAACCAATATTTTTCAAAGGTACATCAATAAAAATGACATGGACGGCAAAATGTTTGGTAATTTTATCGCTTGAACTGAAATGAGTTTGAATTTTGAGAAGCAAAAAGTGCACCGAACCCATGGCCAATGTCTAGACTCTTCCAATTCTAATCATTCGATAACTTCTTAGCTAATCATTATTTCATAATTTTTTTTTTCGGAACTTGGGACATGTATCATGTATTTATTATTCCAACCTTAAAAAGGAAAGAAACCCGCATTCTAAGCGTGGTTGGAAATACATGCATCTATAGGTCGGGAATGGGTCAGTGGTCAGGAATGAGGAGGGTTACCTTTGAATCTTAGTGGTTTCATATGTTTTGGACCTTCTTCAAATTAGTTACAAATTTTTGAAGTTGAAACGCAATGTCCTCTAGAATTGACCACCTCTTGAAAAGTACATTGTTGCTATATTGAAGAAAACAAACTGTACTCATGTGCCATGATTGGTTTTAGAGGCCAATTCCTTTTAGAATGGAGTACCTTGTATTGTTTTAAGTAAAGATTTTTTATTTAAAAACTTGAAGACTTTTTGTCATACATTAACTACTTGATATAATTTTCACTGTATATTCAAAGAAAAGAAAAAAATTGGGCATGTAAAAGCAGTGCAAGTATTTGTTACAATTTTCGGAAGTAGGAATGTTGCATGCTGATTAGATTTTTAGTCCTAATTTATGATTTTTGACTCCACATGATTCAAAATTCATATACAAGTTAATTATGACTATTATGCACTTTATATAATTTTGTGGAATTATTTATGAATGTTTTACTCTTCAGTAATAACACCCAATAGTTTATCAAAAATGCCAATGTGGGTGTATTCAATACTACTTAGTATTTATAAAAAAGAATTTGGAGGTGAAATTTAGTAGAGATGGTCTTTTAGTAGACTTGTAGGTATCGTCCCAAAGACTTGTGAAAATACTTAATTCCATGTGGCGTAGAAGTCCACAAAATGAGTCTCTTTCTACTTGAATTTTGAAACATGTAAAAATTAATTTATATTTTTTGGGTGAATGACCATCTTCATAGGATTGCTGCAAATGACTATTTTTAATGTTTTTATTTAAGTTTTTTCCTATTTTATACTAATTAAAAAATAGAAGTATGTATTTTTGAGCGATTTGGCTATTATCTAGTTCTCCTACTTATAGTTTTTTTTTAAGAATTCTCTTTGGTGGTTACCTTCATCATGAACATACTACATTATCCATATGTTTCATTTTCTTTTAAATTGATTTTTTAGTTTTGAAGTACTCCATAAGAAATTTTTGCAAAAAGCAAGAAATAGTACAAGTGTCGAGTGCAATCACCCTTTCACATGGTTTAGTGTGCTTGCTAGAACTATCTCAGAATTGGATCTCATGTATTTTAATTCCATCTTCAAAATTTAAATAATTTTGAGTTTTTCTTCTATCTCTTATCCACTTTTATTTAACTATTTTTTTAAGATTAAAAAAAAATTACATTTTTTTTTCATGGACCTTACATTCATTTCTTCACTGTAGAGTATAGATTTGAAGCTCAAAACTCTTTAGTGCTGAAAATTAAGGTTATAAAGTGTAGAAGCCACATAATATCATCCGGCGATGGAATAAAAAACTTGTTTTTCTTATTTTCAATTCAAGTATTTTGCAATGTATGAGGTCAAATCTTTTGAAAGTTTCTAAAAACAATTTCATACTAGGTAGGTGTAAGATTGTACATTTACATGTTGTAAATAAGAGGTTTCAAATATTATACTTTTTTCTACAAAGCTGGCTGGTTTAGGTGTTTTTTGGTAGAAAAAAGATGTTGATCCTTTAGGTGTCCATGAGCACTTGTAGAGTACAGTTTCTGTTAGAGCGGACTACCTACATATAGAGTATGTTTTGTTAGGTATTTTCTATAACCTTGTTGTCATTTGACAGTATGATTTTTTCTTTTTGAGGACATTGAATTCATTGGACTCAACCATTGGATTGATGTCCTCAATGTTATGTGAATTAATTTTTTCTTTATCCTTCTGGACTCTTGACATCATGATGTTTTTTTGAGAACACGAAATGTCTACTTCGGTGTAGTACTTAGAGATTTTTTTTAAGAATTTCCTTTGGTGGTTACCTTCATCTCAAAGGTGGATACATTATCCATATATTTTATTTATTTTTTAAATTGATTTTGTAGTTTTAAAGTACTCCATAAGAAATCATGAGTACTATTGCGAAATGCAACCAATAGTACAGGTGTTTCGTGCAATCATCCTTTCACATGGTTTAGTGTTCTTCCTAAAACTATCTCACCATTGGATATCATGCATTTGAATTACATCTTCAAGATTTTAATAATTTAGATTTTCCTACTATCTCGTATCCACTTTTATTTAACTATTTTTTTGAGATTAAAAAAAATTTATAATTTTTTTTCATGTACTCTAAATTCATTTCTTTACTATAAAGACTTAAAGCTCATAACTCTTTAGTGCAAAAAATTAAGGTTAGAGAGGTTAGAAGTCAAGCAATCTCATCCCACAATGGAATAAAATATATATATATATTTTTTTTCAATTCATATATTTTCCTATCTTTGAAATCAAATCTTGTGAAAGTTTCTAAAAACAATTTCATACTAGGTACGGGTAAGATTGTACAGTTACATGTTGAAAATAACTTGTTTCAATTTTTTTACTCTTTCCTATAGAACTGGCTGGTTTGGGTGTTATTTGGTAGAAAAAAGGTCTTCATCCTTTAGGTGTTCATGATCTCTTGTAGAGTACAATTTCTGTTAGAGCAGACTACCTGCATATAGAGCACGTTTTGATAGGTATTTTATATAACCTTGTTGTCAGTCGACATTATGATATTTTTTTTTTTGAGGACATTGAATTGACTGGACTCAACCATTGGAATTATGTCATCAATGTTATATGAATTAATGTTTTCTTTATCCTTGTTGTCATTTGACATCATGATGTTTTTTAGAGAACACAAAATTAAAAAAGATTCAACCATTGAAATTTATAACATTGCTTACCTGGTGGAGTTGCCTCCTCCCAAGTGGACGTATTACCCCCCTCCCCGAGGTACGTGGAGGGAGAATTAAGTTATAATGCAATGAGATTTCATTGGCTTTGCGCAGGACAACAGTCACGGGCTGTCAAGAACTTTCGACATCATTGGCTGGGCACATTAAGCTTATCACTGTTGGGCTCCTGAAAGTAGGGAAGCAGAAAAAGGCCCCCCAGTCAAAGGTAAACAATGTTATGATATGTCATTAATTTTATGTGAATTTGTACAATTTTTTATCCTTGTTGTCATTTGATTGACATTATAATGTATTATTTGTAGGAACACTAAATTAACAAGATTCAACCATTGGAATTAAGTCATGAATGTTATGTAAATTAATAACTTCATCATGGACATCACATGCTTGAACGATATCCTTGTCTCATAATTGAGTCAAATGAAGTGAAAGATTCTATAATCTAATTATGTTTGTAGACCTACAATCCCTTATTAGATGTATCATTTACTGTAATTTGACTGATTAACTTCTATGTGTAGGTTCAGGAATAGCTTGGCAAAAATCATATACAATATAAATAATAGAAAAGCAAATTTAGTCATACAAACATTTATTTATTGTGTACATGGTTGGAGGGACAAAAAGAAGATCATTGTGAAGGAAAACTATAATGTGCCTTAGATTTGTTTTAAATTATATGTTTGTTAGTTTCAAACCGTACACTTGAAGTGCACATGATAATGGAAAGGAAGCTACGATGAATTGTGCATTTTGTAAAGTTTGATTTTGATAGATTTTGACTTTTTAAAGTATCACATTCCTATAGAAGCTAGATTGTGGATGAAGATGCCTTTGGAATTTGATATATTTCTATAGTGAGTGTTATGTTATATTTTATAATATATTATTATAATTATATTAGTAATATAGAGAAAACCATGAAACGTTTAAAGTTTCTTATTATTTATATTTTTACTCATTTTTAAGTCCTTGATAACTTGAAAGTCAAATTTCTAAAACTTCTTTACCTTCTTTTGGGAGTTGCTAGTTTTCAATTTTTCGTTTTTGTTTAAGAAACAATTGATTATGAAAATAGACTACGTAATGAATCCAATTGCATTTGTTTATTTAAGCTTTAAGGTAAACTTTATGAAGTGTTGTAGATATTAGTACATATAGTAAAGCTCTTGGTTTTTTGGCATAAACTAAAAGTTTTAAAAGAAGAAGTTCAACCGAAAGTCTAAAAATGATTGGAATGCTACATTACAGGATTTTAAGAAATCATTTCTACACTTTTCTTCTTCCTTGAACACAGACGGTGAGGATTTTACGCATTCTGAACACTTCATGCAATAAAGTAGAGAAATGCGTAAATTTTAGTTATGTGGGCAGAAAAAAACCCTCTCGCAAAACTTTAAATTATGAATTTTAGAAATTAGTTTTAAATAGATTTTATTTTTATCTACATGGAAAGCTTTGATTCATTACATTTGGATGTTTTATTCAGAAGTTATGGACAATCATATTTTTAACTGCAATTAGAGCATCTTCTTCAAAAATTGACTTGTACAATTCATTTCTGAACTTAATTTTGAGGAATTTTCGAAAACAAATATATAGAAGGTTAACGTTTCTTGCTAGAACAATGTAACTGTTGAGATTAGTATATTTCAATTTGATTTTGGAGCTATTAATGATTTAATTTTTTCTTCAATCTTGAACGTACTTCTACTTAACAATTTTTTGATGATTGAAAACGAAGTATTTATTTTTTGGATAAAAAATAAATAAACTTAACTGAATTCTTCATGATATAAAATTAGAAATTCAAAATCATTAGAGCTATAAATTTAAGTGAAAAACGTTCAAAGTCAAAAAATGTAGTTGTGGAAGGTGCCAAAAAACTTAATTGCTTCACTTGAGAAGCATGTATCTTGCAATGTATGTGGTCAAAGTTTTTGAAATTTCTTCCACACATTCTTCAACTAGTCTAGTATAAGATCGTATGTTTATAAATGCAAAGAAGAATTTTTCTTTTCTTTTGCTCCTTCCGTCAGTTCCGTTGATTTGTCTTTTCTTTTCTTCATACAGTCTCAATTTTCATCATAATCTTCTAAATTTTTTTGATAAACTAGGAAAATACATAAGCTTATTGCAAATATAATTTTAATTTCAATTGGTGCTTGTAAGCAAAAGTTATTTCAGGAAAAGGAAAAAACGGAGGTCGGTGGGTAGCCCACATTTTTTTCACAAAAAGTCAAAAAAAAGAATTTAAAATTTTTTTCCTTAAATATTATAATTTTGTGCACATGTCAAACTTTGATTCAATCTATTTGGTGTAATGATGAAAAAGTTATGGACAATCTTGTTTTTTGGGCAACCTAAGCATTCTCTAGAAATAAAAAATTTATCCGACTGTGAATGCTAATACATTCCAATCCGTGCAGTCAAATTTGATGAAATTTTTACCACATGATCTCAGACCAGTGAAGTACAAGGTACTATGGTCAGATTTTAAAAAAACATTTTTTCTGCTTTCATAGGTGAATGTAGTAGAAATGACAATTTTGAGTGGTTTCTAATAGAAAAATGGCCTTGGAACTTCAAGGGTTAATATAACAACGTTATAATTATAGCTGAAGGTTGCATTGAATTTGTTGTATGAAACTTTGATACCTAGGTTTTCATTGAACACCTAAAGTCGCGTTGTCCCCTTGGGGGACAAAATGGATTTTGGATAGGCTCTTACGGTCTCAGTATTTGTCAAAATTTTCTGAATTTTTTTGTGAAGATAGAGCATCACATTAGCTCTCCGAATATGTAATTTTTATTTCAATCGGTGCCCGGGAGCAAACATTATGGCACAGAAATCCTAGATTTTAGTTCGGCAGAAAAAAAAAAAAACTCAAAAAAACTTTAAATTAAAATTTTTAAGAATTTGTTTCGTATCGAGTTTATTTTTATCTACATGGGAAGCTCTGATTCATTCCATTTCGATTTGTTATGCAAAAGTTATGGACATTCTTATTATTGGGGCAATTAGAGCATCTGAAGGCCAGATTTGTTGTATTGAGACTTTTCACAATCTCATTTTTACGTTTCACTCAAAGATAAACCACTTCATCTCTTTATTAGTATTTTTTTATAAATAGTTAACAATATCAACTTTTAGAATTTTATTTTAGAATCACTATTTTACAATTATTTATTTTTGGTTTCAATTAATATTTTTCAAAATGAATTTACAATAACTAGCGTTCTGTCTCAGAATCTGCAAAAAGTCTCAATATAACGAATATGGTCATAATCTTCTTGAAAAAATGACTTGTAGGATTCATACCCAAATTTGACAATGTAAAAAAAAAAATTTCACAAGGTTAAGATTTATTGCTAGAACAATCTCACCGTTCAGATTCGTCTATTTGAATTGTATGTTAGAGCTATTAATGATTTAATTTTTCCTTCAATCTTGAACCTACTTCTATTTAACAATTTTGTAATGAGAGAGAACTAAGTGTGTGTTTGTTGAATTGTTTTTCCTAGATTCTGAACTCAATTCTTCATCATATGAAATTAGAAATTCAAAATCATTAGAGCAAAAATTTTAAGTTAAGAAGGTTTGAAGCCAAAAAATGTAGTTGAGCAAGGTGCAAAAAAACTTGATTCCTTCACTTTAATTGCAAATATCTTGCAATGTACACGGTCAAAGTTTTTGAAATTTCTTCCACACAATCTTACTCTAGTGTATTACAAGATCGTACGGTTAAATATACAAAAAAAGCATTAAATTTTTTTTTTGCTCTTACCTATAGAAATGGCAGTGTTGAGTGGTTTTTGATGGAAAAATGGCCTTGGGGCTTTAGGGGTTAAGGTCAAATGAGAGTTCCTATTATCATTAATTGCGTGTTATAGAATATTTTTTATATTTAAGTATTTGAAATGAAGAGTGTTGAATCCAAACAATATCTAGAAGTAACACTTCAATTTGTTATACTGGTTATAAATGTATTATAAAATCTCCATATTTAGTACATTGAATTAAAATAGAGGATGAAAGTAGATTCATTTTGAACTTCATGTTATTTTCTATAGTATTATAAAGAATAAATTATAATTTTGTTAGCCTGATAGATTGCAAGATGTAGGTGCTCTAATTTAATAGAAATAAAAGAAACTAATGTTGCGGAACTTTGTGCACCTCTCTCTATTAGCACATTGTTGTAGTTGTCCCTGTAGTTTTGTTTTGGATACGTGATCAGAAAAATTACTATATTTCCAATAAGGTAATGCAAGCTTATGTCTTTGGTACAAGTTTTACTTTCATCCATTTAAAAATGACTTATTATGAACCTGTGTGAGCCTTCAAAAAACTCCATGGGAGCTTATTGTCCTATAGGGATAGAAAAAGAATTATCATTTGTTTACATTTATTCAAATCAATAATGATATTTTCGACGTTGAGCAAATTTTTCCATGTTGCCTAATTAGATTATGAGGTTGTGAATCCTCTTAACTTATAATTTGTGTGTTACTATTGCTAATTTCATTGTTTTTTACATTGATAAATAGACTTGAGAATGTGAAGAAAAAATCAATCTATTCCCCCTTCATTACATTCATGTCAAATGTTTAGAGTTTTGTCATGCATGTTTCAAAAATTAAAACATGATTGTTATCTTTGCATATTTATAGCGAAGTGGGCAATGTATAAGGATTCCAATGAAAATGAATGATTTTTGTAGTTGAAAGTACAAGTGCATTAGTACAAAGAGTGTGCATTCTGAAAAGGTCATTAGTAATTTATAGGGTACAAAATCAATGTAGTCTTCCATATATAGATTATTTGTGTTTAGAAGGTGAACAAAGTGGACATTGAAAATAGTTAGGTTGACTAGGCTTTGTACTGTACATTGAAAGTAGTAGATATGACATGCATTGGTTGTTCAAATTGTTTGTCACTATTATATGTAGAAAATTATGTTGACGCAAACGAATGGATGAAGAACACAACTGAAATGTGTGTGATTTTGTAATGTTTGTTATTCGGGCATTTAGATTTATTATTTCTTTGGGGTTGTTTCTAGTTCTCTGGAAGATGGTAGAGCATTTCTTTAATATTTTTTCTTTCAATGGAGTTACAGTGAAGGCAGTGGTCTGCAAAGACGGTGACACTCCAAAGTTCTTTACCAAGTATGTGAGTATTGTCCACCACCGACGCAAGGTATGGCAGCAGAAGCATTTGGAAGTCCAGTGGTATTCAATGCGGTAGGCACAACGGTGGTTGCCACTGAGCGAAGGAGCGTAGGGGAGAGATTAGCACGTGTAGTTCGTGGGAGACTTTTCCAAGAAGAAGATGTACCGCCTGTGGTTGGACAGTCCCTGGCTACTAATGGCATGGTGAAACTTCTTAGGGATGACGATCGTGTTGTGGGAGTGGGCATGGTAGATACGAGCTTCACATGTGGTGATGAACTTCACCGAGTGAAATTACGCCCTTTTGAGATTGCGGTTCGTGTTACACATGTTGTGCATGAAACGGAATGGGTTGGTGAATTGGTAGGAAAGTGTCTGGGAGATTGTGTAGGAAAGGTCATACGGTGGCCACGTGCTTCGATTCGTTGGCCGCTTCCTTCGGAAGTGAGAACAACAACTTCGACTTCAAGGGAGGGACAGAATTTCTCTTTTCCTCCAGTCGCAACACCTGAGTTTGATTTTCATGACTTGGAGGAAAACCCGAGCACTTCTGAATTTACACCGCCAAGTCATGGTGCAAGAAGCACACCTGAGAGAAGTTCTCCTATGACACAAGGCTCTGAAGACAGCACTGCGGATTTTACAAGAGTAGAAGGACAACCGGAGCTTACACAAAGGAGGAGGTACTCCATGGCAAATCGGAGGGCCAGGGTGAGAAGTCCAAGAGAGAGGGGGGAGGCAGCAAGTCAAAAAGTTACTCTCGAAAGTGTTTTCTGCGCGAAGGAGAAAGGAGCATGCAAACGAAATTGTCTGCGTGATATAGATGCGAAATATGTATTGGATCAACGGTACATGGCCTGGGGGCAGAAGTATAAAGCGCGGGGTACTTGGATAATGCAAATGCTGAATGCCTTCTATACTCGCACAGAGGGGCCGACAAGAGACAAGTACGTGACGAAATTAGATGGCATTGTCGTTTGCAATGCATGTTACGCCGCGGCGTTGGGTTATTCGCAGAGGCGTTTGAAGCAGTTGAAGACGGCACATGTGGTGTACGGCAGAGTGGCAGCCGTTCATGGAAACACGTGTCAGGGGAGGGAAAGTGCAAAAATGTCAGCAGCTAGGGAAAGCCTTGACGTTTTTGTGAATGAAGCTGGGTGTCAGCAACCCCACCGATCGGTACGCAGGAAAATGGACAATGCGGTGTTACCACTGATTCTGTTGCCAATGAACACAAGCAAGTTGGATGTTTTTCGGTATGTGAATGAAGAAGTGAAGAAACTAGTGGATGGGTCGGAATTGTCGATCAGCTCGTTCCATCGACTTTGGCGGAAGGAGTTTCCGCATGTGCAAATCCCACCGTTCTCTAGATTCTCCAAGTGCTATCACTGTTGGGAGTATAAGTGTGGGATGGAGTCCACGACGAATGCAGTAGCGAAGGTGAAGATAAAAGAGTTGTACATGCTGCACATCCGATATCAGATGGAGGAGAGGCGAGATTATTGGTTGTTCAAGAGATCCGCGATGATCACTCCAGATTTTTTCATGTGTTTGACTGTGGATGGTATGGATCAGAATACGACCATGATACCGAAGATGAGGCAGACTGTGAAGAACATCGAATCTCAATTTGTGAAGACTCATCTGTGTGGAGTACTTGTGCATGGAATCGGCTTGTATGCAGACGTGTGGATAGATGCTCACCACAAGCATGATAGCAATCAAGTCATAACATCAGTGATGAACGTTATATGCGACGTGAAGCAAAGGAAGGGGTCGTTGCCACCGACGTTGAGGATTCAAGCGGATAACACCACGAGAGAAAACAAGAACATTTACATGTTTGGCATGTGCGCTGCACTAGTTGGGTTGGGTTTCTTCAAGGAAGTGCAACTTTGTTTTCTCATAGTGGGCCACACCCATGAGGACATCGATCAGAGATTCAGTGTGATTTCCAATGTACTGAAGAGGAAAGATATAGATACACTGGAAGAAATGTTGAAACTAGTGGAGAAAGGGACGTCGTATACCGAGGCTTTTGTGAGTGCTCGCAAGCTTGAGCATATTCGTGATTGGAAGGCCTTTATCACACCTCACTTGCTACGAGGGGGAGAGCAATTGACGGGCATAACATTCCCGCACCACATGAGGTTTTACATGGAGAATGGCTCGGTACGTGTGCAGCACAAACATTTTTGCTCAGATGCATGGGGCCCAGCAGGTGGACATTCATGTTTGAACTCACTACCGAGCACAGCAGAGAAACCGGACCTTGCAGAGGTGTTTGCAGCCGATCAGAGAGAATTGAAAGCACTGGACGAGTTCATTGCATATAAGGAGAAGATGTTATTGAGAGGCCACGACAACCGAATCAGGATCATGGAAGTTGTGGACGAAACAAACCAATTCAAGGAGTATTTGGAGGATTTCCCACAACAGAGTAGAGAAGGCTTCCGTGATTTACCATTTTGGCCAAGCGATGTCTTGAACCAGAACGGGAATGGTGATACTGTTTCGAATGTGGAGGAAGCATGTGCAATTTCAAGCAAAACAACCGATGCAAATGGGACCGAAACGGGGAGTGCAGCCGTTGACATGATTATGGCGACAATGCCAAATCCAGAAAGGAGGGGTTATTTTGGACCCCGCAGAGGAAGACCCACACGGGAAGCATCGCGGAGAGTGACTGGAGGGCCTATTAGAAGCAGAAGAAATGAAGTTTTACCGGAAGTAGTACGAGATGCGAATGAAGATCCTTTTCCCCCATTCAATGCAATGAACGACATCGTTATAGGCCAATATGTAGCTCTTACAGTAGAGCTGAGGCAAGTGAGGGAAGGGGTACCTTTTTTCATCGGGAAGGTGCTAGAATTTGGACGGGGAACGTGGGCTTCCAAGATGAAGATCCTGTGGTATAGGCCTACTATGAGACCTGGAGCAGAGGAGGAAGCAGATAACAGCAGAGAGAGGTACATGAACTGCATGGAATCTACATGGGAACCATCCGGTGAGGTTTTGGATTGGATTGAGAAGGAAGTTGCTATATATTCTTGGATGGATGTCCCTCGTCGAGGGAGAGGTGGTCACATCATACGTTCAAACGTTACCGTGCGTGGTGTGGAAACAGAGGAGACAGTGATCATTCCGCTCGAGGCTAAACGCATCTTGTAGAGTATTTGGCAAGGCAGATGGAGGACTTAGACGACGAACGTTTGCAGAGTGATTTGAATGTGTATTAGTGAAGTACCATATTATGTAGTGTGCTTCTAACCTTCTAGTTGCAGGCATTTATATCTACTTTAGTGTTGAGTTTAGAGTAACATGCCTGTAAATGAGTGTTGAGTGAAAAGTGTACAAGGTTTTCTTGAAGTAATTCTAAAGTAAGCAGTATTTTACGAATATGCACTGAGCACTTTTTTCTACAAAGACAAAACAATGATTTTCATTATCTTTACCCCCCCCAACATTTGAAATTGACCATTTTGACTGGCGTACAAGTCAAGTGCAATGTCGCACCCTCCAAGTGCAAAAATGTCTAATTCGGTGTTTAAAGCCTGTTTTGTTTCAATGAATCTAAAACTTAATAAAACATAAAAACATTCTATATTTACAAAATCAAATTAATCAAACCTCAAATTTTGCTATTAAGTCCTAAAGGACCAAGGCATTTTCTAGCTTGAAACCCACTCAAACTACCATATTTGTTGCGATCACCCAAGAAACCTAAAAAAATATTTTATTTTTTTGAGAATCTAATCGTAGTATCGTGTATTACACTTGTTTCAAATCATGTGGTAAAAATTTCATAAAGTTTGATAGTACAAATTGGAAGATATTAGCATTCAAAGTCGGGAAAAAAAATTCATTTGAATGCTGGCCTGCAATTTCAGATGACTTAGACTGCCATTTGTGGAAAAATTTTGCACTATGAACCATAAATTGAATTTTTTTTGAGCATTTGAGTTGAAGATTAGGGGAAAAAATTGATTTTCATTAATTAAAAAATTTGTGTAGGTTCAAGATTGAACAAAGCACTAAATTGTTAATAGCTCTAACATGGAATTGGAACACCACAATCCCAACGGTGAGATTGTTCTTTCAAACAAACTTAACCCTCTCAAAAAAAAAATTAATCTTTTTGAAAATTGCAATCAAAAATGAATTCTATAAGTTGTTTTTTGAAATAGATGCTTAAATTGCCCGAAAAACGAGATTGTCCATAAATTTCTCATTATTAGTCCAAAGCTTTAGAATGAATCAAAGCTTGTAGAATGAATCAAAGCTTTAGATTTAGAAAAAAACATAATCTTTGAGAAATTTTATTTTATTTTATTTTATTTTTTGCCTGACAAATTGCTCTTAAGACTTAGGGTGGCATAACTTTTGCTCCAGGGTACCTATTGAAATAAAAATTATATTTTTAGAAAGCAAATGTGAATTCCTATCTTCAAAAAACGTCTCAAAAAATAATGTCAAAAATTGAGGTCACACAAGCTTGCCCAAATTTCCTAGTGTCTCCCAATGGGACTTTGGTGCTTTAGGGATTAAAGCATTTAAAACTTAGAGTATTAGCAAAATTAAAAATTTGTGAATGTGTAGATTTGAAGGTTTTAAATGTTCAACATTTATAATTTGACATTTTTGAAGTAGGGTAGAATTGTAAGCAAGAAAGCAAGTCATCCCTATTGTTGAAAAAACACAAATCCTTTGTTGTATACAAAACATGTTATTTTTGCGGCCTTTTGAATTGGGATGATCCTTTGTATTACTAATTTTTTTATAAAGATAAATTTCATTTCAATTATTTTAAATTTCACTATTAATATTTCATAAATTATCTAATATTTTAATTCATAAATTTGCAAACTAACAACCTACAATTCTTTAAATTCATCAAACCACTTCTGTCCTTATAGTACTTGAGTCTTATCCATACATAGGTATTTGACATAAAAATCTATATTGTACCAAACAGTTTGTGTGTCCAATAGGAAAAAAGCAGTTTGGTTTTGGCATTATTTTTTATTTAATATTCAAAAAAAGGTTGGCTTGGGAAAATTTGCTTTTTATTTCAATGTATGGTTGGGAGCAAGAGTTATGCCAACCAAGCCAAAAAATAGGCAAGGGTGGGCAAGAAAGGAAAAAAATTAAATTTATTTCAGATATTTGTTTTTTTATAGATTATATTCTTGTCTATGTAGAAAGATTTGAATCATTCCATTTGGATAAGTGATGTGCCGATGTGAAAGTTATGGAGCATCTTGCCTTTTGTAGGCAATCTTAGCAAATTCTTGAGAAAGTAATGTTTTAGTTCTATTTTTGAATCCAATTTTAACAATTTTTCCAAAAAAATTGCACATGGTTTAGTTTGCTTCTGACTCATTCCATTTGCATATGCTTTCTAGACCAATCTCAGTATTGCAATCATTGTGTTTCAATTCCATCTTAGAGCTATTAACAATGTATTTTTTCCTTCTAGTATCTTGTACCTACGTCAAATTAACAATTTTTTAAAGGATGAATATCAAAGGGGTTAGGAAAGGGAGGGGGGGGGGATTTCACCAAATTCTCAATTCAATTTCTTAATGTAAATTTTTTTAAATCCAAAATCTTTATTAAAAAAATTTAAATTAAAAGAATTCAAAGCTTTATAATCTAGTAACGTTAGGTGCAAAAAAAAAAAAATTAATCTTTAAACGTGATTTATATCTGACAATCTTATATCTTGCCTCTATTTGGGATTAGAGCAACCTTTGAGGTTAGGCAACGACAAGAAAATCATTGATTGAGCATTTAGGAGTTAGTATCAAGAGCTACCCATTTGAAACACGCCACACATGAATTCCAACAGTCAAGTAATTTTCAACCTATCTTTCATAGTCATTGTCCTATTCCACAATTAATATAAATCACTTTGATTTGGAGTTAGCAACCAAAACTATTATTTCTACCACAATCTTTTTGAATCCAAGATGTGTGTTTGTAAAGGCCATATATAGTACATATGCTAGGATTACAATTGATTTGATATGACAAGACAACATCAATTTCATACCAAACTTTTGACAATATGTTTTAATTTTTGTATCATATGCATTTGTCAATGTTTTATCATATACATTTTTGTTACTCTCTCTCTCTCTATATATATATAATGCATTAGTAAATTATTAGGTTTCAACGATAAGTACTTATTTAAAATAACTTAGAATTTGAATTTAGTTGTTCATACTATGTGTTTGAGCTAAAATAGAACAACCCAATATAGGTTTAATTAATTAGGAGTTTGCCCTCATGCCATTTTTGAATTTTTAAAAAAAATTCACGTAAAGACAAGTGTAAGAAATAGCAAGAGCATTTGAAATTATACTTTTTTGAAAAAGTATCAATTTGTCATGAACTTTTGAAGTGTGCTGCCCATTATAGCCCAAAAGATTCTCTAGACTACCCCCAAACCAACAAAAGGTGTATCCATAATGGTCATCTTATTCACCTAAAGGACTCACAATATTTTCTGAAATGGCCACCACATGAAGGCCTAAAAAAGTCACTTTTTGCAATGAATTTCACTCAAAAGGTGGAGGCTCCTATTGTAGTCAATATTCACTCCATTACCATCACCCAAGACATTGATTGTGGCCACTAACTCAATCCAAAGTAGCCCATCTCACTTATTGAAAAAAAGACTATAATGGGTCATTTCCTAGGTGTCTGAAATGGGTCTTTTGTCCATAATGGGTTGTTCTAGCTTCAATTTCAATACTCCATGAATTTGATAATTATTCTAGAAGTTGTTTGCTATTTGCTTATACCATTGCTGACACTATTTTCAAAATCTTGGGCTAGTTTTCCCCTCATCATTGAGTGAAGCTCCATATTGCATTAGTTGATGCAGCTGCTGCTTGTCTGGTTCAAATGCAACCAGATGTTGGTCCTTCAGTTCAAGGCTTCAAGTTCCTGCCCAGCACCACGATGGAGCCGTTGCTGCGATTGGAGGTCCTGCTCATCCAATGTTGCTTCAAATGCTGCTCCTGCAATTCCAGCTTTTGCCCACTGTTACAATTGCTGCAATTGGTGGTGGTCCAGATGCTGCGCAACTAAATGCTGCTCGTTGAGTTCCAGCTCCTGCTCAGATCAATGGCAGAGGCATTGTTGTGATTGCAGTTCGTCTGGCCCCTGTGCAACCAATGCTGCTCCTCCTGTTCCAGTCTTGCCCCCAAATCCTAAATCCTAGAGTTAATAATATCAATGAGGCGCTGTCAAATTCCGGCATCCAACCACGCCGAAATCCTGCAGATGGAGACGAAGGAAAAATCTGGGATAAGTTGAAGTAGGACGGCCAACTGAACTCCTCTGAAATTCCCTTTCAGAAGTTTTCCAGTAACCTATTGCAGAAAGTTTAGATCAAATGGACCCTTAACCTCTAAAGGACTCGGGTGTTCTTTTAAGAGAAATTGTCAAAAAAAATTCATTTTTTAGTGCATCGCCAAAAATTGAAAATAAAAACTTTTACTTGATCTTCAGCACTACCAAACTGTAGTAAGGTAGAAGCACCAGTAGTCGATCATTTAAGGTATTTTGAAGCAGATCGTGTGCAATAAGAGGTGGTGGAAGTTTTTCCCACGTAGGAAGACAGGAAATATGGGGATTGCAAAATTTTCAAAAATTTATTCCCAAAATTGAATTTATAGTGAATTTTGGGAGCCAAAAAATGCATTTCAACCATAGCCAATGTTTAGAGTCTTCCAATTCTGATCATTCAAGAACTACTTTCCACTTACTACTTTCTTGCTCACTACTTTGGGACATGTGTCATAACTTTATTAGTCCCAACTTTGAAAAGGACCAAAAAGAACACATTCAAGCCTTGGTTGGAAATACTACATTCCTACAGGTTGGGTACTAAGTGTGGTTGACTATTCGTGCTTCTACCTTAGACTACTATGACAATATTCCGAAAAATTTCAGCCCATTTGACCGTGTGAATTGAAAAATTATCCATACCTTAAAGTTTCATTGTTTGTTTGTTTGTTTGTTTGTTTGTTTGTTTTGTTTGTTACGTTGAGATCTCCCGGACTGTGCATCCCCGGTCGCGTGCTTGGTACGGTTCAACAAGGACGGGTGCACGGGCTTTGTTTCTTGGCGCAAGATCTGATGGACTCTTTAGAATCTTGGAAACCTGTTGGAGGCTAGGGTTTCTTGCTCTAATCTGTACTACTGCGCTTCGGTTGGTGGTCAGTATATGTGCAGAGAACCAGGATTTGAATTTCTGCCATTTAGTTCGCGTTTATGCTCAAGCAAATTGTCGTCATGCTGTTTCTAATGCAAGGGCTGCGGTGCTGCGAGGAGGAGTCGGCTATGGTTCTCAAAACCGTAAACCACTCCGACAATTCTGGATGGTAGAGATCGCTCTGTTTGGTGCGGAGGTATATGTCTTTAGCTTTGGATCAAGACTATTTCAGGATTTGATTGCCAATGTTCGAAATAGAGTTGTGAGACAGAATTTAACGCACCAACTCCTCTGCTTCTATTACAAATGGAGCAGATCAATGCTGAATAATAGATAGTTAATTTATACTATATTAACATACAAGAGTGGCATATTCAATTCAAGCAGACTAATGTACATAGAAAACATGGATGCTAACATTCAATTTCTTGCAAGCACGTTTGGTCTGTCTCTTCGGCCTAGCTTCGCGGGAGTTTGGGCCAGAAATGTCCTTCTGACCCAATCTCACAAATTCGAAGTGGTTTGAGCCGAGAACGCTTCAAACCACGATTCACATCAAGAACAACCACCGCGGGAGGAGCAACAATCGCAGCTGCATTTGGTTGAGCACGAGCTACACCAAGAGGAGCAACAATGAGTGCCGCATTTGGTTGTGCTGGAGCAGGAGGAGCGCGATTTCGTTGAGCATTAGGGGCAACATCCGGTGGGACAGGAGCTACACTACGAGGGGCAACGTTTGAGGCAACAGCAGCTGGAGCAGGAGGAGCAACATTTGGAGCAATGTTTGGTTGGGCAAGAACCTCACCGGGCGGAGCAACAATGAGAGCAACATTGGATTGGACAGGAGCTACACTACGAAGAACGACAATGGGTCCGACATTGGGTTCTGCACGACCTACGTCATTGAGAGCAACAAGGGAACCACCAATTGATTCTAAAGATGCTTCACCTAGAAGAGCAACAACGGAACCAACATTTGGTTCTACAGCAGTTGAACCAGCAGGAGCAACACTTTCAGCAACCCCTTCGAGATTCGATTGAGCAGGATGAGGACCATAAGTCTGAAAATCAGTCCCTATATGCACCAAGAAATGAGGCAATACAATGTCTCAGAATCATGAGGCCCAAAGCTTACGGCATCCACTCAACGTTGGTAACACAGAATTGAAGCTCAAATTTCAACAATATCGTCAAGAGAGGTGTGAGCACATATCAATTTCAAAGAAGCTCGAGAGCATCATGTTCACCTTGAAGAGTCTGAATGAGGCTCTTTTTCGAAGAAGACGACGGTCCTAAGGCGTTGATGCGCTCCTCATTACTTGATGGAAAAATGCCAGGTCCATCTGTCAAAATTAAACATTATGATTCTGTCATACTGATTCAATTGTTTTTAGATGTGTTTTCAGGCTGGGCCTGGAAGAAAGAATACATTGTAATATCTGAGTATACCTCGGAAGGTTCCGATGGGACAGCTTGTTGAAGACTGCTTGCTTGGGTCGATGCTGTCATGCCCATACTTGGAGTCCTGTAAAGCTTGTTTACCCTTAATGACAAACAGGTCCAGCTTATTACACGATGGGAAATGGCAAACCGACAAGATCCAATACCAACCCGGCAATTAAAATCACATGACTATTACTGATGTTTCATAATTGTTACTCAGATGGGGATCCCCTAGCAACTGAGTAAATCAAAGCAGGGTTTCAGCAGAATGAAGAGCTGAAAAGTGATGAACTCCATAGTCCATTTACCTTTGATAGGGTGAGGTCTTGTGCGACATTTAGAGTGGAAAGTATCTTGGGATTTTGATTTTCCTCTGGACCGGACTGTGATTCCAGGGCAGCGCTCATTTTGTTTTCTGGGATTCAAAACATGATGATGACAAAAAAGAGTGTTACGTATGATTCATTGACGGCACCCGAATGTCCAGCGTACCTTACTCCTCTCCAAAGAACAACCCTGACTATACTGACCACGGGAATCTGATCAAAAGCAAAGTACCACCTAAAGCCAAGTGAATTTGACTGACGGCCATGATTTGACAGTCAAGGAGGTCTGAGTTCTTAATTAACAGAGATTAATGGCACCAAACTAAAACTAATGGTGAAATGTGAAAATGGCATTTGAATGGCAATTTGAAAAATCATACGAGGTCCATGTTGAAATGATAGATTTTTCAAATCTGTGTCCTAATTTTCATGTATACTTGTTTTAACATTGGACTCAGAGCATCTATCTATTGTTAGAATTTACACAAGTTGCACCTCTTTGGATATGCTATCATCCTATCTTTGTTGACAAAAATCTCTTCATTTGTATCCTTGTGGGTTGAGAAATTTCTATTAACAAAGAGCATTTTAGGTTTCATCCAAGCAAGTGTCTTGTAAGAAATGAGATAGGATAGTCTAGATTCTATTTGAAGATGCCTCCGTGAAATAAAGTTTGTGATGTAATATTTGTGAATCAAGAGTATTTGTTTGTATGTTCATGAATAGGACCCCCTACTACTTCAAACATTGTCCATCCATATTGGAACCCTCTAATAAGAAATGATGACAAGACAAGTATTGTAAGATACCATTCTATCTTACATCTCAACCCCAAGATCCATCTAATACTAGAAACCGTTGAAAGCTGCAAGAATGGGTTTTCAACTTTATGAAAAGAATATCATAGCACACACTTCATCATAAGACAAATTCAAAGCCCTTCATTCTGCCATTCACAAGACCCAAAGCTTGCAGTATTTGACAATTGCTCAAAGAAGGCAACACATACTCTAAGAGCTTTAAAAATTGTCGGAAGAAATTGGAACAAATGCCAATTACAACCAGCAAATTCAAAGAGAAACTATAAAACTCAAGTAGTTCACTCAAGGAGTCTCAATAAATATTTTAAGGGAACATATAGCACACGAAAATAAGATATAATCTGCCCAAAGTTGTATGAAATATGAAAATGCTGCAGAATTCACCAAGGCGATACAGAGGCCTGCAAACTCCAGGAATGACGAGGTCAAAATCTTGCAATCAACGACATTTGCTGAAGCCAACACATGCTTGTAATGCCCAATTTCTAAGGATATCACCGGGGGGATAGAGAGAATCAAATATTAAGCACTACCACATCCTAAGGATAACTAATTTACCTTGAGTGGCCTTGCCAAGACTCTTCGTCCTGGTGTGCTCCTCTCTTCCAAGTCCATCTGTCACGTGATTTTAACTACGGAATCAAATAACTACAATCAACATCTTTATCAAACAGTAAACTAAGGACGGGGTAGTGACTCCATGACAGAACTTTAGCACTTCATAAGACTCACAACAACAAATTGAAGCACTGCGAAGGTACGAGCAGAGAGCTACTAAGTTTTCCAACGGTAGTGCCAGCATATAAGAAAAGCCATTTGATTTCTAGTTAAGAAAAATCTCACCGCTGGTGCAGTCTCCACTGGCCATTGCGTCGTGATGCCGAGTAGCTTCAAAACACCGCTTCCCAAAACTGTTCAAACACCTCTGTTCAAACATGTAGATTTCAGCAAGAAAACACAAGGCGAAAAGTTGATTGAGGAAAACTCACACTGAATCCAACATGCACCCTCGATTATGAAAACAATTTCTGTTCAAAATAGCACAACATCAAATTCGGTGGATCTTTTGGATTCCCCTAAAGGTTCGCTACACAGTCATGTTATCTCCGGCTTCTTGTGCTTGAAAGACAACAGTGGACACACACATCCATGGATTGGAATCCAATTGCACTACCAACAGTTCAAGGAACATGAAACACTGTCATTTGTTTCTGGAGTTTCAACCACGTGCGGTATGCAAACATGAAACATGCCCCAATCGTAGAAGGCCTAGTCACAGTTTGCATCTTTAAAACACTCAGTATTTCTGCAACACTGGCCCTCCACGAGATCTTTTTCTTACAAACCAACAAACAAGAGCACGGCACAAAAAAATCGTTTACAACCCAAAATTAATCAGTTGGGCATACTGAGCGCTTCCCTCACTTCGGAATTGGGAGAGCAATGAAATTCTACGATGAGATATATCTGCATATTCTCTGCATACTCAAGGAGTTTGAATCTTTTTCTCCATCAACTACTCTTGGTTCTCCCCATCTCTCCTCCATGACACCCCTGCTCTAAACCCCTGCTACTGGCTGAAGGCCCTACTCAATCAACTAGCACGTCACTATATTGGGAGATCAAGGAACGCAAATTGCCACCAGAGAAAAACCAAAACCTTCACGGATTGGACTCAGTTACTAAAATCTCGACGAAGTTTGATCATAAATGCACGAAATTGTGAACAAATGGGAAGAATGAGACCCTGTGCTTGATCGGAGAAGGACAGGTGATGACGTTCGATTGCTCAACTTACAACGGTCGCAGCAAAGAGGGACGACAATGAATGGCTAGAAAACCAACAATTCTGGACTAAATTGCAACTGTTGGACTCGGAAAAGAAGGGAACTCTCAATGGGAGGTGAAACTAGAAAACTAGTGGCTGGCAGGTCCAGGACACGCACTGACGGAGGTTGCCACTGATCGACTGAGAATTTATAGAAGCGATATGCAATATGCAATATGCGATAAGCAATATGCGATAAGCAATATGCGATAAGCAATATGCGATAAGCAATATGCGATAAGCAATATGCAATAAGCGATACGCTATATGTGATATGCGATAAGCAATATGCAATAAGCGATACGCAATATGTGATATGCGATATGCAATATGCAGACCTGTAAGAATTCGAAAGTCTGTACCACGACCCACTCCACTTTTGCTTGAAAATTGGCACTTGTCGAGACCAGAGAGGAGAGATGCGAACTGGAAGCCAAGACGCAAGTCACACGCAACGAAGCTCGACGCAACTTAACTTGTCCGAATGAGCAGTCGTTATTGGGGCCCATTCTCCCCGTCCTGAGTACAGTTTGAGTTTCGATTCTTCACAGTGGAATCTGCCCAGTTTGGTAGAATCAGTCGCCAGTCGTAGATATTTCGTAGATATTCCGAATGAGTGACAGCCAGAATTGACCGTGTATGGGGATTCTGTAACTTAACTTATTTCTATACGTACCTCCAGACTCTCCGCACCGACGCAGTCCAAGCAAATAGTAACTTAATTGCAGCAAGTATTGGATCGACACTTGGACCGCACAACGTTAGAAGGTGCTTGGTAGTGCGGGTGCGGTGATCAGTTAACTAATAAGTTAATCCTTAAAGGACGAACAGGTGACCCTGGAAATCATCTTTTTTTCATTACCGTGTGAATCATTCGCTTAAAAAATTGCAAAAGCACTCGTAGGAAGTCAAACTACTCTAGAAGAATGGCCAATTTCATTAAAATGGCGGTATTCCATGTGCCATTTTCACACCGTGACATCTAGGACATATATACATTGTTAATATCTAGGTCAGTTTTAGATTTCAGAAATCTAGGACTGATATAGATATCAGACTATGCAGTCTGAAAAATCTGCCCAGTTTCATAGAAATTTCGTACCCTTCGACCCGAATGAGCCGGAATTGAACGTGGATGGGGATTCTGTAACTCAAACTTATTTCTCTACCACCAGACTCGCCGCACGCAGTCCAAGCAAATAATAACTTAATCGCAGCAAGGGTTGCAGCTATTGGATCGACACTTGGGCCATCAGAAGGGCCGGGGCTTCAGTTGTTAACTTACTGTAATGCGGGTGCAGCGATCATCAACCGAACTGTCCTCGAAATGATCAGTCAACCATATATTTCCTCTAGGAATCGCAAAATTTATCAACTTATAATTCTGTGTTATAATCCATCCCCCATTTCACTGGCACTTCCGTCGCATCATGACATCATTTCTGATTCTTTCTCCCTGAGCTGATTATCTGAAACATGACACGTCACTACAGACAGCAGACCTTCGACTTGCTTTTCCTTGCTTTTCTTGAATCGATCGGAGGGACACGGCAGCCCTTTCAAATGGCTCACGTCATACTGCTCACATTCAAGGTAGCACATAAGCCTGCGGCAAGCATGTTTTGCGAAATGCTTCCTTGATTGGAGCGCCGCACCTGCACTCAGCCTGTTTTGTTTATTTCTTTTCCTGTTTTTTGGTTGGTACAGCAACATGCTCCCTTGGTATGCATGAACGGCATTGGATCAAAATTGCGGCTCTCTGGATGCGTTGGACTTTTGGCCTCGAAATTACTCCCTCTGTCCCACTAAAACCCTCCAAAACTCTTCCCGTTAAGAAATTAACTATATTTTCAATCAAAGTGCCAAAAATACATTCATTCAAGAATAAATAACCCATCCCTTAGATCTATGCAAAATCTCAAGCTTAGACACTATCATTTAGGCACCCAAAATTCATATCAAAAGTGTGATATTTGAACATATTTTATAATTGCTGCCAGCTCTGTCATTTTAGATGATTTAAAGGGTGGTGGCTGCAATGGGATTGTAATGACATGTTCTCCAACCTAAATATCCAAAAATAAGAAAACTATCCTTCTTTATGATCAAATTTTAATGGCATCAAAGTAGTCACTAAATAGGCTGTCAACACTACTATTTGACAAAGAAATTAGTACAAGGTGTCTCATATCGCCAAGGCCAAGCTTGCAAGGCCACGGGAATGCTTTTTGATTGTCTCACTTGCCCCCACAAGGTTGTTCAATGTAACAAACACTCACTAAACAATCAAAAACACAAAAAGGAGTTTTTTAGTGGGACAAAAATTCTGCTTAATTTGGAGGTTTTTAGTGGGACAGTGGGAGTAGTTTTTTGGTATTTAGAAAAGGAGTAATAGTCGCATGGTCAATGTCACCAATTGCCATCAAATCTGTATCTCGATTGGAAACAAGAAAGAATGTTCGTGGCACTGAGTGCACTCATGCCAATTATCTGATGTGGCAACCGTGTGCCCTGTTAAACCGTGTGCCCTGTTGTTGTACTAACAGGGTAAGGTAGGGGGCTGTAAAAGCGACCTGTCTCTAAAAGCAATTTGGTAGATTTTGCCTCTAACATGTTTCAGAAGTGTACATTTTAGGAGGGGTCGCTTTTAGAAACCACTGTGTTTTCAACTTCAAAAATTCATAACTAATTCCATGAATGTCCAAAAACTATGAAACGACTTGGGTTAGATGCCAATTTCATTTCTCTTACCATGAAAATTTACTGAAAATTGTTTTAAGGAGTTTAGCTTTCCCCAAAATGCAAATCAGCTGGTAAAGGGTCGCTTTTACAGCCCCCTACCTTATTGTTGGCAATGAAGCACTCCAAGCAATGATGATGGGTTATTAACCCCTAAAGGACCATTGTCCGTTTGGGGGACAAATGCATTTTCGGGCAAGTACCTACGGGCTAAAATTTTTTTGTGATTTTTTGAAACTTTTTTTGAAGATAGAAAAATTGATAAGCTTTGTGGGAATATAATTTTTTTCACAATTGGTGCTCGGGAAAAAAAGTTATGACCAAATAAGCTCAAAACAAGGGACGGCGGGCAGCCCGGGCAGCAAATAAAAAGGACAAAAATTTGAATTTTCTTTTAATATTTTTTTTTCATAGATTATATTTTTGTCTATCTGGAAAGCTTTGATTCATTTCATTTGGATTTGTTATGAGAAAGTTATGGACATTCTTGTTTTTCGGGCAGTTAGAGCATCTTCTTGAAAAAAATAACTTGTAGGATGCATTTCTGAATGAAATTTTTCAAATTTTTCAGTTTTTTTTTTTTTGCATGGTTTATACTACTTGCTAGAACAATCTCACCACTGGGATTAGTGCATTTTAATTCCATCTAAAATATATGAATATTTTAGATTTTCCTTCTATCTCGTACCTACTTCCACTTAACAATTTTTTAAAGAATGATAATTAAGTTTTTTTGAATTTCTTTTTTTTCCTAGACTCTCAACTCAATTCTCCACTATAAAGATTTAAAGCTCAAAACTCTGTAGTGCAAAAATTTTAAGTTAAAAATGTTTAAAGTCAAAAAATCTGGTCCTGCAATGTGCTAAAAAACTTGTTTTTTCACTTTAAACGCAGATATCTTGCAATCTATGCGGTCAAAAATTCTGAATTTTTTTCCACACACTCTTATACTAGTTAGGTATAAAATCCTACGGTTATATGTGGTAAAAAAACAATTTTCAATTTTTTTTTACTCTTTGCTATAGAAATGGCAGTTTTGAGTGTTTTTTGGCAGAAAAAAGGCCTTGGTCCTTTAGGGGTTAAAAAGAATCTTTTGACATGATGTGGGGCTCTTGGGTAGTTGCAAAAACACCTTCCTATTTTGGCTCAAAACAGCCTCAATATAAGAGTATTATGACTTTTGGAATAGTTTCTTTTAACTCCCAAAGGACCAAACACCATTTTTTGGCAACATAGCGATTTTCGACAGCTCACTATGAATGGAAATTTTATTATATTTCTTTGAAATTTTCACACAAGATGTGCCCAAGGTATAACTTCCAAGCCCAACAATTTTCATAATTTTTGACTACATGTTTAAAAAAATATTGCATGATATGTAATTTTTCACGTTTTGTGGGCATCCCGGGTAGCTCAAAAAAATATTTTAAAAATCACTTTTTTGAAAAATAAAAATTTGAAATTGGTTCTATAAATTTTTATGTACATGGAAAGCTTTTAATCATGCCATTTGGATTAATGAGCCAAAAGTTGGGAGGAGTTTTAGTTTGAGGGTAGTTATTGAATTTCTATTCTAAAATAAACTTTGAAGTCCTTTATTTCACTCAATTTTCAATATTTTTGAAAAAACAAAACACGTTGGATGTAGATTTTTTTAACAACATTACAACCGTTGGGATTGACATTTTTCAATTCCATAACAAAAGTCTTGACAATTTAGTATTTTGAGTCATTCTTAACCTCTTTCTACCTACTATTTTTTTCCTATATGTTGTACAACTCCAAATGATCTGAAATTTTTCAAGCATGTAGTCAACTTGCCTTGAAGAATGAATCCAAAGAATAACCAACATTTTGGACATTTTTTTATACAAATGTGACCTTGTGAAGGACAGCTGCCCGTTTTTTTGCAGGGACAAAAAAAGGATTTTTGTCAATTCAAATGCTAATACCTTGCAATCCACACGATGGAAAATTTTGAAATTTTTTCCACATCTTTTTTACTAGTGTACTATAAGATCCTACGGTTATATGTGTTCAAAAATGTTTTCTTTCTAAAATTTGGTACTTGTATTAGAAATGGCAGTTTTGGAGCGGTTTTGGTGAAAATATAGTCAAAAACCTTTAGTGAAATAAAATATGGAAAACTTATAAAGTAAAGTATTCAAAATAGTAGGTGTGTGAAAATTCAGACATTAAAAAAATTTATCTCTGAAAGTTATGCACATTCAAAGAGCGATAGAAAATGCAAGAAAATAGACATTTTGGAATTTTATTTTTAGAAAATAGTAAAAAAAATCCTAAAATTCCTTAAAAAGATGCATTTTTTCTAACTTGAAGATGCTTCTTTTCAACCATTTGCATCTTTAGGAAAAAAAACTGTATTTTCTACATGTGGGCAAAGATACTAAGGTAGTGCACTGTGAGCACATGTAGAAGGTGGACACTTTATTATTTTAAAAAAACATCTTTGTAGGCTTGGATAACTTTTAAGTTTTAATAGAACTCCGTGTATGCCAATTTTCACCTTCAAATGTTCATTTTTGGATTAAAAACAGTACTAAAACGGTAAATCCCTCCAAACTGGCCAAGGTATATATATCCAATCGGGGGTAGTTTATAAATAATAAACTAATTTTAAAAATTGAAAAAACTACTCAATGTTTGAAACTACCACATGTACCTTCGTTTCAAATTTCATAGAAAATGGACGTGCGACGCAAAAGTTATGAGCAAAAAAATACTTGTTCAAGGCTAAAGGGACCAAAAAAAAAAGACAAATGTTTCTTACAACAACCCTCTTCCTGTAGTGCAAGCCGTTCCCAACAATTTTTAATTTTTTAACTTGACCCAAGGGACAAGCTAATGATATTGGATTAATGTCATTATCTAAGGTTCCACGCTAGCAATGGCCAAGTGGCATTTCTTCCAATTTGAGCATCTTTAGGCTTCAATTTGGTCTAATGAAAATAGAAAAATGGATAAAACTTCATACTCATCCAAGAGCTAAGCAGTGGAACCCCCTGTTTATACTAAAATTGATGAGAAGTTTTTTCTTTGGAAACCCATCTTGACTGTCAAAAGGTAGCATGTAAAGTGAGAGGAGGACACAAGAGTGTTTTATCTATGGTTGTAGTATATTTTTTAAAGAAGGACAATCCAATATGTGAGTCTTTTGAACTCCTAAAGGATCAAGTACGTGTTCCCTCAGGGGACAAATGAAAGTTTAAATAGGGTCCTATATTCTCAATTTTTGGCACGTTGTTTTGAAACATATTTTGAGGAAGAAAAACAAATTTTTTCTCTAGGAATATAATTTTTTTCTCTAGGAATACAATTTTTATTACAATTGATACCGGGGATCAAAGGTTACATCACACTATGCTTCAGATGCTCAAACTCGGGTAGCAAAAAAAATCACAAAACTCAAAATAAAATTTTCAAAATTTTGTTTGTAATAGAAAATATTTTAGTCTTCATGGAAAGATTTGATCAATTGTGTTTGGATTACTAATGAGAAAGTTACAAAGGGTCATTGCAAGTAAGGGTGGTCCTATTTCCCGTCACAATGAGAGTGACTTTTTTGTTATCTTCTATAATTTTTGAAGCACAAGTCCAATGAACATGAAACTTTCGTTGAAGATGCCTAACTTGATGGTAATCATACCTCTTATTTTTTAGAAATAAAAAAAAATCATTTTATATTTAAAAATCATTTTTAAAAATTTGTCACAATATAAGGTTTAGGGTTTTTTACGATGTAACTAGGAGTCCTCAAATTTAATGATCTAGAGCTGAAATTTTTATGGTCTATTTGAATAGTAGAAAAGCATATTCCTACCAAAGGAATCTAAAAATATATTATTTTGTGTCCTCCACATGAGTGCAAACAACAATCTCATTGCGCACAGTTTTTGAACAATGAAGATGGTTTTAAGATTGATCTTTTGGTGAAAACTCATCACTATGAACTCTTTCCAAATGGCCAATTTTTAGTTTTAAAAAAAACTGATTTTCCTATTTTTTACAAATAAAAATGTGAAACTACAGTGACCGGTCATATTTTTATGAGATTTAGGATTTTTCTAGTTCTCCTACTTAGAGAATTTTTCTATACTTTTCCTTCCTACAGTAAGGTACCTTCTTCTTAAAGGTATACATTAAACATATTTTTCTCATTTCTTAAAAATTGATTTTCTAATTTTAAAGTACTCCTAAATGAAAAAATGAGTATTGTGAAAAACGCTACGCGTTTTGAACATCCTTTCTTGCAACGACTTTGAAGCACCTTGTTTTTTAGAACTTTAAAGCATCGTTTAGAAACATCAAAGAATTGAATTTGTTTTATTGAAAATACATGTAGTTTTAGTAAAAAAAATTACTAAAAATTTCCTAAAAGGTCATTACTTATAGGACTATACTTAAAAACACCCCTTTCCCTTGTGGTGAATTAAAAAAACAATCATTTGAAATCTAGACAGCCCTTGAAGTTAGGTAGAGACCATAAAATGGTTGATTGGGCATTTAAAGGTTAAAATTTAGAGCTATATGTTTGATACCCCCTACACATGAATTTCAACAAATACATGATTTTTTTTTTTCATAATCAATGGTATTGGAACTTGTGTATTCTTTAAAATCCAAGTAACCAAGAAAACTCTATGCTTTAGTCAGAGACCTTGTAGTAAGGGAATTTAAAACACATGTATATATAAGAATTTTCATCACATATGTACATAATAGTGTTGAACATCATGGTATAAATTAAAGTTATTGTATCATTACAAAATCTTAAATAAACCAAGATTATAGGCCTAAAGTTTAAGTTGCAATAAAATATTGATTTTTTCAAATTTTTTCAAATTTTCCAATTGGCGTAGAAACTACACTTGATAAACTTTACTTCATTAGTTGATCTCAAATTCAAAAAATACCATTTTTATGGCTAAAATTCACACCAAGAGTGAAGAGCAAAAAGTGGCCAAAATGCATGAAAACAGTGATTTGTAGATTAAAGATGCTTCTTTTGAAAAGTCAGTAATGCAATAGAGAGGGAATATTCAATACTACACACTAAAATGCATTTAAGCAACTCTCCAAAAAAAATTGGATGAAAATTTGATTTCTCCATCCTCCAAACCCTCTTAAAGTCGTATAAACGTCGTGCAAATTTGCAGCAACACTATTATATCTACGTATAAGGTTTAAGACCAAACTTGGGACTCCATTTGGTTCAAACACGCTTCTCATAATGATGCATTCTAAGCTGTTTGAACTGACAAGGCCTGCATTAGTCGTGGACCCAGACTGGTAATGTCACCTGCAAACGCAAAAGAATAAGATAAGCTTGATTGGCAAGCAAGATGGAAAAAAAAGTTTTTTTCATGAGTTTTACTTGAAAATAGATAGCCGTAACACTATCGATTATATGCATTGAAGTTGTATATCTTCATATGGATTATATGCCAAAGACAGACTGCCAAGAAAATACACAAATTTTCACATAATACACGCAGAAAACGCAGCACAGCACACATTACACTATTTCCTTGCACTTTTCGTGTACAACATGAACCCTTTGAAAACTAAGATTCATGGAAGAATGAAAAACATCTTCTATCGTACCCAAGTTTGAGGATGGAAAAAATACACCATATATGAGCAAGGACATGGTTTCATTTGTTTTAAAAAAAACCTGAAAACTCAAATAAACAAATACATGCATAAACTCCAACCATTTATACACAAGAAAATAAGAGACATTGAAAGGCTACAAAAGTCAATATTGATAGTGAATAATGGCATACCAGCACCAAGAGTAAGCAAAACGACATTGCCACGATCATTCATTGCATTCTTCTGTATTGCTGCCAACTCCCATGAAAGCCGCTCGACTACATCATCCTGTCATAGCGCCAAAACCAATCTAAATTTCCAAAGGTTGCAGCTGAACTAAGGGCCTAAAAGGTCGATAGGAGCTACTTCCATATCAAAAGGAATTGAAATAATCATTTAGGAAGCTTCAAGAAAAGTAACAAAATGTACCAATAGACAGAAGAAACAACGTCTCAAATTTTGGAATGAGAAAAATGTGTTTTGAAAGTTATTATAATTGGCTATGAGCTTCCAAATTGGACTTTCTAATTTAGTTCAGGCGCTAAGGGCTAATGCTAACAGCTGTGATATACAAGAAGGTATAGAAATAGGATGGAACAAATATTAGACATGAAATAAATTCAAGTTGGTTCAATTCGTGCAAAGGATTGTCGAGGATTGTACCAAGTCAGGGATGTAGACGGCTGGGGGGCCAATAATAGCATTGGCTAAATCTTCCCCAGTTACAATCTTCATGGTCTGGATGTTGCGAGCAGAATATACCTGCAGTTTCACCAAGGCTCAGGTGCTTGCTGTACAATCCACAACTGCGTAGCGAGAGGCCACGATCTAGGGCACTCACCAAATTCTAATGAACCTCTAAGGTTTGCACACCTAAAAACGTTCTAATAGGCATATGAGAATGGTTCCTATTATATTGTTGGGCCTTGTTGGCAATTCAAAGAGGATTTCGAATCACCTTAGCATGCATTTTTGGAACACCATATGAGAAAACTATGAATTCAAAGTGCTGCTTTACAGGTGAACTCAAAATTGACTCTAAGATTTCATGTTCAAACTATGCACACAGTAAGCAAGACTCTGTAGGGGACGCTTTTGGATAAGGGTTGTAATTAGGTTTTGTACCTTACAAGACCTCTTAGAGAAGCTACACGAATGACACCCTAATTCACACCACGTAATCCAGAGTAATCATTTGAAATCAGACTCATCCTGAAAACGAAAAATCCTGAAAATTTGGCTTCTGCCAAAGTTTAGTTGCAAGGGTACCGAGGCAAAATAATGATATCATACCTCTGTCACAATTACTCGATCAGCAGCACTGAAAGCAGGAGCAAAGTCTGGTAGAAACGCCGCCAACCGACTATGCCAAAGACAATCAACTCCAATTACTACGGACAGCTCGTCCTACAAAAAGTCGCGTAGAAGACTAGGAGAACGAAAGACAGCAAAGGCACAACTAAATCTAAGAGCAAACATTTTGGCTCCATATCACCAAGATATAGTGAAGGCAACTAAGCACACGACTTAACGGATAACACACAAAGCCTTAAGGTGCAGCTGATTATCAACAAGCAGATACCGGTGTATAGGAGTCTAAAACAAAGAGCCTTTACAATTTAGGCCCCTCAAGGACCAAGATTTCACGGTTTCAAATTGACCAATTTGACTGATCATACTGTGGAAAATCAGTAATTCAGATAGGATTAAATTTTAAATCACAAGAATCGGTGAAGAGCATTGCATATATTTGAAAATAAAAGGTTGACGATATGACAGACTAAACGAGCTAAAGCAGTACTGTACCCACCTGACCGTATGAGGTTGAAATATAACCCAAATGGGTTGTTGGTCGAAGCGTTGACGAGTTGCTTGAAGAACAGCGCGAACCTCGGTTGGATGATGGGCGTAATCGTCGATAATGTGACAACCTAGAACAGTTCCTATCCAATCGAAGCGCCTTCGCACCCCAGAGAAACTACCTAAAGCATTGCTTGCAGCCTCTGCAGCCGTCTTCATGACCTTTGTCCGTTCTTCACCATCCGTTTCCTTCTCTGCTGCCAGCAATGACATAACCACAATGACCTGCCAATCTTGATCATCACTAATCACTCAAGTAACTTGCATTCAGTGGTAATGAAAAGTCTCGATCCATAAGAATTGAGGTCTATGTGACTTGCTGAATGATTACAAACCAAGAACTCGTTCAAAAGGACAACATGGAAAGACCTAAATAGCAACAACGCTCTAAGCAAGACAATCGGTAAAAATTTAGAGGAAAGAAGCACAGATAATAACCATAAATCGTACACAAAAGATTGAAAATGACATAGCCATCACAAAAGAAACCCTCCCTCTAGATAAATCGACAAAGTTCTTAAGTTCATAGGCACTAGATCCAAGAGATCTTCATATACAGTTGATCTTAAGTTTATGCTAGTGTCATGCAACGGTGCTAGCTTAATGATGTTCGTGTCATCGACATAGCTTGATATTACATTGGCAATTAATCAAGTTAACACTAAATCAACATTAACCAGACATTAACTTAACATTATATTAATATTGATCTAATATCCTATTAGACTAGCATTAACTTATCATTAATGACTGTCAACCTAATAGGGATCTCTAGAGGCAGTGAAGGTTCACCAAACATTGGAGCATTAGCATCACATCAGCAGTGGTAGTGTAAGAAGTAATGTACTTACAGCAAGAGAATTAAGCACATTGTACATGCCAGGCAAGCGTAAACTAACTCGAGACATAGGCCTGTTATTATACACCTGTTAACCAAGACCACAGCAGCAAGTATGGTCAAGGCTGTATTGCAAGGACCGCACCTTCTATTTCAAATCCACTTGCCAAATTGATCCTAGATGTCCAAACAGCAAAGCTCTTCACCGAGAATACAAGACTTAACTAAAAAAATACGAAGTACTAGAGATCCTTAACAACTACTTTTGCTTAACACTTGTACTCACCACTGTGTAATCAGTTCCACCTTGTGGATTTGGGACGAGCATTATTGCTTGCCAATCGCTGCTACCTCCTAAGCTGTAAGTTACAACCCGCCTCTTCACTAGGGATACAGTATCTTTAATCGTCGATTCCTCTTCTTCCATCGGTTCTAACAAGGATTTAGCACCGGCACTGCGAAGTATATGAAAGACATATTGATTTCAGTATTTGGAAAATAAGGTGGTCACACGATACAATGATATACTCCACCAAATACGAATTACAGTCCACAATCCAAACAATCAAGAATAAAATAGTTATAAGAAGTGTTTATGGTTGGAAATTCACCTGTCACTACAAATTACAAGATAACCTCCAGGTTTGATTCGCATCACAAATTTCTTGAAAACATCCCTGACTGCCTCCTGCAATATTTAAATCAGTCCGCTACGAGCAATTAACTAGAGAGCTCATCAAACAGCAGGTACAAAATTTTATGGTCTCAGAATTCAGAGAACCGTACTTCGATACCAAAGTTTTCACTACAATGCGAACAACAATGACACGGGGAAAATGAGAACCTCATCAGAAAACATGTCTACATGTTCCCACTCAACATTTGTCACCACTGCCAAGGAAGGTGAAACGCCTAGGAAACAGCTGTCATATTCATCACTCTGCAATTTTAGAACCCAAGAATTAGCATTAAACAATAACTTTCGCAATTGAATGGAAATGTAATGAACTTGAAAATCTAGAGTGCACCCTACATTCAAAACTTGAATGCCAAAACTGAATTAAGTAAAACTATGAGTAGAAACAGATCCTTCACGTGCCGTAGTCGCCGAATTACCAATACCATTTTGATATCAAAAAACAAAAATCTGAAAAAAGATCACAACATCAAAGTATTTGGAAACATCGTCTCGCGCAAAAACGGGAGCGAGTACACGATATGCTCGTTAGCCAATTGAAGCGCACCTCTAAAACAAATTTGCGGCTAGCCCCATACACTGCATTGCCTCCATCCGGAAACTGCAGTCACACAACCACCACAATCACGTCACACAGTTAATGTCTTCGTGCATCTACTCATAGTACTCCGGAGCGGCATCTATTTTATGAGGAACCTCGTAGTAAGGACTTACTCAGAAGATTCTGCAAACTGCACATATATGTTCCGCAAACTATGACAACTACCCCATGTAGTCATTCGGCAGCCTTGGTCATTAAACGACAATCAAAGCTACAGTTGACTCAAACTCCTCGAAGAAAGAAACTCCTGCAGCACTCAAATGGCCAAAAGTAGCGATTCCATACCTATAGGAAGGTAATAGAAAGTAACAATAGAAAGAAGAAATTATACCCTAGAATTCTAAATGATACAAATATGTTTTGAAGATTAATATAATAGACTAAATCAAAATTTGAAATACTGTACAGGAAGTGAGGGTACTAATAATTAAGAAGTTGCTTTCCAATACAAAAATATCTACGTACGTGCCAGAATTTTGGAATTTGAAGAAATTGCAACCCACAGTGCATATGTGGCCTAGCAATTTCGAACCCACAATTAAAAATTTTGGTCTAGCTTCGGAAGTGGGTTTTCTATTTTCAGCTAGGGCACTTGGGGATGAATCAAAATCCGGAGAAACCGGAACAACATATCAAACTGTTGGCTTGAGGAAGTCTTACCATTTCCGGCTCGGATTTTAAGGCGACCCGAATGTCACTATGAAGCGTTCAAAGTAGATCTGCCTTCGATAATGCCCGCTTTAAGTCTTACCAAAGTACGGGCACAAGTTTGGGGTTCATAATCTGAGATTCATCCTCCTCGAAGTGACGACGGTTCTTTTATCTATTTGAAAGATGCGTAGACTTACAAAAATATTGAAGGGTGACTATTCACGGGAATACCTGTGGAACTTGAGCACCTACAATAGCAGACACATCTTCCCCTAAGCTGCGCATAACCACGCACAGCATCGCTGTCGTTGTGCTCTTACCTGCACCAACCACGTTTAATATATTAAAAAAAAATAAGTCCTTGTTAGCTTTACCAACAGACATTATTTGAGAGTAGCAGATGCAAAAGAAATGCAAATCCAATTAACAAGACAGGTCTACAAAATGAAAAAACACTAGGAGTAAAAAAGATGTATGATTACCATGAGTTCCAGCAACAGCAATAAGGTCATAGCCTTCTGTTACTTTCCCTAGCCAAGCATCCCTCTTAAAACTGCAAGAACAAACGGTCAATCTCAGACTCTGCAATTTTGTCGACCAGTTTGAGAGGACGAAACTAACCTCTGAATGACCAAGGATTCATGGTTTTAAAATGACCAAATCAATTGATCATACCGTGAGAACTATAATTAAGACGGAGTCAAATCTTAAATCACCACAATCAGCGAAGAACATTGCATACATTGGTCAAAACATAGAACAAAGACTCACATGGGCACATTGAGGGCCAAGGCGGCATCGACCTCCTCGTTGCCAGGACCGACGGCGCTCGACACAACAAGTGCGTCGGGTGGAAGAGCACCCGGAGGGATCATCTGGGAAACATTGTGGCCAACGTACGCACGAGCACCGTGATCTTTCAATTTTTCAATTTGCTCGCTCCATTCGCAGTCGGAGCCGCTCACTTGCCAACCCTGAAAAGTCCACAGATCGGGATTCAAAACCAAGAACCAAAACAATGCTTGGTGACTAGAACACTCAATGTCGAGGAATTCACAACCTTATCCACAACTAGGGACTCTAATCGGGACTCAAATCTAGAACCCGAGTGACAAGAGCTCAATGCCGATAAATTCACAACGCGATTGCGATTGCCGGTACCTGTCGCAATGCGAGGAGCGCGAGTGCCGAAAGCCCTGACCCTCCAATTCCAACGAAATGCACGGATTTCTCAACGCATCCGCCTGGCCCCGATTCCACGTGCCATCCCCGTCGCCTCCA